>OY821754.1:32229454-32644454 GCA_963682095.1 Potentilla sterilis
CTATATATAGATCCGGATAAAAGTTGGATTTCGCTTCCAAGGCATGACCGACGATACACAACAGGAGTTGAGAATTTTTTGCAATTCGTCGAGGAAAATGCAAACGGGAATGAATACCATTATTACCCGTGCAATAAATGTAGGTGTCGCAGTGATATGTGTCGGTTTCCGATTAGGACAGTATGGGAGCACCTAAAGAGTAATAGGTTTTGGCCGAAGTACACACGTTGGATATATCACGGTGAGCCATCATTAGATGGATCGCATGATCATGGGCAGTTTTTTGAGGCGGGCAGTAGTAGTACATCCAACGATCCAACAATGGCATTCGTCAACGACGTGTTTCCTTTTGAAAGCGGTGTACGTGGAGAACAATATATGCATGACCCGGTGCAGCCCTTCCCACAAGTTGTCAACACTGCTGTCTTTGACAAGTACAACAAACTGATTGCATTGCAACAGACCCCTGTGTCTTCAAGTTCTGAGAAGACAGTTCTTGAAAGTGTGATGGAGGTAATGAGGATTAAAGTCGAGACAAAATCGACTATCAGGCAAGTGGATGAATATCTACAGTACTCTTCTTCATTGTTGGAGGAGGGTCATCGTAATCATACCAATCACCGTAAGGTCCGAAGTATCCTCAAAAATATAGGGCTTTCCTACATTAAGATCCATGCATGCGCATTTGACTGCGTTCTCTTCTGGGGTAAAGATGCAGAAGAGAATGACCTTACTAGCCTTGACGCATGTTCGATATGTCATTCTGACCGATATAAGTTGACGGGAGCAGGCAATAGGAAACCTGTGAAAGTGCTTCGGTATTTTCCGTTGAGAGATAGGCTTGAGCAGTTGTACCATGAGTCTTTCATGCAGTATATGGCCGGTGATTTTGGTACCTTACAACCTTCCTCCGTGGATGTGCATGAAGAAGGAATATAATATGTTGACGTTGTTGATTCCGGGGCCTGGTTACCCAGGAAAATGTCTCGATGTGTATATGAGATTATTGATTGAAGAGCTTAAGGTATTGTGGGACGTTCGTCATCCCACTTTTGACAAGTACAAGGAGGAGACGTTCCAGATGCATGTCATGGTTATTGGTACCATCAGTGATTTTCCTACTTATGGGATGTTGTCGGGCAGCGTTGTTAGGGGATACAAGGCTTGTCCAGAGTGAATCAGCGATTATGGGAGCACCCCTCATTGCAACAAGATATGCAGAATGGGTCATCGTGTGTTCCTTCTGGCGGATCACCATTGGCGTTACGAGTCCACCGCATTTGATGGAACCGAAGAACAAGGTGGTCCTCCCAGAAGATGGACGGGAAGAGAAATTTTAGCAGTGCTTAATGAGTACGATTTTGGGCCCCTCAGCAATCATCCCAATATTGTAGCGGAAATACCTGAAAGACATGAGGAGTACAAATTCTGGACACATAAGAGCATATTGTGGGAACTCCCGTACTGGTGTGAGTTGTTGATCCGTCACTTCCTAGACGTTATGCACATAGAAAAAAAATGTTTCTGAAAGTGTGGTGGGCACAACGCTGAACTTGGAGGGGAAGACGAAAGACGGTCATAAGTCTCGCACTGATCTGCAAAACATGAATATCAGAAAACAACTATGGTTGAAACAAGGGAAGAGAAAAATGCCTCAAGCTCCTTACACCGTCAAGTCTGAGCATAAATCAGAAATTTTCCATTGGATAAGTCGGGCCAAGTATCCTTCAGGCTTTGCTGGAAATATAGCCAAGTGTGTGAACAGACAATTCAACAATCTTTACGGGTTGAAAAGTCATGACAATCATATCCTGCTACAACGTCTCTTCCCTGTTTTCATTCGACCGTTCCTTCCCCGTCACGTTGTGTAGCCGTTAGTAGCGTTGGCAAGATTTTTCCAGAAGGTATGCACACGGGTAGTGAGAAAATCTGACCTCCGGAAAATGCAACAATACATCGTTCATATCATGTGTAAATTTGAGATGATATTTTCTCCAAATTTTTTCGACATCATGCCTCACCTCATGATTCATCTTCCTCGCAGTTGTTGCTTACCGGTCCTGTGCACTTCACTTGGATGTATCCGATGGAAAGGTACGTATTTTACACCTTATGTTAATTTCCTTATTAATATATGTGATTTAGTATTAATGTATTATCATAACACTTTAAAAACTTGATTTATAGGCAACTTGGACAACACGGTGATTTTGTCCAAAACACATCCGCACCTGAAGGATGTATAGCTGAAGCATATATTGCGCACGAGTGCGTCACCTACATGAAGCTGTATTCAGGAGCGTTACAGGAAAGCATACCGGAAGATGTACCTTCACAGTTCAATCTTTCCATACTCTCCGACGATGTTGTACTCGATGGAAAAATGCAAGTTTCCTATAAGTTGAAAGATTATGAGGTAGCCATTGCACATTGGTGGGTACTAATTAACTATTTAGAAGTTCAGTTTTGGAAAAACATGCATCTAAACTGTGAACAAGTAGGAGGTGATCTCGATTACCACAACCGGACATTTGCAGAGTATTTCGGCCTCTGGGTACGTAACTTTAACATTATTCTATACGTATTTATATATTATTGTGTATAATTATTCATATTTATAGTTGATTCTGATGGTTGCAGATGGACCTTATTAAAAATGATAATCACCCAAATTGGTCGCACGAACTCAGACTTCTAGCGATGAAGCCGGTCTATTCAAAAGTTTATGCGATGTGCAAGGTGAATGGTGTGTTATTTCGATGTGAAGAGAGAGACATCAGACTGAAAACACAAAATTCAGGGGTTATGGCACATGGTGGGGATGATGGAGTTGACTATTACGGTGTTCTCCATTCAGTTGTGGAACTGCATTATGGGGAAGGCATGAAAGTGTACCTTTTCAAGTGTAGATGGTTTGATACACGGCCGCAAAGCATGAAAACCGATCAATACGGCATAACTTCTGTAAACACTAGTACATCATGGTATGAGGATGACCCGTTCGTTTTAGCCACATGGGTGAAACAAGTGTTTTATCTTGATGATCTCGCCAAGGGTGACCCGTGGAAAGTAGTCAACACTATCTACCATCGCAACATTTACCGGGCGTCTACACTTGGAGTGGCTGAAGAGAACGAGGAAGGTGACACCGCGTATCAAGAGCTTAACTCAAACTTTATTCCTGACTCCTCTTTTATTCGCCTAGATACGCCGGTGCGAATTCGACGTGAAGAGCCACTGCTTGTTGATGTTGATCCAAATGAAGAAACTAACGAGGACTCTAGTGGTGAGGAAAGACATAGATTACCCCTATCGAGCAATTCAGAAACCGAAGAAGACTCATCCGATGATTCCGATTACAATCCGACGGATTAAGTAATTTAGATGATGTAATCCTTTCATTTGTAATCCATGTAATATATTTCTTTCTGTTGACTGCTGGGTTTCTGTTTTCTTGATGTTCAATTTTGGTTATATATGAACAGGAAATAGGAATACGAGAGGTGTAAACCTACTGATTTTGTTAACCTTTTTCATATAATAGCCGACGAAAAACACGTTATTTCGTCGGCAATACTCATAATAGCCGAAGAAAAATGCATTATTTCGTCGGTCATAACTATATTGAAAAATACATATTTTATAATAGACAGAAAACGACAAAAGAATAGCCGATGAGTACGAGGTTGTCTCTCGTCGGCTATGATTTAAAACAAAAAAAAAAACAAAAAATGACCAGATTCCATTTTCTATCACTAACGATAAACCATTACTTCATCCTTCAAACAGAAAAAAGTCGTAAAATAAGATATGACCAAAATGATAAAATACGTTTACGGTTGAAAAATGACAAGATTCCGATAAAATCTGAGTGTCGAAAGATGCGGTCAAAGGTTTTATTCCTTCGTTTCCCTAATGGTAGCATTACCTTCGGTAAATATTTTGAGGAAAATTTTTATACGATTAGTTGCATCTCATCGATTTGAAACTATTATCTGTTGAAGGTCAGGCCGAAAAACGTCATTTAGACAGTCCAATTACCATTTCTAAGCGTTTAGAGGTTTGACTTACCCGGTTGACCGTTCCGATCGAGCCTTTAACGTTGTCAGCTGAAGTTGGATTTTTTTCCATACATGTATTTAATCTTAGCAGTGATATCTGACGGTTGGAATAGATTTTCTAAACTTTTAGATTCAAAATCAGAACATATGCACTAATGTTCCTTAATTTGTTTACTAAGTGTTTGAGTGAATGTATAGTTTCAAATAGTTACTATACGTAGACTCTTCAAATGCAAAAATATTGTGAAATAAGATATGACCGAAATAATGAAATACATCTACGGTTGAAAAATGACAAGGTTCTGATAAAATCTGTGTGCTGAATGTTGCGGTTAACTGTTTTTTACTTTTGTTTTTCTATGGGTAGCCTGACGTTTCAATTTTGTAAAATTTTTATATGATTAGTTGCGTCTCATTGATTTGAAACTATTATCTGTTGAAGGTGAGGCCAGAAACCGTCGTTTAACTAAACTAATTTCCGTTTTTAAGCGTTTAGAGGTTTGACTTAGTGGTTTGACCTATAGTTTAGCCGACGAAAATTATATTTCGTCGGCTAAACTCTTGCGATCCGCGCCTTTTTATTGTCCGCCGTTGGATGGCTCAGATCCGACGGCTGTTGATCTTCCAAAGTATAGCCGACGACATTCAAAGAATAGCCGACGATATTCAAAGAATAGCCGACGAAATCTTATAAATCGTCGGCTATTCTCTCTACGATCCGCGCTTTTTTATTGTCCGCAGTTGGATGGCTCAGATCCGACAGCTGTTGATCTTCCAAATTATAGCCGACGACATTCAAAGAATAGTCGACGAAATCTTTTAAATCGTCGGCTATTCTCTCTGTTATAAAAGCTGAAAGTCGCAGTCAGCCCGACTTTTTCTCTCCTCCTCCTCCTTCCCCTCCTCCTGCGCCGTCTGCTCCTTCCCCTCCTCCTCCTCCTCCTTCCCCTCCTCCTCCGGCCTCCTCCTCCTCCTCCCCCTCCTCCTTCCCCTCCCCCTCCGGCCTCCTCCTCCTCCTTCTCCTCCAATCTTAACGGTAATTTTTTTTTTTTACAATTTATTTTAATTGTGTAATTTAGGTATATAATTTAGATATTTAAGTGTGTGTTAAATTGTTATATATATTGGTTATATATATATAAATTGTTAGATTAATTATATATATAAATTTGTAGATTAATTATATAAATTGTTATATATTTGTTAATATATACACATATTTGTGTATATATATATATATATATATATTAATGTATATTTTAATTATTATATATAAATTATTAAATTAATTATATATATAAATTGGTAGCCTAATTATATAAATGGTTATTTGTATGTATATATATGTTAATGATGAAATATAGTTATATTTGTATATAAATGATTATATTTATGTTAATGGTTAGTATTATTTAAAATTAGTTAAATTATAAATATTAATTTGTTAGTATGTTTTAAAATATGTTAGTATTATTGGTTATTATATTAATTAGAATTTGTTATTTAATGTAATATAATTTAATAATAATTAATGTATTAATTTATTTGTTTCCAGATGGCCGATGCATTTAGACAGCTATTCGGAGGCCGTCGTTCCAGATCTAGGGGTTCTGGAAGTTCTGGTGGATCCGGAGACTCCGAGAGGACCCCTAGCCAGCCTGAGAGGACCACCAGCCAGCCTCAGAGGATCGATTCATCTCAGTCGCGGAGAAGTGTGAGCAACCGGCACCAGACCCTTTTATCGGCGGGGCGGCCGTCGAGCAGTTCATGTCCCCCTCTCCGGTCAGATCCTCTGAGATGTAGTACGCAGCTATTTCAGGACGACATAGCTCCAGACGTTCATCAGGTCCGTATGTCTGAGGTTCATCGGGAGCCGATGACGAGTCCTGCGCCGTCTGCTGCTGACTCTACTGAGGGGCCTCCTCTCCCTAATCAGCTATACCTGCCATACAACATTCCTGCCATACCCGAGGTCGACGAGCGTGGTGTGCCCATATGGCCTGCTAGGCCTCAGTACGTGAGTGTTGCAGAGGCATACCATTATGAGCCATTTGAGAGATCTGAGCTCCTGATTTCGGCGAGATTAAAAGGAAAGTCGACAGACGGGTCATCGATTTCAGGTAACATTTGATTTTATTAATTAAATGTTTTATTAAAATTAACGCACTAATATTTAATTTTATTAACCAATCGTCGTTTATGTGATAGGGACCGCCGCTAGCAGTTCAAGCAGGAATACGAGAGGTGTCATATGTTTTGATACACTCAGGAAAAGTGTTGAGACCAGCGGGAGGATCCAGATCAACGAACCCCCTAATCAGGATGTTCAAGGGAAAAAATGCCGCGATTACGCGGGTTGCGTGGGAGCACTAATTAGGGATAGAGTCCCTATGTTGTGGACATGGTGGGCTGATGTGCCGGAAGAGATCAAGAGGGAGGTCAACAACGCGGCGTCGGTGAGTAATTTAAAAAACTTAATTTCTTTATCGTAATATTTAATAATTTTCGGTATTGTTATAATTTTAAAACTAATAAAATATTATCTTTCAGGCATACTTCGAGATTGCCGAACACAAGCAGGCTTGGGCGTACGCGATGCAGAACTCGAGGTACGTTGGGAATTCCTCATCTTATAATTTGAAATATTTTATGATATTAATAATATTTCTAATGCACTTTTATTTTTTCCGTAAGTTCAAAGAGTGGAAGAACGAGCTCCGTACCCACTTTACCGAATACGACAAATATGGTCGTATGGGTACTCCAAGAGAGTTCATGTTCATGGAGTACGAGTGGCGTTGGTTGAAGACAGTAGACTTCAACAACCCAGTTATGTAGGTAAATACTAAACTTAACTATAAATGTTTATTTTGTTAATATTTTAATTATTAGTTTAATTATTTTATAATTATTACACTAATATTTTTTGATGCATTTTTCTAATATTTTATTATTTGTTTGAAGGAACGGTCTCGGATAAACTCTGCGAACCGCCGCCGTAACACAACCCCCCATCATGGTGGTTCTAGGCCATTTTCACAATATCAGGAGGACGCGCTTAGAGATCATTCTTTAAGCAACCCGTACGTAGAGACGTTCAAGAGGGCTTATCCATTAGTGACAGAAGAGCTTGTAAGTCGTTGATTACGATTTAAAAATTTTAATTATTAATTTTACTTAATTATATATTTGTTAGAATATTAATTTTTTTTTCCCGTTCAATTAGGAGAGGGTGAACCGGGCCGAAGAAGAAGTGTTGCAGGCAGTAGTTCGGGAGACACAACCGAACATTTCAGAGGAAGATCTGCAAGAAGCCCTGAGCCAGGTCGACCGATCGAATGTCCAAACTGCAGCGAGGATATTCGACGCAGCCTTCCCAAAACGGTCAAACAACTACTACTGCCGGGATTTGGGAAGTTCTGGAATAGGGGTCCTGAAGACCACTAAGGGAGCTCAAAAAAGGGGAGGCGGGGACACCCAACAGATGAAGGGGGAAATGCAGAGATTGGCAGAAGAAAATGCAAGATTGGCGGCCCAGTTCCAGAGATCACAGGAGCAACAACACAGAACACAGCAGTATCAGATGGAAATGGAGCGTTGGCATGCTGAATGCGAGAGAATTCGGCGACAGAACTACGTCGGCCAACAAAACTGGTGGTATGCTATGTTCGCGGCACAACAACAAGGCATTGAACCCCCACCCCCGTTTGAGCCGTTAGATGAACCTCGAATGTCGAGAGCTCCCGAGTTCATTCAGCAAGATGACGAGCATGATGGACAGCAGGATGGTGGCCAGGATTAGGGTTTAGGGTATAGGGATGGAAAAAATAAAAATAATTAATGAAAAACGTGTTTCTTGTTGGATTGTCATTGTGAATTGCAGGTTGCTTGGAATGGTAATTTAGAAATTAATTTAATTTTTTTCCCCAAAATGTAAGAACAGCCGACGATATTGACATTATTTCATCTGCTATAGCCGACGATTTTTACCAAATTTCGTCGGCTATAACTATTATAACTGACGAAAATGACATTATTTCGTCGGTGTTATATGTTAAATAGTGATGGTTTCGTCGACTATAACTAATTAATGCCTCTTAAAATATTAATATATTCTGACGAAATTGACATTTTCATCGGCTATATTTCAGAACAAATAACCGACGAAACAGAAGAGATCGTCGGCTATATTTTACGATATCGTCGGCCATATGTGAAAATATCCGACGAATTTCGTCGGGCATTATACCAAGGTTTGGTCGACGAAATGTATTTTCGTCGGTGATAAAGGCCGACGATTTCGTTACTTCGTCGGGCATATGTGAAAATGGCCGACGATTTCGTTATTGTCGTCGGGTTTCGTTATTACCGACACCGTTTTATCGACGAATAATAGCCGACGAAATTTTCGTCGATAAAAGGAATACCTGACGAAAATTTTGAATAGTAGACGAAATTTTTTTTGTCGACTATTCTGTCTGATCTGATAGTGTCTATTTCTGTTGGTTAGTAGCATTACACATTTTTGAGGATCAGTAGTATTCCACCAATTTTAAAGGGTCAGTAGCATTACGACGATGATAAGGGAAAATAATGCATAATTGGAAATTTATGAATATATATTAAATGGATTCAATCTAAAATTATTGTCCCTCAGTACATTACTAACCCTCAGTACAATAGTAACAAAATCTATGTACTATACCTAACCGGCCAAAATGAAGCCTCAACAACCAATTCTTCATCCCCTATCTTGTTTCCCTTCTCCATTTCTCTGTTAATTCTCAACCAATTAAGATCTCATTCAACTGATTCAACTTTCTTAGCAATAATAGACAAAAATATACACTACTGGAAACCAGGTCTGAAGCGACCAATATTGAAACGGGAAAATCAAACTTTGTCTCCTCAACACATTGAAGCGACCAATATTGGATTTGTCGCTTCAGAAAACGAGAGCGACCACTTTTGATCAATAGTCGTCGCTCACAAATTATTGAAGCGACGAATATTGGTATGTTGTCGCCTCCGAACAATGTTTTGTAAACTGTAGCGACGAAAATTCAATCTTCGTCGCCGACTCAAAATTCAAGCGACGAAGTTGATAACCTTCGACAATATTCGTCGCTGACATATGAAACGAAGCGACGAAGATTGAATTTTCGTCGCTATAGTTTACAAAACATTGTTCGGAGGCGATAACATACTAATATTCGTCGCTTCAATAATTTGTGAGCGACGACTATTGATCAAAAGTCGTCGCTTCATGTTTTAAAATCTGGTCAACCATAATTTCATAAAACTTATCACACAAAAACGCTATTACGTACCTTTAGATGACCTTGTTTCGTCGACTCTTCCAAACATTAAACTCTCAAATAAATGAGACGTAATCAGCCATATAAAAATTTGGTAACTTTTACCTCTCGATACTATGGTTCCCCATAGAGAGAGATACATTTAAGTAAGGTTGACCGCATCGATCGGGGCTCTAACTTTGTCGGATTTAAGTGATTTTTTTTACCATAACCGTATTTCATCATAACGATCAAATGTTATTTCACAGTGTTTTTCAAAATTTGACTTCTTTTATATAGTTGCTTCGAAAAGTTGTACATTTAAGTATAATCTTATAAAAATCTTATAATCTTTTAAATATTATTGAAGCGACGGATTTTGTAATACTTCGTCGCTTCAGTGTTTAAAAAAGAAAATCTGCGCCACATGCTGAGAACCAATTAAAAGACATTGCGCGGATCAACCCTATGAGCCGTCGATTACACCCAGATCAAACGACCATAATTCACTCCCCAATTTATATAAAAACCCACCCTCCCCAATTGCATCTCAATTCTCTCATCCGGAGCTCTCTCTCTTCTCAAATTCTCTCATCCCTCTCTCTCTCTCTCTCTCTCTCCTCTTTCTCTCTCCACTTTGCATGTAGATGCTTCAACCCTAACTCACCTCCGACTCGGCCGATTCCTCCATGGCCAATAACCCCTCCGAACCCCAGGCCGATGATGCTGCAGAATCCGCGCCACATGCCTCCCCAATTTCGCCTCCTCCGACGCCAATTTGACGGCGCCGACAGAGCCCCGATGATGCTGCAGCTCAACTTCGGCAACGGCTCCGGCCACATCGGCGGGGGATTCCACAGGGGAGTGTTCCCGTTGGGATTAAGCTTGGAGCAGGGGAAGGCCGGGTTCTTGAGCAGCTCAATTCATTGCATTAGTTTAGAAGTGATTTTAGATTTGGGTTTGTTGAAATTTTGGATTGTATGAAATTGATGAGATTGTGTTTTTGTATGAAATTGATGAGATTATAAAGAAATTGCTGAGATTATAAAGATTGATGAGTTTATGTGCACAATGGAATGAATTTTATGCTGTTTTGGTTCTGGCATTGGTTCAAACTAGACGAAAGAACATTTTTTTTCTTCTCTGTAACAGACATGAAGCGACGAAGTTTGGTTCAATATTCGTCGCATGAAATTTGATCAGTCCCATGTTTTCTTCTGTGTAACATGCACTCTCGCGACGAATTTTAACCAAACTTCGTCGCTTAGTTTTCAAGCGACGACTAATTGTGAACCAAACTTCGTCCCCTAGAATTGGAAGCAACCACCCAAAATTCGTCGCCTCGAATGGGAGGAGACGACCCAAACTTCGTCGCTCAGTATTTGGCGACAAACTTTAAAGTCGTCGCTTGAAATATCCAAGCGATGACTTTTGTAGCAAAAGTGGTCGCCTCGAACCGAAACAACGAGAATGAAGCAACGACTTGAAAACGATGACTTTTTGTCTCTTGGATATCGAAGCTACGACTTTCTTGCTGAAACGACAAAAAAAAGTCGCCGCTTCATTTGGCATCTGCAGTAGTGATCTAGATACTAGCAGTAATGGATCTGAACCCAACTTCCCCATCTTCTTTTTCATCATGAACTGTACGTCTTCCTAAAATTTCAATTTTCTACAACTCTTTTTCTCAATTTTCATTTCCCTACAAATCGAAACACCAGGATCTAATCGCGCCACTACCACCCGAGCGACTCGATCGACGACCTTCACCATCTATGCCTCTAAGCTTGAAACCTCAACCATGGCTGCCTGTGACCACAATAAGTAACTCCGCGCTAGACCACATCGATGCTTAACAAGATTGTGGCGATGGTGGGTGGTCGTTTCAGAGGAAGAACATTTTGATTGGAGAGAGGAGGGGGGAGGGATGGCGTAGCTCGCCGTTTGCTCAAGGGAATAAAATTCTTAAAGCAGCTAATGGTAATTAGAGTAACATTAATGTAGTTATTGGTAAAAAAAACCCAAAAAGAAATAACAACAATGTTTTGCATGTGATTTAGGGTTTGCTATAACTTGTCTACAAGGATTTCCGACAACATCTATTGCAAGAGGGTATTCACTGCTATGAAATGCACTTGCGCCAATAAGAGTAGACGATTAGATGATATCGATCAATAACACTTTTAATAGGCACAAAAAATTGTATACAAATATCAAATGGTTGAGATTATCTAGTACTATATGTTGGGTCTTTTTTCTTTCTTTTTTTTGATAAGAACTTTCATGTAAATTAAGCTCAATCTTGATTTGAGGAGGATAAATCTTAACAGCTTGATTAGAATTGAGACGAGCAAATCTTTAATACATAATTTCACACTTCATGAGATCAGGTTAATTATTTTGTTCGGGCCTTCTGGACTTTTGTTATATGTTCAGTCATTTTAGGCCTTTGTGTAAATGTTCTACTATCTAATTAATTATTTTTTTTCTTTATTCAAAAAATAAATTACAAAGTAGAACCTCTAATATAACTTGACCCTCAGTGGTCATATTTAACAGCATTCCTAATATGAGGAGGACAAGATCCTTCCAAGTCATCAGTATCCATGTTGTTTTTGGAACAAGGTTTGCAAGGGCGTCTGCCGGAAAGTTCATTTCTCTAAAGACATATTGAAAAAAAACAACTCAAAGTAATTAAAAATTTACTTAATGTCTTGAATCATTATCTTGAGTATCCATGAGATATTACAGGTACCATTGATGCAGTTAATTACCATCTTTGAGTCCCTTTCTACCATTATCTTCTTGATATATTTCTCTCTTAGTTTAAGGAGACCCTCTCTTAGAGCAGCAATTTCAACCGTTGGAACTCTTGTACACTCAACTCTCTTTGCACCAACAGCTACAGTCCGATCCCTGATCGATAATAAAGCTAGCGACAACTGAGTTTTTAGCTCTGTTAATCATATCAACATTTAATTTACAGATATTCGAAAGTGAGGTTAGGATGTCATTTAATTATGGCATGAGGTTTTGAGTAGAAAATCCAGCGCCCAAAATTATGGTTTCAGTAGGAATATAAGGTTTAATTTGGTATTGAGGTGAAAAAAACTAAAATATGAAAAAACTGAGTTTTAAATAAACAACATCTTACATGTTTTTTAAAATCGTGGTTTTTTCAACTAAATATTATAAATAAGCACTTTATAAAACACTTACCAAACACATAATTAACCCATAATGTTAATTATAAGTAATTATTTACCCAAAACGTAATACCAAACTAAGCCTAAATAATGTAAAGCAACCGTAAAAAAAAAAAAAAAATTCTATGTATTAATTTTTAAAATAAAAAATATGTCTAGGAAAATGCTCATACAAATGAGCATATGCTCTCCTGTCCATAGCCCATGACAAACTGGTCAACTTAGAAAACCAAAGAGTCGTCGAAAAATACAGCAATAGAAAAACAAGTAACCCACATTGACAAAAATACATAATTAAGAGAGTATTAAACATTGCAATTATTTATAACCACCACACAGGCAAGAAAATGACATGGACCCAGAAAGAGACAACTGTTTGCCTTAATTCTGCCACCAAATGCCAAATCTCACCCCTTTGAGTTGTAATCATCGATCACCTCCCCTCTCTTTCATCTGAGCTCTCGGCGAGAACTTGAAGCCAGAAAGATATAAAAGCTGTGAAACAAACACAACCCTTCTCCTTCTTATCTTTTTCTTGTATAGAGAGAGAGAGAGAGAGAGAGAGAGAACTTGATGCTGAATTGGTCATAAAGGGAAAGTTGGATTTTGGGGATCTTTGTTTAAGTCTTGTTATTTCATTTCTTTCCCCATGGAGAACCAGAAGGTTGATGTGGCTTTGGAGGGGTTCGCTCCTGTCTCTTCCACTAGAATTGATTGGAAACCCAGAAAGAGAACAGGTACTATTTAGTTAGCTAGCACCCTTTTACTTTTAATCTCTCTTCTCATCAATTAAAACAACTTGAGCTTGATCTGTGAATTCTCTGAATTGTAATGTGTGCATGATCAATTAGGCCATTAGGGCAATACCCAAATACAAAATTATGTAAATCTTAATAGCTAATTAGATATCTTCGAGTTTTCTCTGCTGGTATGTTCTTAAACATTGTCTTAATTTTAGTCTTTGAAACTGTATCAATTCAGCTGAATTTTTCTGTATCTCGCTTGATAGCTAGTGCCTAGTATCATTGTTTGTTGGGTCTCCAAGAGAGAGAGACGTAAAACCGTTTTTTATGAGTTGCTGACTTTGCTTGTACGTTACTTTACTGTTTTTGCTTGGCATCAATTGCTCTCACAGGCTCACATTATAATATGATTTTTTTTCTTTTTTCCTAATAATAATAATAATAATAATAATTTTTGCCTATAATTCACGTGCTCAAAGGTTACTCATGAAATCTTCAACTGAAGTCATTGCATTTTTCATTTTTAATTCATTTGAATGGAGAAATGATATTACACCCAATGAGGTTTAGAGCTGTAAGCGGGGCGGATACTACAGAGATTCTCCCACAAATAGGAGGTCTCCGGTTTGAACCTCCCCTTTTGCAAAACATCTATTTAGGGTCATACCTAAATTGCTCATGTTTTCAAAGTGGTGGTTCACTCAGCTACCATTATATTTAATATATAAAAAGAATGATGTTTCCTTTTTCAGAATGTAATATTTGTTTTAAATGACCATAATAAAACTTAGAATAAATGTTATTTGTTTAACAAATTTTCAGTTTGTGAAGTCAATGCGGTTTTGTGCACCATCTACTTGATTTCATCCAATATTTAGTTTTGTCATATGTAATGTGTAACAATGATACTGCATTTGCTCTTGCTGATATATATTCTTTTTGTGGAACTCGCTGTACGTGTGGTTCAACTATTTTCACCTAATAATCGACTTCCAGGATTCAACCAATTCCTTGGAAACAAACATGAAAATCCCAAGATTTTGATTGTTTATATCGATTTACAGCTGCTGCTGTAAAAGCTGTCTATGATGGGGAGTCTTTACCAACCTTTCAAATTATTATATTGAAAATCCCTGTTTATATCCATGTTGATGATTGACAGAGTTTCTAATTCCCGCTTAAGCTCTCTTTGGACATAATTATGAAATTTCTAAACGTGAAAGAAAAAAGATCAGTGAAGAATCCTATAATTAACTCCTTCCAAAGACCCGGTTATATATATATATATATATATATATATATATATATATATATATTGCAAGGAATTCAGGACTTGATATGGCTCCAAATTATATATTCTACATAGCCATGCCACTGATGCCAGTAATAGGGTCATTCCTAGATACTGATGGCAATGGTTGTAAACCTTCTTCTGATTAATGAATGGTTAGCTCTAGTTTGAGTAGAATGTATTGACTGGCTTTGAGGGTTTACAATCAAGAATAACTGAAGTGTCCTCTCTAATTGGTTATAGTATAGGCTTGCCACACTCTTCTGGTTCATGCTTTTTGTACTCCACATGTTAACCCTTGAACTTATTCTTCCTACACATTTAACACCATAGTATATAACTCATAGTAATTGTGGCCAGCATTCACTGTTGTTTGAACATATTAGTGCCCTCCATATATACCATAAAAATGTGCTGCAATTTTCTAAATTCAACAAGCACTAGAATGGTAACTTGTTTCTAACAGCTGGCGGGAGGAGTTTAGAGAAGGTAACAGAGGACACTGCTAACAATACTCCCAACAAACAGGAAGGTTACACCGAGCCAGATGAGGATATGCTTCAGGACTCTACTGCAGCTCCTGAGCTGTCAGAGCGTCGGAAGGCTTTGTTTGAACCCTTAGAACCTATGATGAATAGCAATGGGAAACGACCATCAGCTGAGTCCTTACTTCCTCCTCCTGACTTTGATTCCGCTAACTATCCTAAAGGGTGGCTGATTGGAAAAAAGCGAAAGCTGGTTAATGTTGATGTGGTTGAGAAAATGAGGCGTATTGCCATTCAGGAAATGAACAGAAAGGTGTCATTTCCAAACACCTTACTCGCTTCATCTTCAATAGATTAGATGGAATGCGCGACAAATACAACCCTTATTTGTTTTGTTTTCCAGGATAGGGAAATTGATGGGCTAAACGAGCAATTGGAGGAAGATGCAAAGTGCCTAGAACACTTGCAACTGCAGCTCCTGCAAGAGCGAAGCAAACGTGGAGAAGTAGAGAGAGAGAATGCAATGCTGCAAGACCAGATTACCATGCTTATGGACATGTTGCACGAAGATGGCAATGTGGGAGATGACGAAGGCCCTGCTGAACCTTGATTGCTTAGTATGTGTGCTTGTTTCTTTATTCTTTTTGCACATTTTCTCTTAAGACTACAGTAGAAGCAAATACATATATTGGTGTGGTTTGGTAGTGTTAGTCACCTGTTCTTGAAATTACAGATGAATTGTTTGTCCTCGATAGAATATATCATATATATTCAAGTTATAAGTTGGATACATCATCTTAAGCTGGTAACAGTATCATATAAACAAAGCAACCAACACGCTGCCGGCACTGCAATTTTTTTTTTAATTTTTTTGTTTTGAAGAAAACATACCATTGTTGGCTCTCAAATTTATTCTATTGTACAGAGAGGTAGGACAAAACGCACCACAAAGACCAGGTACAAGCTAAGCCCAATCGACTGTCAGGACACTTCATCAACCTACATCTCTGAATCCCTCAGCCGCCTGCGTTTAAGTAACCTCCAACTACTACTTTAACAGGTGGTGAAGTGGTATACTATATACGGACCACTATGCTTCTTTACAAGAGTAGTCTAGCATGGTAGAGATCACTATGTTCCTCTGATTATCTTCCATCTTACGAAAAATTAAAAAGAAACTGCGGAAGAGAGGCTATCCTAGGCATATTAAGAAGAAACTCCCCAAATGAATCCCGTCTTGGGAGTCCTAGCTGCTGATTGTCCAAAACATCAGTACTCTCAACCTTGGGTGTCGCAAACCCTTCTCCAATCTTACTCTGGTAACCTGACACGGTACTGGAGTTGGTTTCAGCCATTCTCCCACCGTCACTCCTGGCATGCAAGCTTTGTACAGTATTAGGATCCTTCTGCAAAAGACAACAAAGAGAGTTGACCCTTGACATGAGGGACTGCTCATCGGATGGTAAGGTGAGTTGAGAGTCGTTAAACAAGTAGTGAGTAATCTCCTCTAAAATGTCGCTGCTAGGCTGGTCCTTGCCAGCAAACATGGGAGTGCCAGACATTTTTTCCGTTATGCAATGTCCAATGTGGCTCACAAAGTCACTCACTGACATCGACGAGCGAAGTCCAGGAACTCTGATTTGATCAAAGTTGCTAGGCATCATTGAGATTCCGGCTCCAAAATTCCCCTTCTCTGCCTTTGCAGGGGCACCCATTACTGCATAGAAAACACTGATTAGACCCATAATTGAAGCAATGTACCATCCACAACAAAATTAAACCAACAACAATAAATATCTGCAATAATAGAGAAATCAAATAGAATAATGAATAGCAGGAAACAGGACGCGAATTGACAGTGAAGAAAGATGGATATAATGACTCTTTATCATTCTTATCATTCTATGATAAGAGTCATTAATTTTACACTGATAAGGGCTCGACAGTGAAGAAAGATGGATAAATCATGTGGTAATAAATAGCAGTTTAAGGCCTATATAGTCACCTGAAATAGTCGAAGAAATTTCCCGGGAATAATTTTCAGAAGCTTTACCACCAAAATCTTCATTTCTAGATGAGGACGAATAAGTTCTAGAAGGAGATGCAGAACCTTGCAACCCAAATATGGGCCCCTCTTCATGCTTAGAACTAAATTGATGTCTATATTCATCAGTGTCACATGTTCCTGAAATTCTGGCTTCAAAGAACGGAGATTCCAACACAATCTCTGGCTGTTGGCTCAAAAAGTTGAGACGAGGATCACATTGAATAAGCTTTTCAAAATGCTTGCCGAAAAGCAACCCGTGTGGGCACTGCAGAAAGTGTCGCCTAGAACAGAACAAGAGAGAAAAATTAGAATAAAAGTTTACAATATAAAGAAGGCAAAAAAAAAAAAGAATGAGAACTGAGCAACAGCATGAAAT
This sequence comes from Potentilla sterilis, assembly GCA_963682095.1. Taxonomy (NCBI): domain Eukaryota; kingdom Viridiplantae; phylum Streptophyta; class Magnoliopsida; order Rosales; family Rosaceae; genus Potentilla; species Potentilla sterilis. The sequence goes on from OY821754.1 coordinate 32,246,961, forward strand.
ATGAGTTACAACCCCTAGACCAGGCCTGTATAACTTTATACAGCCAAACATTCAACTACATATGACGTGAACTTCTCTAAAAGAGGGTTGTTTTCAGCAAATTCCTAGTGAACAGAGTACACTGCAGACCCTTGCATAGGCAGACCTTAAGAGGGTTGTTTCCAGAATGTAATGTGCATTGGCTGGGAGGACACCATACTTGCACCGATTTCTAAGATATAGCCAAAACTCCTAGCAGTTGCATTATGGGAAGAGAAAAATCCAGGAGATTATTTTACAGTCTCATTTTGTAACATATAAGTGACACTTTGACCTCATCCTTCAGGTAGTGAATGACCTTTTATTTTGTTACATGTTTCTCATATGCTTAAACTGTTGTCATTACTAGGCTATGCCCCACACCACTGGCTTTCAGTACAAATAACTGTTTAAACACTTCCCCCAACAACATCACAAACAACCATTAAGATATCAATTGAAAAGAAACAAAGCTACAAGGTTAACATGTCTAACCTGTTTATACTGGCTTGCCCATCAGTAAAATCCGTCGTTGCCTGCCACAAAGTATGTTTCCTAGGTTGCGGATTCGTCTCCCTAAAGAAAAGCGGCGGTCTAGCAAGCTGCACCAAGAAAGACCACAATCTATCAATTCAATCAAATTATCCACAATAGCAAATACTGGAGTTCAATTCAAGAAAAAAACTATACTAATGAGAACGAGTAAATTACCACTACATCCAAAGTAGCCATTCCATCATCCGGATAGTTAGCCTTGATAGCCACAACATCAGACCACTGAATTTCCATCTTGTTCTTCAAACTACCATCAAGAACTTCCCACACAAGCTTATGCTTTGCGAAATAACATTTCGCCACTAAATCTCCTTCATGTTTCGACTTATACTGCAACAATTAACAATTCAAAGTTCATAACTTCACACAAACACCATGCAAATTAAAATTACCGAAAATTAAGAGCAAAATTGAGTATTATTTACCTCCCAAGTCCCAATTTTTAACAGCGAAGCCGGAAAGTTCATGGCCTTGAGCTTATCAGTAGCACCAGAAGCAGCAGCTCCCTTGTGGTTTTTCTTGGCCAATTTAACAGCCTTCTGCTGAGTCAGCCTCATCTGTATCAAATCCAACAGCGACGGACTCTTCCTCAGCTGCAACCCCAGCGGGCTCGGCTCCTCCAGTGGATCATATCCCAGCGGCGCAACCGCACACGTGTCACCTCCTTGCTGCTGCTGCACAAACCACAATCAAAATCATAAAACGACTACGTTTTGTTGCCGGAAATTTAGCCTGGTTTTGATGAACTGAAAATTACGATGAAATCAATTTGAAAATGAAAATCAAATTACCAGCGGAGACGACGAGTCGAGTTTGGGCCGTTTGTGAACCGGAGCGAGTCCGGAGTCACGAAACGACTCGTCGTCGACGTCGAGCTTCACCGTCACCTTCCTCGAAGTCATGTTCTGAACCATCTTATCCAACTCGGTCACAAAAGCGAGTCACAACTCACCACAAAAGCAAACAAACAAAGCCCTCCAAACTCAGCCACCGAGTTGACTCAGCGTTCTTTCTTCCAAATCGTACAAGATTCGCGTCAACGAAAACAACCGCCGATTGGGGCTGCGCTCCTCTTATATAACAGAAGAAAAAACAGGAGAGAGAAAGAGACGCACACGCTTTAAACTCCGGGGTGGAACGTCTCTCACGTGAGGTGCACGTAATCCGTCCACGTGGGATTTACACAACTACTCTGTACCGTCGACGGCGAATACGAGTCGGCAGGTTTTGTCGTGTTGCAGTCACGTGGGGCGCATGCAGTGGTGTTTTGGATAATTAGAGATGGGTGGGTCCAGAGTGGCGAAGGTTCTAGGTAATTGGGCAGGTGGTGGTGTTTGACGCGTAAGACTTTGGAACCAGCGGGTCTGTCGACGTGGACTTGTTGATAAGGTTGTCACCTATTTTTCCTCTCTTTTTTTTTTTCTTTTTTTTTCTTTTCTTTTCTTTTGGTAGTGGATAATTTAGAAAAATCAGAAATGGATTGTGGATATTTTAGCTTGTTTTTGTAAAACGACAAGAGGGATATTTTAATGAGTTTTGACCAAGTAGAGTAAACGGGGTGCCAATATCGTCGGCTAATGTAAGTAAGGTTTTAGAGTGACTAGGAAAATGGCTCAGTTTTGTTCACACTTGTTAATGTTGGCGGTCTTTCATTCACACTCACTATCCCAATCTCTTTGTTTTTGTTTTCTTCTTTTCCTTGTTATGGTTGAAGGTGATCTAATTTTAAGGGCAAAACTATGGTGCTCAGATACTAGTCTTCACAAAAAAAAAAAAAAAAAAAAAACAAAATAGATATTGGTCTTCACAAAACATTTCCTCAAATATCCTCGATGTACGGCCGTTGTTAAATTGTACCGGGAACTGGGGGCGAATGTTTGTAATCAAACAACCAGTCTAAATTGGATCGAAATTGATGGTTTCATTGAATTTTTTTCCTTTAACGTTTTTGTTTTGGTCTTATAATCTGTCACTCAGTTTAAGTTTAGGTCTTATATATTTTATTTGCTATTTATTTTCGGTTTTTGATTTAGAAATTTGGTTTATTCGAATGGTACACACTTTCCTATATATAATTTCTCTATGTCTCTTTAAACTTATCCGTTTTTAGATTGTAATAAACATTGTTGTGTACAATAATATTGCAATGAAATCTAAAATTCAAGTAGGTGAGCCGTGACCTGATTGGTTAAATAGTTTAACGATAATGTTGAGGTCACGGGTTCAAACCTCAATGACACATATAAGGCTTTGGTGTGGGAGTTATTTTATAAAGCAATGTTTCTAAAGAAAATCCAAAATTTATATTACAATCAATACTTGCATATAGTTAGCTCCTGAAGGTCAAGGCATATGACAATAAGAACTACGTACAATCATGCCCTCAACCTTAGTGGGAGGAACTTCGTTGATCGGTGCACGCCATTGAAAATCTCTTGCACGTATTGCATCCATTTGATGGTGTGCATGCGGTTGCTAAATTGAACCGTAAGAGCATCTCCAACAGGTTCTTTATATTTTGATTTTTCTCCATTTTAGGGAAAAATAAGATTATTTGACTCCAACAACTTTTCCATAACTATCTCTAAAATAGAGATGTGAGGAGAGAGAGAAAATGAAATTCCCTAAATTTACAACATTCTCTAAAGTTTTAAAGAAGGAATTTGGAGTTTTGAAGATTACTCTAAAAGGGAAAATGGACTAAACAGTGTCTCACCTTTTCCGTATTCTAGCTTTCAATATCTCATCTTTCCAAAACTTCTGTTGATACATAAAAAAACACGAGTATGTCGTACATATACCCCAAGCACAGATAAGAAAAATACACATGCAAGCTATATTATATATTCAAACGGTCATGCCACGCATGTAGACCCAAGCCACAATCATGCATTTGAGGCTTGCAGATGTGGGTGTGGTGTGATAGGTTACGGAAATGCACATGCTCATTCGTCGATTTAACATTGTCGGTGATTTCGGTTTTGGGCCTGAAATCCAAGCCCAATGACTTAAATCGACTGTGAAATGGTGAAACTTGAGAATTTGAGGTTTGGGCCTGCCAGCCCTTCTCTTTCTTTAAGGCCCAAAGCCCATATTAGAATAGTGTAACTTCACTTTTCTTCTTCTTCCCGTTTTCTGCACCTCATCTCTTTTACCCAGCAGCTCAGTTCCTTCCTCGCTCGATGACACCACCTGTTTCTGTTGTAACCCGTAGGCCTGACAAAGACTGGTGGATCATGGTGTGATTCCTTCCTGCAAGTCCTGCTAACTAAGGGGAATACCGGGCGGGCCGGTCTTCTCCTCTCCGATGCCTAAGTTAGTACCGTTGGGATAAATGGATAACTTAAGCGGGAACAATAAGTAGTTGGAGAGTTGGTTATCTATTACTGAGGGTAGTTGAGGCCTTTATATAGGTTATCGAGTGTGAGGTCTGGTCCCACTCTTCGATGTGGGACTGATCCCCTTCTGTTCATACATTGGGGCAGCTTTGGTGGTCTGTTCAACAGGCTGGCGCCCCCGGCTCCCGAGCCCCTGGCCATAAGGTAGGCTGCTGGGTCCCGGGTCCGGGTGTTAACGATCCTGCCCCGGGCCATGGACCGGGCCCGGGTGGTGCGGCTGCGGGTCTGTGGGTCTGGGTAGCCCCTCTGTGGCTATCGTCAACAAGTCCCCCAAGTTTCTGGTCAAGTGCAATCTTGAATGGGGACTTAAATATGTCTTGCTTTGCAGGCCCGCAGACCCGCAGGGTTACCGACCCAATGGTGCTCTAGTCCCCCAAGTCCGCTTTGAAGATTGGGCTTGGCCGGGCGTTCGAGCGGAAAGCCTGTTATGATGGTGCGTGGTGATGCGAGTGCCTGTTCATGATGATGTGCAACAGTTATGAGTATGAGTTGTGATGATGGTGGTGTGGTGCTTTAGTTCCGTCATGCCCTGCATATGGAACGGGGTGAATCCGGACGAGTACATGAGATGATAATGTGGCGTTGAAATCCACCATGCCATGCATATGAGATGGGGTGAACTCGGATGAGTGCATGAGATGATAATGTGGCGTTGAAATCCGCCATGCCATGCATTTGGGGCGGGGTGAACCCGGATGAGTGCACAAGATGATAATGTGGCATTGAAATCCGCCATGTCATGTTCCGCAAGGACTCGACCGGTGAACTGTCATGTCGGAACGAGTCAGGTATGAAATGCTCCGGGAGGACCCGGCCGGTGAACTGCCATGTCGGAACGAGTCCCCTAGTGAAAATCGCTGCCCATGGTGGTACAAACCGGAGAATATGTCCTGTGTTAGAGGTTAATTTCCGGTGGGGGGTTGCGGCCATGTTATAGCACCGGTCAGCACCCGTTGATTCGTCCCAGCTTGTGTTGGAATAAGCATGGGGTAATGTGCAGGGTTGCGAGGCTGCGGGGAGACCTGTTGGGTGCGAGCCAATAGATCTACCGGTGGGATGTTGCGGCCGTGTTAAAGCACCGGTCAACATCCGCTAGTTCTTCTCAGCCTGAACGTTATAGGCGTGAGGTTATGTGCAGGGTTTCTAGCCTGCGGGGAGATTTGTCCTGTGTTAGAGAAACAATTCTCCCGGTGCGGTGGCCCGGCCATTTGTGTCCCATATTTTTCACAACTTTGTGTGATGCAGGGTTTCTAGTCTACAGGAAAATTTGGCCTGTGTTAGAGGAACAATTCTCCCGGCCAGTGACCTGATAGGAGCATAAAATGCGACGTTCTTAATATGTTTTTACCCCCATTTATGCAATTCTTATCCCTTATTGTTGTAATATAGAGTCTGTTTCTGCCTAAACCCGGGGGTCTAGTAGATACTTGATGAATCCAACTCGATCTCCTGCAATCCTGCTTACTAAGGGGAATACTGGGCGGGCCGGCCTTCACCTCTCCGGCGGGCCGGCCTTCACCTAAGTTAGTATAGTTGGAATATATATAACCAAGACACGTATGTAAGCAGGGAGAGAGACTAGTTACCTAATAAAGAGGGTAGTTGGGGCCCATATATAGGTGGTTGGGGGTAAGGGCTGGCCTTACTCTTCGATGTGGGACTGGTTCCCTTCTGTTTATACCTTCTGGTGCCCTCTTAGGCAGGCTGGCGCCCCCGGCCCCTGGGTTCCTGGAGGCAGGATAGAGTGCTAGGCCCCGAGGCCGGGTGCTGGTGATCCGGTCCCGACCCTTGGGCCGGGCCCTGGTGCGCTTGCTGCGGGTCTGTGGGCCTGCTGTAGCCTCTCTGCGGCTACTGTCAACAAGTCCCCCAAGTTCCCGGTCAAGTGCAATCTTGAATGGGGACTTAAATCTGTCTTGCTCTTGTCCCGCAGACCCACAGGGCTACCAACCTACCGGTGCCCAGTCCCCCAAGTCCGCGTTAAAGATTGGGCGTGACCGAGGTGAGTACCTGTTACCGATGGGAAGTAATAGTTTATAAGCACACTTGCAATATAAGCAGTTATATGCTTAAGTGTTGTGGTGTTATGAGCATGAGATGATGCCATGATGCCATGCAATAGATGCGTGCATGGAATGATAATGAGGCGTTGAAATCCGCCATGCAAGAGACTTGTGCATGGGATGATAATGAGGCGTTGAAATCCGCCATGCAAGAGACTTGTGCATGGGATGATAATGAGGCGTTGAAATCCGCCATGCAAGGAATGTGCACGGAATTTCGGCCGGGCACTCTGCCCTATCGGTACGAAGCGGAGCTTCACTGGGCCTCAACTGGGCGATCTGCCGAATTGACGCTGAGCGGAGTTCACGGAGCCTCTACCGGGCGATCTGCCGAAATGGGATTCACTGAGCCTCTACCGGGAGAACTGTTGAAACGGACGGGGTGAAGTTCATGGGACCTCGACCGAGCGTTCTGCCATATCGAGACGAGTCTAGGAGTATGGAAACTCGACCGGGCGTCCTGCCATATCGAGACGAGTTTCCCATTGCTAGGCTGCAGGGAGATTACCCTGGTGTTGCGGCCTGTTTGAAGCACCAGCGAACACTTGCTAGTTCTTCTTAGCTTGTGTTGAATAAGCGTTGAGGTAAGGGGGTGGCATTGAGGTGACAAAGCTCGCCGTGCAGCCCCATGTTTGATCGCCTTTCAATGCGATGCAGGGTTTTTATCCTGCTGGACAAGCGTGCATGGGTTAGATGCAAACTCGCCCGGGTGTATAAAACCCGCCGGTCGAATATTCTCGACCGGTGTCAGCCATGGTACTGGGCGAAACTCGACCGGTGCCCGGACATCATGCCATCTCGAGACGAGTCCCCCAGTGAAATGCCATAGGGCCAGGTGCAATTATGTTCCTGGTAGGGGGGTGACGTTTGAGGTGACAAAGCTCGCCGTGCAGCCCCCTTTTGCCGCAGCTAGTGCGATGCAGGGTTTTTATCCTGCTGGACAAGCGTACATGGGTTAGATGTAAACTCACCCGGGTGTATAAAGCCCAAGCCGGTCGAATGTTCTCATGACCGGGGTCAGCCATGGTACTGGGCGGTACTCGACCGGGAGTCCTGCCATATCGAGACGAGTACCCCAGTGAAATGCCATGGGGCCGGGTGGATCCTATTCCCGGAATATGCTCTCGAGCCGGTTGGATGCGTCGTAACCGGTGGGCGGAACTCGACCGAGCGTTCTGCCATATCGAGACGAGTCCCCCAAGAGAGATGCGACTGGACGGACCTCGACCGGTGTCCGGTCGCCATGCCATATCCGGACGAGGTCTCCAGTAATATGCGATAAAGAAGCCATGCAGCCGGTTGAATGATCATAACCGCGAACTGCCATGGTGCCTGGCGGCCCTCGATCGGGCGTCAAGCCATATCGAGACGAGGCTTCATACCCGGATGGGTGCTCTCCAAGCGGTTGGATGATCATAACCGCGAGAGAGGTCTTCGAGATATACAGCGAAGAAACCATGCAGCTGGTTGAATGATCATAACCGTGAACTGCCATGGTGCCGGGCGGCCCTCGACCGGGCGTCAAGCCATATCGAGACGAGGCTTCATACCCGGATGGGTGCTCTCCAAGCGGTTGGATGATCATAACCGCGAGAGAGGTCTTCGAGATATACAGCGAAGATTGTCGTGCAAGCGTGGAATCTGGGGAAGTGAGAGGGCCTGACTCCTTGAGTCCCGCTCCTACCTTCCTGTCGCCAGCGTGTGGGACAAGTGGCTGACATGCATTTAAGGAGGAAGTCCATCAGTCCCGTCAGTTATGATGGCATGGGGAGGTTACCAATGCTGGGACACGTGCCAGCGCGGGGCGGTCTTGAGATGTAGGGCCTGGATTCGCAGGCGTTTGAGATGCTCTGATTACTTGTTTTGGAGGGATTTCGATTGCCCCGGGCATTGGTCCCCTCTATAAAAGGGCCTCTTCTGCTCTTCTTTCTGTTGTTGCTTCTTGCTTTAGAGAAACTGAGAGAAAGAGAGAAATTCGGCGACCACTCTGAGCCCTTCTTGCCCCGCGAGATCCGTTTTCTTGAACGCTCCCTACCATTGCGCGCTGCTTTCCCAGGGCCGATTGTCCTCGGTTGAGCATACTAATCGGTAAGTTTGTTTGATTTCTTTGCCCCGGTATTGTTCTTGTTTTTGGCTTTGCTGTTTTGCGGCGGGGGGGAGGGATCTCTGCCGCGGACGGAACTGCTTTGCGGCGAACTTGGGGAGAGGTTGTAGAAGGCGTTGTTGTAGCCTGTTTCTGACAAGAGCTAGGGTTTTGTGTTCTTCCCCTAGGTTAAGATGTCGTCTTCAGGTTCTGACCGGGCTTCCGAATCGGCTGCCAAAGGTCCCCTCGTGGACGATGCGCAGAGGCTGGACGACTGGCTCAGTTCGGAATCTCCGGAGACCGAAGTCGCTGATTGCTCCGGGAGCAGGGTTTCGACTCCGTCCTCGTCTTCGTCTTCCGAGGCTGAATCCTCGGAGACTGAAATACCGCACGGGGTGCGCCTTGCAGATGCTCCGGTTGCGAGCTACACCATTGGCAGTGGGAAGCACGCTGTGGTGTGTGATGAACCGGAGGAGAGCATGACCCCTGAAGATATTGAGGCGCTGCGGGAAGCGTGGGGTATCCCGGATAACGTTCTACTACGACGCTTGAATCCTGGAGAGTCAGCCTGCAACCCGGAAGAAGGTTGGGTTGCCGCGCATCAGGATCAGTTCCGACATGGACTCTCACTCCCGCTGCCACACTACGTGCAGTACATGCTTAGCGCGCTGCAAGTGTCGCCCGCACAGCTTCCTGGGCTGCAGTGGAGACGACTACTGAGCCTCGGCTGCTTGTACGAGTTCTCCGGGATGAATATACCCACGGTAAACGAGTTCCGGGCCTTGTACAGGCTGTCGTACTCCAGGAAGCAGGGGTCCCATGGTTGCCTGTCTTTCAATACCCGGAAGCCTCCACTGATCGTCACCAATATGCCTTCATGGGTAGACAACAGCTGGAGGAAGAAAGTGGTGATGGTGGGCGGGAAGTGGCAGGCGAGGAATAGAATGTACTGTGTTCCTGGCACCTTCCAACCCATTAGCGACCAGTCGTACGAGCTGTCCGACCTGGAGCGTGAGAGGATCTCGACCATAACCGGATGTTGGGACGTCCTGGAACGGAGTTCTTACAACTTCATCCGACGAGAAGTGCTGGAATATTGCCAGCTTGGGCGGGGTCCCGGTGCGTAGGGAGCCCTTGAGCGGTGATACTTTGTGCTAGCTTTGCAAAATACTAACTGTTTGCTTTCCTTGCAGGTGCATCTTCCCGGGCGACTATCAAGCCCGAAACCACTCTCTCCATGGACGGGGAAGATCTCCTCAACCAGTTGAAGGAGAAGGCCGAGATCGTCTCGCGGACGTCGGTGGACGACGGGTCCGGCAGGCTTACGACTCATGCGGAGCCGAGGGCTATGGACGTCGATGAGGACGCCTATGTCCTGAAGCGGGTGAAGACCCATCATGCCGCAGGCCTCCTGGCTCCTGGAAAGGGCAAGAGCACCGGGGGGGGGGGGGGGGGGGCAGTGAGGATTCCTGGTGGGATGAACAGGGTTCCCAACCGCCCGGTGGCTGTGCCGCACGTGGCCCGCGTCGCCCCCGTAAGCGCACGATCTTCTTTTCCGGAAAGCCGGGGAGAGAAACGGAAGGTCGGGGACGTCCCTTCCGCCGCACTGGTGACGCTTACCGGCGGGTCAGCATGGGAGAACCTGGCCAAACGGTTCAGGATAACCAGCGGTGCGCAAACCAACGCTGCTGGGGGGAATGCTGCTGCTGCTGCTTGGCAGAGTAGTCCAGCGCCTGCGGAGGCACCAAGGGGAAGCCCGGATGGTGCAATCGCCCGGCAAGTGGCGGCGGACTTGGCCGGCCTTGGTCTGGACAGACCCGGGGTTGCTGGAGCCTTGGCGGGCGGAAATCGTCCAAAATGCAAGGAATCCGTCCTTCGGGTAAATACCGCACGGTACCGCTGTACCGCTTGTAGCTTGTTTTTCTTTTGCTGCTTGACTAACTCTTTGGTGTTGCGCAGTTGTTGTACAGTCTGTACGAACCGGATGCGAGCGAGGGGCTGTCGGAGCTGCAGAGACAGATAACTGCTTTATCGGAGATCCGGCAGTGCCTGGAGGTGGAGAAGTCTCGCTCGGATCGGGAGAAAGCCAGATCGGAGGAGAGGGCCAAGAAGCTGGAGGAGCAGAACCGGACCCTGGAGGAGCAGAACCGGACCCTGGAGAAGGAGAGGGCCGAACTGGTGGAGCAGAACCGGCTCCTGGAGAAGGAGAGGGCCGAACTGGAGTCCAAGGTGGACGAGTTCCAAGTGGGAGCTGCTGCTCTATACGCCGCCTCTGCTGCTCCGGCCGGGGAAGATGACCCGGAACTCTGCGAGCGGGTCGTTCTCAAATACCGCAAGAGCGATCAGTTCCTGGAGTTTCTGGTAAAGGCCAGGGAAGAGGGCATCTCGGATGCGTACACGGAATGGGCGGGGAAGGGATGGTTAGATACTTCCCTGATGTCGACTGCTGCTGAAGGAGATATCCATGAGCAGTCGGACATCCATCAGGAGACAGTGGAGGAGCAGCCGGGTGAAGCGATTCGCTCGGACTTGGATTCTTCTACCAACGGTGCCGAGTCTGCTCGAGCCGGAGTCAACACCGGAACTGATGTTGACAACGAGGGTACCGCAGGAGAGGCTGGCGGACTGCCTGCCGAAGGCGGAATCGTAGCTCCTTAGGATTTTCTTGCCCATTTCCTTGTAATTTTTCCGGATCGGTTACTGCTTGTATACTTGCCTGATTATGAATATACTGGAACTGGCAGAGCCGGTGAAATTTTCTCAAAAGTAGCTTGCATATATATTTGTTTTTACAGCGGTTGAACCGCGAACTATGCCAAACTAACCGCTCGGACTAGCGGGTTTTACCAGGACTGGTCATGTTCCCGGTCGGGGTCCGTTCCTCTTTTCCCCACGTACCGCTGGAGCTGGCCGTTATCAATCAAAACCTGCACCGCTGCCCTGAGAGCGTAGCACTTGTTCGTTCGATGAGTAGCCTCATCATGGTAAGAGCAGTACTTGCCCGTCTGCGCCGTTGTAAGTTTCTCCTTTGGGAACCTTCTCGGGGGCGGTGGGGGAATGACACTCCCGTTCTCAAGTAGGATATCCTCGTAGGAAGTGGTGAGAGCGGTGAAGACTTCTTGACCAGTCGGTGGTGGTGCTGGCATGATTGCTAGGGGGCGCTCTTGGCGGAACGGCGCCGGCTTGTGCTCATTCTGAGGCTTATCAGAATAGGACCTCTGCTGCCGCTGCGGCCAGTTTCTGTTGTTGGCATTCCGGCTGGGCCGAGCGGTGCGGTTATCGGTCCGCTGATTGGGCTTGGCTTCCTGGGCGGGCGGGGGGTTCTCTTCCCGGGGATGGTCCTCTTGCTGCTCATCCCGCTTCCTCTTCTGTAGGTGGTGCCCATAGGTCTCATGATCGGCCTGAGCATGCCGGATGGCCATAGCCATCAACTCGTCGTACCCCTGCGGGATTTCTACCCGGACGGCGTAGGAAAACTTGCCCGCTCGGAGCCCTTGCTTAAATGCCATCTCGGCGATGCCCTTGTCCAGGTTTCGAACTCCGGCCGTAGCCGTCTGCCAGCGGTTGACAAAGGTTCTCAGCTCCTCTCCGGGGGCTTGTCTGCAATTGAAGAGGATGGTCGACGTCCGGGCTCCCTCGACTCGGAGAATGAAGCGACCTACGAACCGGTCGGTTAACTGCTCGAACGCCTCGATCGAGTTTGCCGGAAGCTCGTAGAACCAGCTGAGTGCTTCTCCGAACAAAGTCTCCTGGAAGATGTTGCAGCAAACTGCGTCGGAGTATCCCTTGGCACAGGTTTGGGACCGGAAGCTGCCCAGATGCTGGTACGGGCAGCCGGACCCTGAGTAGGTGAGCTTGAGGGACTTCTGGTTGCCAGATCTTCCCGACTCCATCAGCCGGTGCGAAAAGGGACCCATGCGCTCATTAAACCGGGCGCCCTCCATCGGCCGCGCGGCTCTTCTCTCGTTAGCCTCCATTTGGGCCTTTAAGTTCGACACGGTGTCGGCCAGCATCTGCAGCGCTCGCGCGGTTGGTGTCTCAGCTCCATCCACTGATGAAGTGTCGGGCTGGCGGGAGGTCGTCGCGCTCTTTGGTGGGCCTGCGCCTGGTGGCGACTTCTGCCGTACGGGGTCACCGGGCCGACCGCCCGAAGATTGCCCTCCATCGGTGTGTTGAGGTTGGATCGGCGGGAGTGTCGCCTGTGCCTCGGCCATGGCATCACTGCGCTGCTGTCCCCTCTCCAGGGCGGCCACCAGGGCAGTATTCACCGCCTCCATTTCTTCGTACCGAGCGTTGGACTTAGCTCTGTCCCTGTCGCTCTCCTCTTTCAGACGACTGACCTCTGCGGCCATCGCCCGTAATTCTCCCGCCATACTGCTATGGCCGGGGCTGTACGTGGGGTCCCGGTCCGGGCTCTCAGATCGATCACTTGAATCATCTGAGAATGTCAAGGTGAAGCCCCGTCGCTCCGGACTGCCTTCCTCCTCTGCCGGGCCTTTACCTCGCGAGCTGTCGCGGTGGGGATCTGGCATGCCGGATGGTCCCCCATAACCTTCTCCGTCCTGACCGTTGTCCCGGTCACCGCGCGGCTCTCACGTGACGGCTGGGGTAGAGGTGAGCGCCTGCACTACTGCAAGGCGTCCCTTCTCGGCGGTACCTTTCTCCTGACTCATCTCCGAACTTTTCCCAACGGTGTTGCTCACACGGTTTTTCGTTCAAGCTTCCCACAGACGGCGCCAATTGTTTCTGCCTAAACCCGGGGGTCTAGTAGATACTTGATGAATCCAACTCGATCTCCTGCAATCCTGCTTACTAAGGGGAATACCGGGCGGGCTGGCCTTCACCTCTCCGATGCCTAAGTTAGTATAGTTGGAATATATATAACCAAGGCACGTATGTAAGCAGGGAGAGAGACCAGTTACCTAATAAAGAGGGTAGTTGGGGCTCATATATAGGTGGTTGGGGGTAAGGGCTGGCCTTACTCTTCGATGTGGGACTGGTTCCCTTCAGTTTATACCTTCTGGTGCCCTCTTAGGCAGGCTGGCGCCCCCGGCCCCTGGGTTCCTGGAGGCAGGATAGAGTGCTAGGCCCCGAGGCTGGGTGCTGGTGATCCGGTCCCGACCCTTGGGCGGGGCCCTGGTGCGCTTGCTGCGGGTCTGTGGGCCTGCTGTAGCCTCTCTGCGGCTACTGTCAACAGAGTAATTGAGTCATGTTGGAGTATTTGGCAAGAGTTGGTGTATAAATTGAGCTAAAATGCAGAAATGTCGAATTTTGAAGAGTTTTAGTTTGAGTAGGATTCCTTATTGTACTAGGAATCCTGTTTGGACTAAGAAACCTGTTTTGACTAGGAAACTTGTCGGAATTGATTTCTTTATCTTTCGTCGTTTCTAATATATGTGTGGATTCGGTTTGTGCTAGAAATGTTAAAAATGCATAATTATGGTAGAGTCCTTATTGAATTAGGATTCCTAATAAGAGTTTGATTGCAACTAGGACTCCTTTTTCAACTAGAACTGTAGTTGGAAAAGGTAGGAATCCCAGTTGGATAAGGATTCTACAAGTTTGAGTCCTAATTGAAGTCTATGAAAATAGGAGTTTTAGTCGGACAAGGAGTCTACAAATGCTCGATGTTTTGAAAAGTCGAAAGTGTTTCATTGAAAATACAACTCCTTATTGGACTGAGATTCCTTATCTAAACAGGACTCTTACTCATGATAATTGTGCTACATATTTTTATCTTCTTTGTGATTTATTTCTTAATCTTATTTTCAGGAATTCATGGAAGATAAATTGGAGGAATTATTTCGGCAATGATGATTCTTTGCCGTGAGAATGAAGAAAAAGAAGCCAAGTCGGATTTGTATTCCTTGTGCCGTACAACATTTCAGCAATTCCTTTGGAATTAATTTCCGAATTTGATTTGTATTTCTCATGGTAATACACGGCTTGAAGATAAAAGAAAAGTAGAAGAGTTGTGTGGGACTCTTCATGGCCGACTAAAGAAAATAAAGGAAGAGGAATTCTATTTTTGCATGGGATTTTCGGAAATTACATGAGAGATTAAAGGAGAATTCTTTTGCCGAATGTGGACAACATCTCAAGCAAGATTCATTGATAATTACCGAATTATTTGTTGATTAATTCAAGAGATAATTTGAAGACTTATTCAGCAATTATCTTTGGATTTTCGGAAAAGAAGAAAAGGGCAACAACAAGGGATGAATGTGGACTGAATTGAAGCCTTGTGCAATTACTTGTTGCCGAATTAAAAGAGAAAATTAAAGAGATTTTGTTGCAACAATTCAGCTTTTGTTCAAGGGATAATTCGGCAGCAACTGCATGAAGAGAAAAAGACTTTGCCGAAACCAAGTTGTAAAGGGATTTCGGTTTTCTTGGAGAATATTCTTGCCGAACCCTAGCTTCCTCCCTCTCCTCTATAAATACCACAACATAAATTCAGAAAATTATCTTCTCTTCCTCACAAAAAGCTTACCAAAACTCTGCCGAATTTCCACCTTGAATTCTCACCAAGAACATAGCCGAATCATCTCCACCACCTTTCATAAAAATCATTCCAATCATCAACACCAATCCACTTGCCGAATTCTTCAACAAAGGTTGTCACTTGGATTGTAATTTTCGATGGCTTTAGTTTCTTTGTATTTATACATTAATTTGTCTATGAATTATGTATGGATTCTTGGTTCCGATTTTGGTTTTGTTATTTATTCATGGGATTTCCGAATTCTTGTTATATTGTTTGGTTTTCTTGTGTTTAATTACCAAATTATGCTTGTGATTTAATTGAATATGGTATGATGGGCAGTAGGCTTTTGCATGTTTTCTTGATTTAATTAGGTTTATTTCCTTAATTCGTGTGCAACCGAAGGAGGTGTCTAGATGCATTCGAAAGGCCATGAGTGTTGTCTAGATGTTGAATTCACTTGCCGATTTAATACATGTTGGATCATACGCGAAGTTGGTTTTAATGTGTATTTATCTAAGGGCTAGAGTAATTCTAGAAATTTACATGTCGATGTGGGATGAGTGACGCCATACCTGCTAACATGTTCCAATTCGACATATTGTGCTTATGTGCTATTTGTGTTTAATTTCTACGCAAAGTGTTGTTAAACCGATTAGTACCATGTTTAGGATTATACGCGAAGTTAATTCTAAATACTTGTGATGTTTTGAATAATTAGATATACCGCGAAGGCTCTAATTAAATTGGAACTTAGTTGATCTTGAATTCGATATTTGCTTGTTGTCCCTATTACTTGTTTTAATTTCGTTGCATGTATAATGAGTTTTGTGTTTTGTGATTGTGTGGAAGATGTTGATCAATTGTATATAATAATTTAGGTTTTAAATTTAGTAAAAAATCAGTAGGTAATTAGACATAAAAAATCGACAAACCCCCTTATGTGCAACACTTTGTGTGATTGAAAGCCCTTGATTTCCCCGGATAGAACGATCCTTACTTGTCCTAACTACAATTGACAAAAGAAGGGTATTATGTGTATGAAGTTGTTTTGCAGGTACTTTGTGCTTGGATAATAGCTCCATCATGACCCGGTTGTTGTTGGGTGTACCACTGATCGTGTCACAGCCCTTGTTCGTACAGGCGTGATATATGTGCAGAGTTTCTATCATGCGGGAAGATTTGTCCTGTGTTAGAGAAACAACTCTCCCGGGTTTATAAAACCCGATGTTTTGAAGCCTTGAGTTGTTGCTGGCTTGTCCGTGCCCGTAGACGCGAACGAAAGTGACTAAACCGATGGAATGCCACGGAACCGATGTAATGCCAGGTGGAACCGGTGGAATGTATATTACCCGTTGGAATGCCTGTGAACCGGTGGAATGCCACATAACCGATGGAATGTATATTACCCGATGGGATGCCTGTGAATCGGTGGAATGCCACATAACCGATGGAATGTATATTACCTGATGGGATGCCGATGGCAACGACAGTGGCCCGATGGGATGACTTTCCATGAATTGAGGTTGGCGCTTGGGGAAGTGGTGGGGGGCTGGACGCCTCGGTTCTCACCCCCATCTCCTTCAACTGCCGTTTGTAGGCGAGGCAAGTGGCTGACATACATTGAAGGAGAAAGCCCATCAGTCCCATCAGTTATGATGGCGTGGAGATTTTACCGATACTGGGACACGTGTCAGTAGGGAGCGGTCTGAGATGGAATGCCCGGATTCGCAGGCGTTTGACTTGCCCCGATTGAGTATTTTGGGGGGATTACAGGGGTGCCTAAGGTGTCGGACCTGTGTATATAAACGCCTTCCTTGTCTTCATTGTTTACGTTTTTTTTTTTGCTCTTGTTTGAGAGAGAAGAAGAAAACGCTGGAGAGGAATCCGGAGAAAGTTCTGTGAAGATATTCTCGCGCTATCCGTGCTTCAGGCGTGCTTGCTCTTACATACGATTGCTCAGTGTTTTCCCAAGAGTGACTTTCCTCGGTTGTGTATAGTAATCGGTAAGTTCTGCCTCCTTTGTTTCCTTTTTTTCTTTGTTTGTTCTTGTTTTGCGGGGGTTTTCTTTTGCCGGGGGATCCCTATCGCAACGGATGAGTTGTTTGGAGCAGGAAATCTGCGGCATATTTGGGAAGCAGCCGCATAGGGCGGTGTTTTATGTTGTCGCTAACCGGCGGTGGGGTTTTGTTTTCCTCCCCCTAGGTTACATGGATTCTGGGAGCTCTAATGGAACTTCTGAATCGGCCGCCAGATGACCTGTGACGGACGATGAGGAAAGGTTGGAGGATTGGCTTGCATCGGTTTCCTCGGAGTCAGAAGCCATCGCTCACTCCAGGGGCGAGGCCTCGCTGTCCGGGTCTCTGGGGCACGAGGATATCCCCCATGGGGTACCCTTTCCTGGTACCTCGCCCGCAGTTTACACGATTGGGGATGGGGAAGGGGCTGTGGTGTGTGACGAACCCGAGGGTACCATGAGTCCCGCAGAGGTTGCCGCCTTCCGGGAAACGTGGAATATCCCGGATGAGGTGATATTACGGCCGCTGAATCGCGGAGAATCGGCTTGTAACCCGAAGAAGGGTTGGGTTGCTGTTCATGGAGGCCAGTTCTGATACGACTCGAACCTAGAATTACCGTTTAACTGTTTTACTTTTATTATTTCTTCTCGGGAATTGTTTTTACGATTTGAAAGTTCTAAAGGTTGACTTTTAAATAAGTTGACTCGACGGAAGATTTTATTTCATGACGAGGTAGAAGACGTTGAAACGAGTTCGTGGACACGTAGCATGCTCAATTTGGAGTTCGTACGAAAAAGTTACGATGAAAAATCGGAAATTTTCCGATTTTTGGACGAGTATAAATAGCGGGAAATGAAAAATTTCCCGAACGGGAAACTTTCATTTTTCTTTTTCTTTTTCTTTTCTTTTCTTCTCTCTCTTTTCTCCTTCTCTCTCCCCGACTTGGCCCGAGCCCACCGACCGGCGCCGCCCTCCTCCCATCTTCGCCGTCCGGCCACCAATCGGAGCGCCATCGGTCGGGTTCGATTCGTCTCCCATCTCTCATCACGTCTGCAGTGGTGGTTCGAGACGAATCGCAGTCGTTTGGACGATTTTAGCCCGGGAAGGGTTCGACACAGTCGAACCGAAGCTCGCCGCTCCAGCCACCTCCTTACCGGATTCTAGGGGGGAAAGGAAGGCATCGACGCGTGTGACCTCTCCATGAAAGGAATTGATCCGTTGTGATCCAGGTAAGGAGAAATTTGGATTGGAAATTTTTTAGGGTTTTTGATTCCCGAATTGGAGGTTGTGAAATTTGGGTTTTTGATGTGATTGGAGGGTAAATTCGTGCCTAGAACGTGGAATTGAGTCGATTAGGAGTTGTTTGATGGTTAATTAGTTGATTTTGGTGAGAATTGGAAGTTGAGCAGTTACTGCCGCCGTGCCGGCCACCGTATGCGGCGGCTGGGGCTGTTTGTGGCGGCAGAGGCAGTGGTGGACGAAGTTCTGAGGTGGTGGCGATCGATTTGGGTGGATTTAGGATAAATTGGAGGCGTTTTTTGCCTCCGTAGCGGAGCTGCCAGCGGCGGCGCGGCGGCACCACTGTGCTGGCGGCTTGAGGAAGAAGATGAACAGTAATTTGGTAAAAAGTAAAAAGTAAAACGGTAAAAGGTGAAAAGTAAATGGTAAAACAGTAAAAGTAAACAGTAAATAGTAAATGGTAAATAGTAATTGGATTTTAACCATTTACTGTTTGACTTTCAGAATTACTGTTTGACCTTGGATTATTACTGTTGACTTACCGTAAAAAGGTTAAAAGCTAATTAAAATGGTTTTACGACGAAATAATCTGAAAATGGATTGATCGGACTCGGGATGGGTGTCCTGAGTAATTTTGAGACGTAAATGGTTTCGGTATTTGAGACGTAACTCCAATACCGATAACGATAATTTAAATGGGGTTATTCGGACGAGTGAGGACGTCGTAAATTTCACTTTATAATCAAATTTCGGATTCTGAGATATCTTTTAAACCGTCTCTGTTACAGGTCGAGAAGTTACTCGACGGGACGAGAGCGTGAAATATCGGCACGCTCGGCCGTACAGTGAGTGGATTTTATTTTAAAATAAATGCATGCAATTACGTTTTATTGAAATGCAATTTATTTAGTTAAATGAATTCGTAAGCATGATATGAATTATCGAAAGTCGATAATTCATATACTTCTGTTATAATTGTTGATTTAATATTTAAAGTAAATTATGGATTTGAGTTATGCTTTTACTATGTGATTTATCCGGAAACGAGGTTTCCGGAAATAGTATATTTTAATTATTCATAACTTGATTATGTTAAATAAGTTTTAATGAAAGGAAATGAGATTTCCGGGTATTTTATATTTTCGTTATTTATGATTTTCGACATGTGAGACATGTCGACGTTATAAATATAATTTTTGATATTGTTTTACGGCATGTTGGATATGTCGGATATATATGAGTATATTTCGAGGCTATTATACTAATGATTATTATAAGCCTCAGATGTGCGGTCGGGGACCGTACGGATTTATGATATATAAGGGGAAGCGTACTTTCGGTTTTGTTTTCGGATTTTCACCATATTGACGTGTCGCCGAAGCGAGCATCAAGGAATAATAACCCCTGCAATCGTTAGTAGTGTAGAATAAGTAGGGATCGTTCTAGCCGGGGATTAAGGGTACCTGAAATATGAGAATGTTAACACAAATATTCACAAACATATATGCACACAATTGTCACACTTATATACATATATACATATTCACACGAAATCAAGGGGGATTGAGATAGGATCGGCAGCAAAGCTGCCTCTAAATTCCTAGACATGAAAATAAACCTAAACTACTATATACAAGTGATCATCATCTCTCACAAAACATTTAGCACCAAAGACTCTTTAACATATAAACTCACATGCAAGAAAGTAAGGAACAAGTACCAACATGCTTAAGTTCAAAATTAGTTCCAACTACAACTTAGTTGTAAGACCTCTCAAGTTTTAAGACCGAACTTTTGGTTATGGGCCCTAAAGTTATGTTAATCCTTTTGAGACTTAACAATTGTGCGCAATGGTCTGAATTGGAGACAAGCAAAATAAGTAAGGTTGTCAATCATCTTATTTTAACATGCAAGTATCTAAAGTATTAAACCCTAAGTGAGCAACACAAATCAGAGCGATCTTTTGAGTATGGCAACGTTCGTAATTACTCTAGCTGATTAAACCTAGCACCTAGATCAATGTTCAAGACAACACTAAGTACCGATTTTCATGCCCAATCCTTAGATACTAACCAATTTCGAACCTAAAACATGCATCTATACCACTGTCCTAATTATCTAACACATGAATTTACAAGTTACATATTACAAATTAGCATGCAAAATTCATTGTTCTTGTCGAAACCTAAACATAAATCTAAGCATCGATTCAAACAAATCTTTAACATACAATTCATAAAACCAAAATCGATTCATACATAGACATATAAACCAACACCAAACATACATGAGTGTTTCATAGACAAAACTAAACATAACTAAACAAAAATTATTAAACCGAAGAAGGGAGTGGATCACACTTTGAGACATCTTGAGAGCTTCACGTTGTGTGGATCCGGTGAAGTACGGAGGCTGGGGTGAGGCTGCACGGCAATAGGTCACGTCGGCAGTAGGTTATGGAGGTAGAAAATCCAAGGTTCGGCAAAGCAGAAACTTGGTTGAGGTGAGGTAGTTTTCGGTTAAGGTTTTTGTCTAGGATCTTTGGGGAATTTTGGTAGAGTTTAAGCCTTGTGTTTATGCTTGAGATGAGATGATTTTTCTGTAAGAAAACATGGCTATATATAGAGGCAAATTCGGCAGAAACCCTAGGTAGAAAACCTAGTCCAAATCGGCAAAGGCAATCCTTGTGCAACAAGGTTTTGGTTCCTTCCTTTCTTGGTTCTTCTAGGAAACTTCTTTTTCTGATTTTCTTCCTTGGATTGGGCTGCATATCTTCATGAACTTCTTGTGTAGGCTTGACAACTCCATTTGGTGAGCTTGATCCATGGAAAAATGCCCCAAACCCGCAAGAACACAAGACCGGCAGCAACTCGGCTGGAATGACCTTGCTCCAGTAAATTCGACATATCTCCCTTTTCGGAGCTCCAATTGATGCGATTCCAAGTCTCAGATAAACTAGACACATATAGCCATCTACCCATAAAATATATCGATCAAATTCCTTGTGAATCGTCGGGAATGATTTTTCGAAGTTGGATCAAAGTCCCAGGAAAATCCTGGAAGCCCCTGGATTGGTTTGCTCGGACTGCCGTTTTGTAGCCATCTTTTGGGTGACTTCCCGAACTCCGATTGATCTAAAATTTTAACACAACATTCCTCAGTATATGAATAATAAGCACACCAAATTTCATTAAATTCGGACAAGGATAGATCACACTTTTGCTCATCTCAAAATCACGAAAAAGACACATTTTTCACTATTTTCCAGATTTCTCATACTTAGTTATTTTTCGGATTCTTAACCATTTTTCGCCAAACTCTACCAAATTAACACTAAACTATATCATGACTCAATCTTAGACAAATAAGGGTTAAACAAAGTAGAAACGAGGGCATAAGCATATAATATCGTAGCACATTATGCTCCTATCACATATCAGGGTCGGGATATATGTGTATATTGATGCTAGCGAGCATAGTCGCCTGAGCCCACGCGAGGTGACGACTTGACCACATAGGTCAGATTCACGCTCGGTGTTCGACGTGTACGGGCAGAGTGTCGCCTGAGCCCACGCGGGGTGACAATTTGACCCTATAGGTCAGATTCACGCTCGGTGGTCGACGTGTACGGGCATAGCGTGAGGACGCTATTGAGACTCTCGGATGATTGACCCTTAGCCTGTGGGGCTATTATTAATTGGTGGTAATGATGTTCCCCTATTCTATTCTATTATATGACCAATGGGTTTGGTCATGATTTTTATATTATGAGATTTTCGGGAATATTTTCTCTATGAGATTTCTGATTTTAATAAATTCCCGAACCAGCGGGGCTGGGTTTTTATATGACCAATGGGATTGGTCGTGAAATATTATTAATTGATTTTAAAAAAAAAAAATATTTCGTTTTGAAATAAAAATATAAATAAAAGTATAAATTGTTTATTTGATATATCAGCGGGGCTGATTTTTAAATACGATTTTCTTAAAACGTGGAACGTTTCATTAAAGGCATGCAATGTGATTTTATTTATAAAATATTGGAAAAGTAATACGATACTTTCAATTAAAGTATTATAATAAATTGTTTTATTTTTATCCACTCACTCTAACGTTTTTAATTTACTTTCCCCTGGGCCCTTTGTTTTAAAATCGCCCAGTGTGTAGAGTAGTGATCAGAGGTCAAGAGTACTCGGAGTTGAGGCGTAGTCATCATTGTAGCTTCCGCTAGGTGGGATCCGTGATCCCTTATTATTCTATTTCTTGTTATATTTCCATTTGTAATTCCAATTCATTTTGTTAGATTGCTCTGATTACCTATGAGCCAGTTGAATTAGATTTTGTGTTTATTTGAGGCGGTGGTTGTGTTTGGGGAGCAGATGGCTCCAGGTGTTGAGGTTGGAACTGGAATTAGAAGTGTTTTTAAATTTTGCAGGTTTTAGGGTTGTCTATCTTAAGGTTGGCTTATCGATTTATCGATAGAGTTAATCTTAAGGTAGTCCCCGCAGGGCCTTATCCGGGTTTTAGGGTGAAATCTGGTTCAGGTCCTGTCAAGTTCCGTCACGGGTTCTCCCTCCCGTTGCCAGACTTCGTCCAGTACATGCTCAGCGCTCTGCACGTGTCTCCCGCGCAGCTTCCCGGAAACCAGTGGAGGCAGCTATTGAGCCTTGGTTGTCTGTACGAGTTGTCCGGGATGAGCATGCCGACGGTGAACGAGTTCCGGGCATTGTACAGACTATCCTTCTAGAAAAAGAAAGGGTGTCGGGGTTGCATCACCTTTGGCGCCCGGCAGTTTAAGCCTATTATCACCCACCTGCCTTCTTGGCTGGACAATAGCCGGAGGAAGAAGGTGGTGATGGCAGGGGGGAGGTGGCAGAAGAGGAGGAGGACGTATCGGGTTCCAGGTGCTTTCCAGCCCCTTGGCGACTAATCATAAGTACTGTCTGAGTTGGAGCAGGATAGGATTGCCACGATATTCGGGTGCTGGTCCGGGCTTGAGCGAAGCTTCTACAACTTCATACTGAGGGAAGTGTTGGAATATTGTGGACTGGGGCGGGATCCCTGTGCGTAGTGGGGATTTTAGCAGTGAAGTTCCCGCTGACTGGGTTTATACTACGTCTAACTCTTTGTTTGGTGTTCTGCAGGTGCATCTTCCCGGACGGTCATCAAACCCGCTAACACGCTATCCATGGATGGTGAGGATCTTGTCTCGAGGCTGAAGGAGAAAGGGGAGGTCGTTTTGCGGACCACGGTGGATCGGGAGACTGGCCGGCTTAGCATCCACGCCGAGCCGGTGGCCGTGGATGTTGCGGATGAGGACTATGTTTTAAGGCGTGTGAAGACTCATGCCGCGGGATCCTCAGTGGGGCCCGGGAAG
Source organism: Potentilla sterilis (assembly GCA_963682095.1). Taxonomy (NCBI): domain Eukaryota; kingdom Viridiplantae; phylum Streptophyta; class Magnoliopsida; order Rosales; family Rosaceae; genus Potentilla; species Potentilla sterilis. Next base: position 32,270,193 of record OY821754.1, read on the forward strand.
GGAAAAACCACTAGCGGGCCACCAAAGGTTCCTGGTGGAACGGATAGGATTCCACATCGAGTGGGATCGGTCCCACTTGTCACCAGGGTCTCCTTGCCTGGCGCACAATCTTCTTCACCGGTCGACCTGGGTGAGAAGAGGAGGAGGATCATGGACGTCCCGCCTTCCGCGCTGGTGACGCTGACTGGTCGGTCGTCTGGTGAGAACTTGGCGAAACGGCTTAAGTTGACCAGTGGTGGGACGAGTCCCGCTAGGGATAGAGCCGCTGCGGCTTCAAGTTCTGCTGCCCCGCAGAGTAGTCCCGCTCCGGTGGAAGAGGAGGGCGGACCTCAGCAATCCGAGCCCGCAGGGGAGGATGCGGCGGTTCTACCGAAGGAAGTCGGTGGACAGGCTGAGCCTGCTGGGGAGGAGGCCACGGCTCCTTAGGCAGATTTTTTTTTTTTGCTCATGGGCTTTTGTGTTGCCTTCCTTTGGATTTTTATAGTATCGGTGGTTTGCCTTGGATTTCGTTCAAAACAGTTGAAATATATATCTTGTAATGTTACATCGGCTGAACCGTTGGTATGCCAAGCTAATTGTGTTGGAAAAATTAGCACTTAGCCTTGGGTTCAAAATTTCTTGTGCCGCTTGACCTATCGCCGGGCCCGGGCGTGTTTACCATCCCTGGTCCCGGTCCCGGGCGGCATCTGCCTGCCTTTCTCCTAGATACCGCTGCAATTGACCGCTGCTAACTAATCCTTCCACTGCTGTTTTGAGGGCGATGCAATTGTTTGTCCTATTGGTAGCCTCATCGTGGTAGGAGCAATATTTGTCTGTTCGCGCTGGGGTGAGGTTCTCCTTTGGGTGCTTCCTCTTTAGCGGTGGGGGAATGATGTTCCTGTTCTCGTACAGAATGTCCTCGTACGAAGAGGTTAGAGTGGTGAAGACTTCTTGACGTTCCGCTGGCATGATCACTAGGGGGCGTTCTTGTCGGTAATGCGCAGGCCTGTGCCCGCCCTGGGGCTTGTCAGGAAAGGCAATCTGCTGTAGTTGGTTCCCCCAGTTTCTAGCCAGTTTGTTGGGTTGGGCACCTTGGTCCTGGCCCCGCTGTCTGGTCCTGTTTTCTTGGCAGACCGGAAAGGGCTCCTACTGCTTCCTCTTGTGCAGGTGATGCCCATAGGTTTCGTGGTCCGCCTGAGCGTGCCTGATGGCCATCGCCATCAGCTCATCGTACCCCTGCGGGCGCTCTACCTGCACGGTGTAAGAAAATTTCCCTGGCCGGAGACCCTGCTTGAACGTCATCTCGGCGATCCTCTTGTCTAGGTTCCTAACCCCGGCAGTCGCCGTTTGCCAGCGGTTAACGAACGTCCTTAGCTCCTCGTCATCTGCCTGCCTGCAATTGAAGAGAACTGTCGATGTCCTGGCTCCTTCGACCTGTAGGATGAAGCGGCCGACAAACAGATCGACCAACTGCTCAAATGCCTCAACGGAGTTTGCCTGCAGCTCGTAAAACCAGCTGAGTGCCTCTCCAGACAAGGTTTCCTGGAAGATGTTGCAGCACACAGCATCAGAGTAGCCCTTGACGCACGTTTGGGACCGGAAGCTATCCAAGTGTTGGTATGGGCAGCCGGCTCCTGAGTACGTCAGTTTCAGGGACTTTTGGTTACCGGATCTCCCGGATTCCAAAACCCGGTGAGAAAAGGGTCCAGTACGTTCGTTGAATCGCGCACCTTCCAGTGGTCGCGCTGCCCTTCTCTCGTTGGCCTCCATTTGGGCCTTCATATCTGACACGGAGTCGGACAGTACTTGTAGTGCCCGTGCGGTCGGGGTCATGGCTTCATCCTCAAATGAAGCGTGTAGTTGCCGGGGGGCCGGCGTGCTCTTCGGTAGCGCTACGTCGCCCGGAGACTCCACCTCCTTAGGGTCGGTGGACCTTCCCCCCTATGATTGTCCCTCTTCGGTGCGCAGGGGCTGCCTCGGTGTGGATACATGTGCCCTTGCCAAAGCGGCGTTGCGCTGCTGTCCTCTTTCCAGGACAGCCACCAAGGCGGCATTCACCGTCTCCATTTCCTGATACCGGGCGTTTGACTCTGCTCTATCCCGGTCCTCTCCGCACGTAGGCGATCGACTTCTGCTCTCATCACCTCTACCTCCCCCGCCATATCGTGCCGGTCGGGGCAATATGTGGTGTCCTGGTCGCTGTCGCCAGCTAGACTATCTTCCTTGTCGCTCTGGTCGTCAGAGAATGTCAGCGAAGGGCCCCGGTGCGTTAGTTGGTTGCTTTCCGCCGGGCCTTTCCCGCCCGTGCTACCGTTGCATGCCCCTGCATGCCCCTGGTGTGCCGCTTGGTCCCTGATAGCTGCCGTCGGTCTGGCCATCTAGGCCGGGGGGCTGCTCCCGTATTGCGACCGGGGTAGTGATGAGCACTTGCTCTGGTAGGATCCGTTGATCATCTTCTACATTTCTTTCCGGCCCCGCTTCTGAACTTTCTGCCATGTTTTTTTTTTGAACCCGCTCTTCTACTCGCTGGTAATGCAACGTAAATTTTTTTAAAATCTTCCCACAGACGACACCAATTGTTTCTGTTGTAACCTGTAGGCCTGACAGAGACTGGTGGATCTTGGTGTGATTCCTTCTTGCAAGTCCTGCTAACTAAGGGGAATACCGGGCGGGCCGGTCTTCTCCTCTCCGATGCCTAAGTTAGTACCGTTGGGATAAATGGGTAACTTAAGCGGGAACAATAAGTAGTTGGAGAGTTGGTTACCTATTACTGAGGGTAGTTGAGGCTCTTATATAGGTTGTCGAGCGTGAGGTCTGGTCTCACTCTTGGATGTGGGACTGATCCCCTTCTGTTCATACATTGGGGCAGCTTTGGTGGTCTGTTCAGCAGGCTGGCGCCCCCGGCTCCCGGACCCCTGGCCATAAGGTAGGCTGCTGGGCCCCGGGTCCGGGTGTTAACGATCCTGCCCTGGGCCATGGACTGGGCCCGGGTGGTGCGGCTGCGGGTCTGTGGGCCTAGGTAGCTCCTCTGTGGCTATGGTCAACACCAACCAAATGCCCATAACCTTTTTCCCCTGCAACAGGTTTCATCTTCCCTAGAGAACCCAATTCATGCAAACGTCTTTTCCCCATTCTTCTGCAGAAATCAAGGACGAAATTGAAAAAGGAGGGTTTTGTCCAACGGGTTAGAAGTGTTTAAGCCTCCTCTGCACCCAACTCTGAGCCTATAAAAGGGGGAATGAGGCATCGATCAAGGGGGATCGTTCATCAAGCACCATGGAGCTAACCCAAAACAGTCTTCAAATTCCCCAAGCCATCAAGCCTCAAACATTCAAGCACCATCACCAAGCTCACATCCATCTTTCCTCCAAAAGCCTCTTTCAAACTCTGTTTCAGAAACCTAGAAAATCCAGGAACCCAGAAAACCCTGCAATTCTCTTCACCGCAGTGTGTTTCTAGCTCCCGCACCACGCTCATGCTATCAAGCTTTTTTGATATTCATGCAGTCTGAATCACACACGAATTTCTCCCACTTTTGGGTGGAAATCGGCCTAGTCATGCTTAATCAAAAAAGACCCTACAACAACTTCAAAATGGTATCTCACATTCCTACCCTGACCCAATATCGATACCTAGAGCCGTTAGCTCTACGGAGTTTGCCAGGTGGCAATTTTGAATTTAAATTGACAAATACGCCCTTTTAAAGTTTGTCTTTTTCATGTGATAATACAAAATATATATATATATATATATATATATATATATATATATATATATATATATCTCTCTTTCGACCGAGATAGTTGTTCTTTGTGGTCGACAATTCCAATCTCTCACCATCACTATGAATTGCAACAATTCAAGATTACAAAAGGCTTGAGAATATTTAGAAATTATGGACATGGATTCTGTTTGAATATTGAATCCATTAATATACAGATAAATACCAGCATATGTAATCAAGATTCCAAGTTCAATTTCAAGTTGTAATCAAAGTTTCAATCAAGAACCAAAACCCCAAAATTCAATACCCCTGCATCTTGCGGCCTATGCTATGGAATTTCCCTAAAAGTTTGAGCACTATCTCATATCAGTTTGCCCACTATACGAACCAAATAGTTCACCTGATTTCCTCAAATTTTGTTTAGTTGTCTTTGAAGATTGGAATTCACAACGGCGCCTCATGTGGTTGCTGCTTACTTTTCTCTTCCATCTTCTAGACTTGAGATTTGAAATCGTCAGAGCCCAAAGCTATAAACTGAAGGCAGCACAAGAATCTCCAAATTCAAGTTCTGCCCAGTCGCATGAGAGATCGAAGGAGGTGATCTGAAATTTTTTTCTCGTTCAAAATAGCTAACGCATGAAAAGACGAAAATACCCCTCAAAATTATTAGTTTTCAAGATGATGTAACGGTGCTAACGGCTCTAGATACCGATATTTGATCGGAGTAAGAAGGTGAGATACCGTTTTGAAGTTTTGAAAACTTAAGATACCGAAAGTTAGAATACGGAAAATGTGAGATACTGTTTAGACAATTTTCCAAAAAATGGAGACACTGTTGGAGTTGAAGTACGGGAATTCGAGAAATTTTCATTTATTGCTTTTCTATAATACATAAATTATAAGAAACCTGTTGGAGATACTCTAACAAGGTAAAAATTTTAAGTGCCTTTACGCCGCTCAATGATCTCAAAACCGAGGATTTGATTAGGAATTTCACCACACAATGGTATTGTTGATCCCTCTGCAAATATTTTAATTTGAGATTAGAGAAGACTAAAATACAAAGACCAACATAACAAAAACAAAAATCCACCACAGCCATGGCTCAAAGGCAAGACAAACGCTCGGTAGATACATGGTATTTCTCTGATGGAGCTATTATCCAAGCACATTGTACCTGCAAAACAACTTCATACACATATTACCCTTCTTGTGTCATCGTTAGTATAGGACAAGTAGAGATCGTTCAGTCCGGGGAAATCAAGGGCTTTCAATCACATAAAGCATTACAAAATCATATTGGGGGTTTGATATTTGATTCTAAAACCTACTGAAAATTACGAAAATAAAACCTAAATTATATATTTACATATGATCAACATCTTTCAAACAAAACACATCACACAAAAACTCACATGCACATAACAAACCGATCAAAGACAATAATACGGCAACAACTTTATTGAATTCGATTTCATGCAATTTAGTTCCAATTATAACTAGAGCCCTTCGTGGTTCATCTAATCATTCAAAACTCCTCAATTATTTAGAATTAGCTTCGTGCATAACCCTAAACATAGTGCTAATCAGTTTAAAGACACTTCGTGTAGAAATTAAACCAAGAAACACATAAGCACAATGAGTCGAATTGGAAATATGCAACAAGTATGGCGTCACCTCACCTTGCTTCAACATGCATATTTTCTGAATTACTCTATCCCTTAGAACCAATACAACATAAATCAACTTCGTGTATAACTTACCTCATATTTGTGGTTCGGTAACATAAAGCATTAAACCCAAGATCAGCCTAGCTAAAGCTTCACTTAACCCTAAAACTTGTTGTGCATACGAATTCAGAAAATAAACCAAATAAAATCATCAAATCATCAAACAAAGTTACTGTCCTATTACCATACAATCAATTCGCCATACACATGTTCATCAATTAGACAAAAAGAAAACCAAAACACATAACAGAATTTCGGAAATCCAATGTAAAATTAATAAAACCAAATAACAAACCACAAATCCTTACAAACTTCATAGACAAAGTTAAGTAATTATACAGAAAATTACAAGCCATGAGAGATGAGTGAATCACACTTTAAAAGAAACCTTGAAGAGGAATCGGCAAAGGAAGATTCGGTGGGATGATGTCTTGCGATCGGAAGTGGTGGTGAATGGTGGAATCGGCTTGAATTTCCTTTAGGATTTGTGGTGCTAATTGGACAGAATTTCGGCTAGTGAAAAGTGAGAGAGAAGAGATCTTTTCTGTGTGAAAATCGTCAAATATATAGAGGCCAAAGGGTGGCTGCAACTAGGGTTCACAAAACCTAGTTTTTCTCAAACTTATCCTGCTGGCAGATTTGACCTTCGAGTGAAGATTATGGAATATCTTTTTCTAAAAAATAGATATTGAGGTGATTCCAGCTGGGTTGGAAACTAGCCTCCCGTAGCTTTCTATCCATATAAGGCTCGAACTATGATTCATTGTGAACTGTTCGGGAGAGTCCGTGGAAGTTGGATGACCTGCACAGGAATTCTGCCGAATTTGATCAGGATTTGTTGCGATTTTCTTCCTCTATTTTCTGCCGAAAATTCCCAAGATAATGACTGAATAATTGAGCAATATCTCTTTAGGTTTTATATGAATTAATTCAGCCAAAAATCTTGCACAAAGGATGGAATTCAGTCCACATTCGTAAGCCAAATCCATGTAGAACTCGGTTTAGGTTTTCTTCTTTCGGCAGACTTGACCTTCGTGCATTCAAACCGGCATAACTTTTTGCTTAGGAAAGATTTTGCTGCGATTCCAAGTCTCAAAGAAACTAGACTCGTAGAGCTTTCAAAAGGCGTATGGAACGTTCTCTAGTTCTAAGCAATGTGTCTCACAGAAATTCTGGAAGTCAGGACACAGTCCCAGGAAAATCCTGGTAGTCCCTGGTGATCTTTGCTCAAACTGCCAAGTTGCAGCCATCGTTTGGGTGACCTCCCGAACTCCGATTGATCTGAAATTTTGACACAATATATTCTAGCTTTCCAGTTATATGCATACCAAATTTCATCAAATTTGGAAAAGGATTGGTTAGTTTAGCACAGGCCTCAATATCACGAAAACAACATATTTTGCACTTTTTCCTCAGATTTCTTTACTTAGTCGTTTTTTGACAATTAAGCACATTTTCTCCAAAACTCTGCCAAAGGGATACTAAACTAAAATATGACTCTATCTTACAACAATAAGGGTTAAGCATTGGATAAATGGGGGTAAAAACATATTAAGAACGTCGCATTTTATGCTCCTATCATTCTCCCCTTTTTTTTCTTCCCGATATGGTTAAACCTGCGTACGTGCATGATGAAGCCCACTTATAAACATGAATATCTTTTCTTGGGTCAATAAAAAAAAAAAAAAAAAAACTGACTGGTTTCACCAAGAACTGCAAGAGTTGGCACGTGTAGATTAGTTATATTTTTCAGAGAGTGTAATATGACTGCCGACTCCCTCGCTAAATGTAGTATTGATCATGCTCCTGGGCTGGTGAAGTTTTATAATCCTCCTATTCATGCTACTCAAGCTTACTTGGATGATCTAGATAGTGTTTCTAAAGCTAGGAGAACTGGGAAGTCTATTGTTCTTTAATCTGTTTGTTTCTTCTTTTGTTGGGCCTTAGTGCCCCAAGTGTAACAAAAAAACAAAAAACAAAAACTGCAGGAGTTGGCATGTGCAGCTAGGGACTTCATTTGCACTACCAGCTTGGAGCTTGCAGGTGGGTCTGCTAGGCTGAGAAGAGACTCGACTTTGTAATTTATTTTCCGAGTTCGGAGTTATTTCTAAATATATCTCTTTACAGGCTAAGAAGAGACTTGACTTGAGGAGAGTTTGGATCAGCGGCGGGCTTAGCCTTATAGTGAGTGGACTGTTATTATAAATAAATGCATGCATAAATAATTAAATACTGTGGGGTTTATATTCAATATTTATATTTCAAGCATGATATGAATTATTGATCCTCGCTAATTCATATTATTTTATTGATTTCATTATCGATAATTCATATTATTTTATTGATTTCATTTCTGCTCGATTTTTAAATGGTGTACAGAATTAACTCAATTAATTTTGACTTATGTTTTTATATATATATATATATATATTGATATTAAAGCGGAAATGAGATTTTCGGGAATTGTATTATTCCACTTTTTGCCAATATTACGACATGTGGGACATGTCGATTTCATTTATTTTTCTACAATGTTGTTATGTTATTTAATTATCTTTATAAGCCTCAGATGTGCGGTCGGGGACCGTACGGTTTATAATTTATTGGAGGAAACGTATTTTCGGTTTTGGTTTCGGATTTTAATCACTATATCAAGGTCCATATATATTATTACTAACTAGCCTATAACGTTATCCTATGCAAGGTGACGACTTAACCACATAGGTCAGATTCACCTCGATGGTCGACGTATTGAGGTGTAGCATGAGACGCTACAAAGCCTGACGAGTGCCAGAACCGGGGTAACAACACGCACAAATAATACCCTACAAAAGACGTTAGTAGTATAAGAAAGTAGGGATCGTTCTATCCGGGGATTAAGGGTACCTGACATGTAAAAGGTTAGAAACACATATTCACATACCTTAGATCTAACCGATTTTAAGTTTATAACATGCATCAAATACCTACTGTCCTAATTATCAAACATACTAAATTTACTTGCTAAAATCAATAAACAATCACATAAACATCAAACCGAGTTCATACAATAATTTAACAAAAATGAAATATTGAAATAGATTCGTGCAACACACACAAACATAAATAAATACAGTAGCCATGAGAGAAACGGATCACACTTTAGAAACCTTGAAGACTTCGACAAGTATGGTGGAATGATCACCAGAAAGTAAAGGTGAGGTTCGGTATTATGGGATGTGGTGAAATCGAGATTTTGGCTAAGTATTTTATGTTTGGTGTTTGAGAGACTTGGTAGAGCTTTAGGCTAGTACTTGTGCTTGAGATATGACCAGTTTTCTGTATAGATAATGCCTCTACATATAGAGGAAGAGGCTGTAAGGAATCAGCAGAATTCCTTGTGTGGATCGGCAAAGAAGTCCCTAATCCTATTCGGTTTTGGTTTTGCATTCTTTGTTCTTCTAGGATTCTTCTTTGCCGAATTTGATGATGATTCATTGCAGATTTTCCGTCCTTTCTTCTCTTATAAAGAATCGGCGTCACCTCTCCTCAATGGACTTGGAGAGTTTCCCGAGTTGCAACGGGCAAAGCTTTCCTTTTCCTAGTCGGATTAGGTTTTCCTTCTCTTGTTAGGATTAGGCAAATTCTTCTTTCCTATTTTGAAAACCATCTTCTTTTGCCAACTTTCCTATTCTTCAAATGAGCTCAGGAACCTCTCCTTGTAATGCTAGGAGTCCTTGCTTGCAGCTGGAACACATGATGCTTCTCGGCAGGCAGTAACTTGTTCTTCTCAGCAGGATCGACCTTGTTGTCTTGTGACGATTATAACTCTCTCCGCAGGAAAGCTTTTGATGCGATTCCAAGTTTGATAGAAACTAGACTCATAGAGATTTCCATGAATATATAGCTCGCACTCTGGTTCCTTGTGAATTGTCCTGGAGAATTTCTGGAAATTGATTGATGTCCCCAGGAAAATACTGGAATTACTGGATTTGCACAGATTTTGTGCTTTGTAATTTCCTGGCATCTTTTCTTTCCTCTGATTAGTATAATTCCTTCCAATGCTCAATCATCAATATGTTTCCTGTATATAAGAGGAAAAAAAAATCCATCACAAGTATAGCCGAACCTTTACAGATCCAACGAAACATCTCTACAACTCTATAAATCGGCTTTTAACATTTTTCCACATTTTTATCTATACTTAGCACGATTTCTTTGTAACTCTACCAAAGTCTCATGACTCTATTGTATGACTCGATTCTACAACAATAAGGGTTAAACAAAGTACAAATGAAGGATAAAACATATTAAGAACGTAGCATTTTATGCTCCTATCAACTACCCCACACTTATATTTTGCTAGTCCCTTAGCAAAACTAAATTAAAGTAAGACTTTAAAGAAACTACTGCCCCTAATGATTTGTCTCAGGCTCGTATGAACACATAACTTTCAAGTTGATGCATGAGAATGCTAAGCACGAAAATTCCAAGTTTCATGAACATGTAACATCAATATGAACATATAAGAACAACACATAAGCATGTAAACATGTATAGCTAACCCGAATCTCCTCACTAGGCATACTCTCTTCTTTTACTCAAAACATAGCTATTCACACATAAATATTATGCAAGAGAAAGATGATGAATCACGAAAAATAACTTGCATATGTCATGAAAGCTCTTTGTGAATTTTTTATGGAGAAACCTCATGTAACAACTATGTGCACTAATGAACCAAAACTATATGTTTACTCTTGATAAAGACACCACAAATCAAAGTTAACCTATTTTAAGAATCATGAAAAGATCAATGAAAATGGATGTAATGGGGCTTGGCTAAGAGGTTCGAAATTTAGATAAGTGGTGCTAAAGACGTCTCTTTAATATAGCAAAGCTCAACTCTCCTTATGTCTTCTTGCCAATGGCCGAATTTCTTCTTTGTTGGACTCTTCCTTCATTCTTTACTTCCCCAAAACATTGTGAATGCGAACAAAGGTCAAAATTTAAACAATACTAGACCTTCACATGCATACAAACTCCAAATTCACAACACTTTTTAAGACTAGACTTAGCAATTTTTTTCTTTTTGAAACCGTGCCTTTGGTTTGATTTTCTTGGACTTAATTTTTCTCTTTTATTTTCTTGTTTTTCTGTCCGATCTCATTCTTTTATTTTCTCTTTTCACTAAGCACGGCACAATTAAAATTTTCTTACAATTTTTAGCTAAGTCTACCCCGCACTTGTTCTTCTTCATCACGTCACGCAAAAACTCCTTCAAAAATCAAGCTTTGCCAAAACTTTGAGACAAGGTAAAGACATAACTATACTAAGCTCATGGAAAGTGTTTAAGGGTGATGAAAAAAAAGGCTAAACATCGGCTCTAGGGGGTTTACTAAGGTGTCCCACGATGGGCTCAAATAGGAAACATGCTTTATTTGGCTATGGTGGTGAACCTAGAAAGATCTTTTTCAATCATATTCGAAATCAAGGTATTTTATGACATAAAATGTTTTGAAAATTAACAAGAGTAAGTTCTAGCATTCTAGAGTTCATTAAAAAGCTATGGCACATAATCGTTGAATATGCAAAGAATAATGAGATTTATAAACTAAGCATGCTGGAAATTTTTGAATTTTTACACTTATGAAGAAAGCAATTTGGCTCATAAGCTCACAAGGTTGTTATGGAAACAAACTAGTTAAAACATGCATACTTTATTAATCAACAAGTTCTACATGCTCCTACCAATGCACATTATCCATGAAACTCACAATTCTAAAGTATGCACAACTATCATCTATGTATGCAAAGAGGAGAAAAACATCATTGACTACTTTAGGGACATCCTAAGACTCGAAAATAAATCACACAAAATTTAAACACTCTATTTTTATCTTACAATTTTCTGGATTTTCTATTTTTGTATTTCTTTTTCAATATAACTTAAAGTGATAAAATTATTCTAGAAAACAACGAAACATGTAAACCTACCCCACACTTAGAAAATTACATTGTCCTCAATGTAAGCATAAAAATAAGCTAACATATTTCAACATATCATCACAAACTAATGAAAAAGAGAAGGGTTAGAGAATTCAAACGCTCATCGATTGTTCCTTTGTTTGTCATAGTCGACATGGGTTGCCTCCCATGTAGCGCTTAAGTGTTTATAGTCTTTTAGCCTAGACTTGTCATCGTGTGTTCATCCGGTAGTGAAATAGCTCAATTCGGCTGCAAGAATGGCATAAAGGTGGCTTTGGAAAATTTCGTCCGCATCGGCATCATTGTGCTTATTATCGGCAGTATGCGCTTTCTCTCGGTAGTGGGTGTCGGCAGCGTCTGGGCTCGTCTCGGCAGCATGCGCAGGCTGCGCATCATGCTTCTTGACGGTGTCGTATGCAACATCGGCAGTGGTAGGCATCAGCGCAGCATCATTATCGGCAGCGTGCAGGGCTGCATGCTGTGATGGCCTCGGCTGTGTGCAAGGCTGCAGCGCAGCGTTGGTGTCCAAATGTGCAGGCTGTGCGGTAGAGTGCTCGGTAGCATCGACATCGTCTGCGTCGACATGCAGTTGCAAGGCTGTATCCGTATCGAGTATTGTATCTGTATCCGTATCGGATACGGGACTTTGAAGCTCAGGCGTATCAGATATGGTATTCGATATGGTAACTTGGGTCGGATACGTGTCATGAATGGTATGGGATACGTCAGGAGTGTCGGACACAGTCGGCATAGGCTTTGCAGGACACGGCTAGACAGCGCAAGTGTTAGGCTGCAGGGTTTGCGCTATTGCATCGGCATCGTGCTCAGCGTGCGTGCAGGGCTGCTCGGCATTATCGGCAGGGTTGGCTGCGGCAGAGGCTGCAGTTGGGCGAGGCTGGCACTGCAGCCTATTAGCAGGAGCTTCCGATAGTGGCTGCGGCGTGTGCGAGCTCAACATCAGTAGCATTTGTTTTTGGCAGGGGCTGGGTCGTGGCAAGGGCTGCAGCAGCACCTTGGCTCGGTGCATCCTCTATTTCTATTACTTCCACATTGTGCTCCTCGAATGCTTCATAATAAGTCTTAAGGCGATGTCCATTTACTTTGAATGACTTACTCGTTAAAGAACTATAAATCTCCACGGTTCCATGTGGGAAAACTTTAGTGACAATGAAAGGCCCGACCCATCTTGAGCGAAGTTTACCTGGAAAAAGTCTAAGTCGAGAGTTAAATAAGAGAACTTTTTGTCCAACTTCGAACTTCTTCCCTCGAATCATTTTATCATGGTAGGCTCGCGTCTTCTCCTTGTATATCCATGCGGCATCATAGGGTTCATTGCTTATTTCTTCAAGTTTGTTAAGTTGAAGCTTCCTATGAAGGCCGGCCGAATCCAACTCCATGTTGAAGGCTTTGATAGCCTACCATGCTTTGTGCTCTAGCTCCACCGGTAAGTGACAAGCTTTTCCATAGATTAGCCAAAAGGGTGACATGCCTATTGGCGTCTAGTACGCGGTTCAATAGGCCCACAAAGCGTCGTCAAGGCGATCACTCCAATCCTTCCTTGTTGCACCTACGAATTTCTCCAATCTTTGCTTGATCTCTGGATTGGTTACCTAGGCCATGCCACTTGTTTGAGGATGATAAGGTGTAGATATCTTGTGTGTGACTCCACACTTCTTCAATAAAGCTTCAATGGTACGATTGCAAAAATGGGAGCCTCCATCACTTATCAAAACTCTAGGAACCCCGAACCTTGAGAAGATGTTGCACTTGAGGAATTCGGCAACTACTCTTGAGTCATTGGTGCGTGTAGTTTTTTGCCTCTATCCATTTAGACACATAATCAACCGCGAGAAAGATGTAGAGAAAGTCTTTACTTGAAGGAAACGACCCCATGAAATCAATGCCCCATAAGTCAAAGATTTCTACCTCAATGATAGACGTGAGTGGCATTTGATCTCTTGCTCCTATATTGCCGGTTCGTTGGCACCGATCACATGTTATGCATGTTGTATATGCATCTTTGAATAGTGTAGGCCAATAGAATCCACAATTGAGCACATTCAAAGCCATCTTCTTTGGTCCAAAGTGTTCTCCACATGCTTCGCTATGACAAAAGGCAAGGATGGAGCGATGCTCTTCTTTCGCTATGCACCGTCGAATAACTTGGTCACTACATTGCTTCCATAAGTATGGTTCATCTCATAAGTAGTGTCGAGCTTGCTTTTTGATCTTATTCTTGAGATGGTTCGACATATCTTTTGGAAAGTGCCGAATTGCTAAGTAATTGGCAATGTCGGCATACCAAGGCTCTTGTGTTACTTCAAGCCGAAATAGTTGCTCATCCGGGAATGTCTGAAGAAGTTGTAGCTCATCTTCTCCTCTCACAATTTGGCTCAAATGATCGGCTACAACATTCTCACTTCCTTTCTTGTCTTTGATCTCTATGTCGAATTCTTGAAGTAAGAGAATCCATCGAATGAGTCTTGGCTTCGCATCCTTCTTTGTCATGAGATATCTCAAAGCGGCATGATCACTAAACACCACGACTTTGGAATTTAAAAGATAAGACTGAAATTTTTCAAAGCAAAGATTACCGCTAAGAGTTCTTTCTCCATTGTGGTGTAGTTGAGTTGAGCATCATTGAGTGTCCTCGAGGCATAATAGATGGCGTGTGGCTTCTTGTCCCTTCTTTGGCCGAGCACAGTTCCTAAGGCATAGTCACTTGCATCACACATCAACTCGAATGGCAACTCCCAATCCGGTGACGCAAGAATAGGTGCCGAACACAACGTTTCCTTCAATCGGTTGAAGGCATACTCACATGCCTCACTCCACTCAAATGGCACATCCTTTTATAACAAGTTGCTCAATGGCTTTGCATCTTTGGAGAAGTCTTTGATGAATCGTCGATAGAAACCGACATGACCAAGGAATGAACGCACATCTCGCACGTTTCTAGGGCTCGGCAAGTGTTGTATCAAGTCAACCTTGGCTTTGTCGACTTGAATGCCTTCCTCTGATATGATATGTTCGAGCACGATCCCTTGGTTCATCATAAAGTGACACTTCTCCCAATTTAGCACAAGGTTGGTCTCTACACACCTCTCTAGTATCTCCTCCAAGTTCTCCAAATGTGTGTCGAAGTTGCGTCCATATACGCTAAAGTCATCCATGAAGACCTCGATCTTACTTTCAATAAAGTCAGAGAAGATGTTGTACATGCATCGTTGAAAGGTTCCGGGTGCGTTACATAAGCCGAATGACATCCTTCTATAAGCAAAGGTGCCGAATGGACATGTGAAAGTAGTCTTCTCTTGATAATCCGGATGTATGGCGATTTGGTTGTATCCACTATAGCCATCAAGAAAGCAATATAACTTGTAGCCGGCTAGCCTCTCTAGCATTTGATCCATGAATGGCAAAGGCATGTGATCCTTACTCGTTGTTGCATTAAGCTTTCTATAGTCGATACACATTCTATGGCTGGTCACTAACCTTTGTGGTACAAGCTCATTCTTTTCATTTTTAACAACCGTTACACCACTCTTCTTTGGCACTACTTGTAGCGGCGAGACCCACTTGCTATCCGAAATAGGGTATATGACTCTACAATCGAGTAGCTTCATCCTTGAAAACCTTCATCATTGGAGGGTGAAGCCGACGTTGGCCTTCCCTTGTTGGCTTTGCTCCTTCTTCAAGCAATATTCGATGAACACACGTCGTAGGGCTTATTCCCTTAATATCCGCCAAAGTCCAACCTATAGCGGTTTTATATTTCTTAAGCACACACACTAACTCTTTTTCTTGCTTCTCACTAAGGTTTGCAGACACGATAACAGGTAAAGTGTCATCTTCTCCAAGATATATATACTTCAAATGACTAGGGAGTTCTTTTAATTCTAACTTTGGGGCGTCTTCCACACTTGGGCGAAATTTGTTTGTGGCATTTGGAATTGACAAGAAAGAATTATATTTCTCAAACCGTGGGGCAGCCTCTAGTTCAGCCACCACTTCCCTTAGGTTCGGCTCAAGTTCTTCCTCTTGCTCGTGCGTGATTCGTTCTCCCTTCTTGTCAAATCCGACCCCTTGCTCTATGGCTCGTTGCTATGCGTCGAGCGAGGTCGCCATGACTCGCTCGACCTCTTCAATAACCTCAATAGCTCGACATTCTTCTTGCTTGACAACCAGATACTTCATGGCGTCAAAAACATTGAACTTGATCGCCTCACCATCAAACTCCATTGTCAAGTTGCCTTCAGCAACATCAATCTTGGTGCGTGCCGTCCTCATGAATGGCCGGCCTAATAGAAATTGAATGCTATTAACCGGCGAGTCTTCCATCTCTACAACATAGAAATCGGCCGAAAAGATTAGGTGGTTTACTTGTACAAGCACGTCCTCAACATACCCCTCCGGATACTTGCTTGATCGGTTCGTGAGTTGAATGATGACATTGTCCTTCTTGAGTGGCCCTATACTCAATGTTTGGTACACATTGAGTGGCATGACATTAATCGATGCTCCCAAATCCAACATAACATCTTCAAAACGTGTATTGCCGATCATGCATGGCACGTTGAAGCTTCCCGGATCCTTCATCTTTGGTGGCTTTGAATAACGGCCGACACCGTTTCGCTCATAGTCACCACACGTGTCTCCCTGGTATGTCTCCTTGTCGTGCAAAGCTCCTTGAGGAACTTTTCATACTTAGGCACTTGCCTTATACACTCCAACAACGGGATGTTCACTTCCACTTTCCAGAAAATATCCAACACTTCCTCATCAGACTTGTCCTTCTTCGACTTTGCAAATCGAGAAGGGAAGGGTATCTAAGAGTTCGACACCCCTCCCTTGTGTGGTTGGATCGGTACGGCTTCCTTCTTCGAGGTTGTAGGATCATTCTCCAATTCGTTGCGCATGGCCTCTTTCTCGGCAGCATGACGCGCAGCAGCATCGGCAGGCTGCTTGGCAGCATAGGCAGAATTCCTGCCGATTGCTTCTTCTTCCTCTATAATGCTGCCGAAAGTCACCTTCTTCTTTGAAATTCTTGCTCGTGGCTCTTCTAACACTCTTCCACTAGGTGTTGTGATAACCTTGGCATGCTCATGGCCCGGATTTTTAATAACTCCTCCCGGTAGCTTACCTTGCTCGGTAAACTTGCCCTATTTGAGTCTTTAACTCGGCTATGTCCTTCGAGTGAGTTTGTTGCCCGCAAGCAAAACTTGAGTAGCACTCGAAAGAGATCGAATCAATGCATCATAATTGGGGTTGTTTGGTGTTGCTTGAGCTTAGAAAGGAACGACTTGAGGTTGGAAGGTTGGAAGGTTTGGTTTGGCACTCCTTGGTTCGGCTGAAAAGGTTGTCTCGGCACAAAGGGTGCCTTTGGTTGATATGGGGATGCATTCGGTGGCCTTTGAACATTGTCATTGTTAGACCATAGGAAGTTAGGGTGATCACGAAATCCCGGATTGTAAGTGTTTGAGTAAGGATTATACTTTTGTCCTCCTTGGAAACCAATCGCATTGGCCTCCTCATATCCCTCACTAAACACTTGTGGACATTGATCGGTGGCATGGTCTTCCGTGCATACTCCACACACTTGTGCTCTCTTCCCTCGCATGAGAATCGCTACCATATCCAATAGCTTATCAACCTTGTTCTCCAATGCCGAACTCGATGAAGTCTTATTCACTTTGTGTTTCACGGCATTGTCTCGCGACATGCCAAATTGTTGACTATTCAACGCTCGGATTTCCAACAAATTCTTGGCCGGTGTAGGATCAAGCTCCAAGAATGAGCCTCCGACTGCCGAATCAAGGAATTCCCTTTCCATGAGACGCAACCCTTCATAGAAATATTGAAGCATAAGCCCCTCACTAATGCCATGAGACGGGCACGAAGCAACGAGGGTTTTATACCTCTTGTAATAATCAAAGAACGTCTCATCTCCTCCTTGCCGAACACTTGTTATTTGCTTCCTAAAATCGGTGATGCGTGAGGCCGGATAATACTTCAGCAAAAACTCATTCACCATCATCTCCCATGATGTGATCTTTCTGGTAGGCACCTCAAATAGCCACTCGTTGGCTTGATCCTCAAGTGAAAATGGAAAAGCCTTCATCTTGAAGTGTTGAATGTCGGCACTTGTGGGACACATGCTTTCGGTGGTGAAGTTAAACCATTGAAGATGCTTGTTCAGATCCTCACCCGCAAGTCCATGATATGGCTTCAATTGGTGGAGAAATCCACTCTTCAACTCAAAGTCACCACTCTTGCCGGCGGCACATGCTGGAAATGTGAGGTTTGCGGGTGCGGCTCCTCCTCCGGTACTATGCCCATTTTGAGCACGAATCGAAGTCATTGTTGGTGGCTCGACAAAGTTAAAATCAAACTCTTCTTCAATGCTAGGCTCGGCAAGGATCTCAAATTCGGGTCCCTCAATATCAAGCTCACTTGATGAAGTAACTAGAGAGGCCGAACTAGGGCTAGAAGGTGGTGATGGTGATGATGCCGAACTAGAAGATTCGGGTGGGGGTAATGGTGTTGCTATGGCGATGGTGAGATCTTCGTTCATTTGTTGCAAGCGTCCGCGGTTGTCTCTTGTCCAAAGATTAGACTCGGACATGCACTATTCTGAAGATTTTTAACACGAAACAAGTTAGAATCATTGAAGACAAATAGAAAGCAAGAATATACAATTGAGTTACAAGCCACGACATTGGTAATTTCAAATACATTTTCAAGCAATTTCACACTATAAACATACGGCGCAAAGAAGAGATAATCACGGCACAAAGGGTAAAATACACGAAATTTTTATGATGGTGTCGAAATTTTTTAAGTCTAGTTGCTTTTAAATTTGTTCTAAGTCTCAAAGTACGTGGAGCAGAGGAGATAACAGTGTAATGAGCTGAAACAGCTCAAGGTAGTATCATGCTTATTCTGATATACCTCAAAAGTTTGAACCACAAAAAGTTTTCTTTTAAGCTTAAAAGCTCACTCATGCCGAATCTACCTCAAGTTTCGAAGCTCGGTGGACATGCGGCCTAGGTTACATCTTCTAGACAAAGTTCCGTGTTTTCAGAAGGCTAGTGCGTGTCATCCGAAAGTAGCTCAAGGCAAGACTCATTTGTTGGTAACCACAGAGGACAAGTGTCACGCCCAGATCCCGGCGTCGGTGGGTTTTTTAAGCACCCAACGCCGATCCCGAGGTGTGAGTTAAATGTTACAAAGCGGAATGTAAATAAAAAATAAAAACAACTTCTTTCTAGGCTCTCCATCCCAGGCTCGTCCGACACTTCGACTCAACAGACACTAAACACTTTTCTGCAAAACAGCAAGTAAATGGGTGGGTGAGCAAAACCATGCGCTCAGTGAGTGCCCTATGTAATAGGCCAGTAAAACCATGTCATTTTACGCACTCTACAAAATACGTATAACATATATTTCACGTCGACCACAATACAATTTAACAACAATAAATAAACAACACAAGCGAACCAAAACATATAACATAATAACAATACAAGCATGTAATGTTCTTCCTCACACTTTCCACCGCCATCAAATATATATTTTTCTTCTTTCGTTAGTTTTCTTGTTATACTCATGGTCCCCAGTCCCGAAACCCGAAATAGATCATTTTATCGACTTCTGGCGTCGAAGGGGCATACTTTCCCTAAACTCGTGCACATGTGGGCTGATCATACCTACTGGATGTCCCCATGAGTTAACTCAACTACACAAAAGGTTTTCACAATAATAATCTCATTTCCCAAACACTCAAGTTCCCTTCAACTTCCAATCTCACCATTTTTCCATCATGAAATGCATGATCAAGTAATATAATCAAAAGCAAAAACACATGCTTTCCAACATTGTAGATACTTAATAACCAATCAAGAAATTAAATATCACCAACATTCATAACAAATAATGCAAACATTTCATAAATAGATCAAAATCATGCTTTTCGACTAATTTAAAAGCATATAGAATATTTGAAACACATTACATAAAACACTCACCTCGACGAACCGAATCGACACCCAGATCGTAAATCGAGCAACCTAGAAAGAGCTTTCTAGAAATCACCGTTGGATCTAATTCCAACCACCATGGATAGAAAGATCGCATCGATACGAACCCATAGCCACTTGCAGATTCAGAATCAGAGATACGGATCAAAAGTTATGATTTGCGGAAGTTTCGTCGTAAATCTAATAAAATAATAATATCTAGAGAGAATTTTTTAGAGAGATAAAATGAGGAGAGAGAGTGAATTGGCAGAAAAGATGAAGAGAGATGAGGGCTGATCCTATTTATAGGAAGAGAGAATGACATGTGTCACCCATCCATTGGTACATTTTTGTGCCACATGTCAACAATTGGAAAAACCACCATCACCTTACAACATCTTGACAAGTGTCAAGATGACTAATAGAAAATTGGATAAGACCTGAAATAAATGGCCGCAATCCTTGGTCACTAAGCAAACTCGTTGACTAATGAGGACGCGCCACGTGGCAAAACGACAGGATTTGACGAAACTTCTAAAAATCGTTAAAAATAGGTCGGGAACTCAAATAATTCACCAAAAAATGTGACGAACTCGTGACGACCTGTACCTTCTATTTCACAAAAGAAAAATAGAATTTGACCAACTTAAAAAATCAGGATATTACAACAAGTCCCCTATCGCCCCTCAAAGAGAGAACAGTCTGTGGGCCTCTGAGATCTAATTTGACAAACCTTTGAGACTAAATCGGGACAACACATATTAATAGACGAACATTTTGCCCCTTACTCAGTTAAGAACCTCGTGTTGACAGTTTCTACAAGTGTCAATAAAAGCCGCCCTCAACCTCATGAGATCTCGAAAGATAACATGAAGGGTTTAGGCTAATATTAACAAAAGCGACCTTGCCTATTCCTCTTCCCCTCGAAACTCAAAACAAATCCAACACAAATAATCCTCTAAGCTTCCTAGCAGTTTTAACTAAGTTATTACAACATAATCAATCGGCAACATCAAATAATTTTCGAAATTTAAACTCTACATGCCGAAGCATATTTCTACTTTACAAGAAAACTTCCAACAAAAATTTACAAACTTTACATAACACGAAAATTTACACAACAATTAACACTCAAACATATCAAGCTTTTATAATCCCCGGCAACGACGCCAAAAATTGACTAGTGCCATAACCGGGGTAACAACACGCGCAAATAATACAAAAGACGTTAGTAGTATAAAGCAAGTAGGGATCGTTCTATCTGGGGATTAAGGGTACCTGACATGTAAAAGGTTAGAAAAACATATTCACATATTAACAAACAATGAAACGAAAACATGGGGGATTTAAGATGAGGTTTGGCAGAAAATTGCCCTAGACCTAGACACGAAATTTAAAACCTAATTCTAATATTTACAAGTTTGGTCGACATCTTTCACACAAGCAATTAACACAAAGACTCTTTAACACGTAAGACTCACACATTTGAAAGTAAGGAACAAGTATTGACACACCCTGGACTTACTTATGTTTCGACATAACAAGAGCATACGGGGTCATCCAATTGTTAGATTACTTAGGTATTTAGAATTAACTACGAGTATAATCCTAAAATCATGCTAAACCGGTTTTAAACGTTTTAACATTTAAGCACATAAATCTCAATCGAAGACAAGCAAATAAGTAAAAACGTCACTCTCTTCGTATTAAACGAGCAAGTTCTAAGGTTATTAGACCTAATGAGCATATGATTTAAGACAACTACGAGTATGACTCAACCATAAAACCCTATCACATGAAACCTAGCACTTAGAATTACAAGTTTTAAACAACAAATTCTTTAAACGAAACTAGTGTTTTGGTTTTTCTACCCCAACCTTAGATCTAACCGATTTTAAGTCTATAACATGCATCAAATACCTACTGTCCTAATTATCAAACATACGAAATTTACATACTAAAATCAATAAACAATCACATAAACATCAAACCGAGTTCATACAATAATTTAACAAAAACCAAATAATGAAATAGATTCGTGCAACACACACAAACATAAATAAATACAGTAGCCATGAGAGAAGCGGATCACACTTTAGAAACCTTGAAGACTTCGACAAGTATGGTGGAATGATCACCAGAAAGTAAAGGTGAGGTTCGGTATTATGGGATGTCGTGAAATCGAGATTTTGGCTAAGTATTTTATGTTTGGTGTTTGAGAGACTTGGTAGAGCTTTAGGCTAGTACTTGTGCTTGAGATATGACTAGTTTTCTGTATAGATGATGCCTCTATATATAGAGGAAGAGGCTGTAAGGAATCGGCAGAATTCCTTGTGTGGATCGGCAAAGAAGTCCCTAATCCTATTCGGTTTTGGTTTTGCATTCTTTGTTCTTCTAGGATTCTTCTTTGCCGAATTTGATGATGATTCATTGCAGATTTTCCGTCCTTTCTTCTCTTATAAGGAATCGGCGTCACCTCTCCTCAATGGACTTGGAAAGTTTCCCTAGTTGCAACGGGCAAAGCTTTCCTTTTCCTTGTCGGATTAGGTTTTCCTTCTCTTGTTAGGATTAGGCAAATTCTTCTTTCCTATTTTGAAAATCATCTTCTTTTGCCAACTGTTCTATTCTTCAAATGAGCTCAGGAACCTCTCCTTGTAATGCTAGGAGTCCTTGCTTGCAGCTGGAACACATGATGCTTCTCGGCAGGCAGTAACTTGTTCTTCTCAGCAGGATCGACCTTGTTGTCTTGTGACGATTATAACTCTCTCCGCAGGAAAGCTTTTGATGCGATTCCAAGTTTGATAGAAACTAGACTCATAGAGATTTCCATGAATATATAGCTCGCACTCTGGTTCCTTGTGAATTGTCCTGGAGAATTTCTGGAAATTGATTGATGTCCCCAGGAAAATACTGGAATTACTGGATTTGCACAGATTTTGTGCTTTGTAATTTCCTGGCATCTTTTCTTTCCTCTGATTAGTATAATTCCTTCCAATGCTCAATCATCAATATGTTTCCTGTATATAAGAGGAAAAAAAATCCATCACAAGTATAGCCGAACCTTTACAGATCCAACGAAACATCTCTACAACTCTATAAATCGGCTTTTAACATTTTTCCACATTTTTATCTATACTTAGCACGATTTCTTTGTAACTCTACCAAAGTCTCATGATACTACGGGAAGAAGTATCCTGTGTTAGAGGAAGGGTTCTTCCGGTGGAACACCTAGCCGTTGTTACTTGGCTTTAGTCAATCACCTGGCGGCGAGATAAAAAAACATAGGCTAGTAGTCGTCGGCCTCTGCATGCAAGACATGTGGTTGATGTAGCACTGTGTTGTATTAAATGCCGGAGTCCCTCAGTCTTGTCATCTGACGGTCTGGGAGGTTGTCGAGTTATCCATGGTGGATTACGTGGACTGGCTTGTTTGGTGGAGTATGCGGCTGTGATTGTTTTGCCCTTTGGAATACCCTAATTGTTTTTGGGGGGGATTCAGGGGTTGGTTTTGCCGCCTATAAGATCCCTCGATCCTCCCTCCGCTCTGCCCATTGTGTTCATGCGAAGAGGATCTGCCCAGAGAATAAATCCGAAAAAGAGTATCTCAACCCTTACAGCAAAATTTCGTGCCTGGGCCAGACGGTATCTGTAACAGCCCGACACACTTTGAGATATTGTCCGCTTTGGGAATTACCCCTCACGGTTTTGTTTCTGGGAGCTCACAAGCAACTTCCCCGTAGGTCACCCATCCTGGGATTGCTACGGGACGAGCAAGCTTAACTTCGGAGTTCCTATCCCCTCCGAAGCCACTGCGTCCCCAAAACGTGTCACATCATATGGTGCTAACCTTGCACATATAAGCATCGCATCCACACTCCCTCGGGCGATGTGGGATTTGTGACCTACCTACCTGCTAGCTTCCTAGTCAGGTCAGGTCTGGGTCCACACAATCCACCCTAAGGCCGGGTCATCACAATGGTATCAGAGCCTGTCCTCGGCCGGAAATGTGCCGACGTGGACCCTAAAGGGGGTGGATTGTGATGACCCGGCCTTAGGGTAGATTGCGTGGACCCAGACCTGACCTGGCTAGGAAGCTAGCAGGTAGGTAGGTCACAAATCCCACATCGCCCGAGGGAGTGTGGATGCGATGCTTATATGTGCAGGGTTAGCACAATATGATGAGACGTGTTTTGGGGGTGTAGTGGCTTCGGAGGGGATAGGAACTCCGAAGTTAAGCTTACTCGTCCTGTAGCAATCCCAGGATGGGTGACCTATGGGAAAGTTGCTTGTGAGCTCCCAGAAACAAAACCGTGAGGGGTGATTCCCAAAGCGGACAATATCTCAAAGTGTGCCGGGCTGTTACAAATAAAACGCGTCGTGTTAGATGGTGGTGGGCATGTACATATAAGGCACATTACTCTCTCTCCATTGGTTGATGTGGGATATTACAGTATCCGCGCGTTGTGACCTCTGCCGCGACTTTTGCTGTCTATCCCTGCCTAGAAGCCAACCGCTCGTGTGGCTTTGGGCTTCATTAAAACTGATGGAATCTAGGGAGCCAAGTAACCCTGTAAATCCCGCCGGTGGGGATTCGGCCAGGGGGGGGGGGGGGGGGGGGGGTTGGTTCGAGGTCAGAGAATGAGGCTGAGCGCACGGCCGCGGTGGGTCCTGCTGGTGGGGTAGGGGGGGGGGCAATTAAGCACGTTATCTCGGACGGTGAGATGACAGTTTATTGCAATGAGCCTGGCCGTAGCATAACCCCTGGGGAGATAGAGGACTTCAGCGCAAGGTGGGGTATCGACCGGTCGATAAAGCAAGGTGGGTAATCGACCGGTCGATAAAGCTCCTGGCGCTCTACCCTGGGGAACTGGCCTACAACCCAGAGGAAGGTTGGGTTGCTGTGTACGAAGACCAGTTGCGTCACGGCTTGTCTCTGCCATTGCCTGAATTCGTCCAGTACGTGTTGAGCATGATAAACCTTTCTCCCGCCCAACTTCCTCGCAATCAATGGAGACAACTGCTTAGCCTTGGGTGCTTGTACAATATTTGCAATATGGGGTGGCCCACGGTCAATGAATTCAGGGCGCTGTACAAGGTTTATTACTTCAAAAAGGCTCAGGCCAGCGGTTGCGTGATCTTTGCTGCACGGGACTTTAGCCCGGCCATCGTGAGAGGTCGGCAGCGACTGACCTTGTTCCCTTTCGTGGCGGTACCGTTTGTGGAGACACCGCCAAGAGGGCAAGGGTCTTTGGGCCCGGGACTGCTACTGCTACCGCTACAGCTGAGACCTCGAGTTCCCCTCAACTATCACAAACGGCGCCCGCTAGAGAGCATTAAGCCAGCGGGGCTGAGGATGGGGGTTCGTGCGGTCGTTGTTAGCTAACGTCAAAACTTTGGGGCTTGACAGCGGGCTGCCCAGAGGTGTGCTTCCCGGTGAGAATCAGAAGAAAGCCATGGAAATGGCTATATGGGTACGCATTCCTTCTTCGCCCCCCCATTTGTATTTTTTTTTGGCGTCTTCTTGAGCTGAATGCTCCTTTTGTGTCCCTCCTTAGACGGTGCACGGCCTTTATGCTGCCGAAGCTAGTGAGGAAGGTCCGGCCTTGAAGAAGCAAGTGGTGGATCTCACGAGGCACCGAGCCATGCTGGAGGCCGAGATGGTGAAGGAGAAAGCCTAGGCAAAGGAGTAAGTCGAGCGGGCAAAAAACCGAATGGCCGCGCAAGTTGAGAAAGTCAGGGAACTGGAGTCGAAGCTAATCGATGCGGTCCAGCGGTCCACTGGTTTGGTGGCCAAGCTTGCTGATTCCTCCGGTCGGGTGACTAACCGGGAGGCGAGGAACTTGGAGCTACGGGGTCAAGTGGCGGCGGTCTGGCAGGGGGTAGAGAAGTTTACAGAATCCCAACGGGTGGAAACCGCTGATAAGGCCATCAGTGAGTTCATGGACTCGATTGAATTTGATGAGATGCTGGAGGCTGCTCAGGAGAAAGGCATAAACGAGGCCTATATGGAATGGAGAGAGAAAGGGTGGCTCGACGCCTAGAGGATGGAGGCAGACGTGGCCGAGGCAGACCGATTGGAACAAGAGCGGTCTCTCAAGGCCAATGGCTCAGGGACCGCCAGTGCTAGGGGGGCCGACTAAGGGTTTCATCCAGCCCAAAGGCAAAAGCTGTAAATCTTTGTTGTTGTTGTTTTTTTTTTTTTCACTTACTGATTGTGTTGGAGAAACCAGTAATCACCCATGGCGTTGTGCCTAATACTCATTGGGTTGCCGTACTAACTGTGTTGGAATAGTAAATACCTTTTACTGAATTAGGAGCACTGGAATGGATACAATACTGTCTGGTTAAACCAGTAAGTAGTTGGGGTATGATTCTCACTTAGAGTAGTATCAGAGGTGCTGGATGTTCCATGGGCGGGTGGAATAGACCCATCGGTGTCTATGATGTGGAAGGTCACTGGGCCAACGGCCGCTGTGATTTGGTAAGGCCCTTCCCATGTTGGCTCCAAGGCCAGCACCTTTCTTTGAACTTTCTTCATCACCCAGTCGCCCACTTGCAATTTTCTCTCCCGGACCTTGCTGTCGTAGTAGTGGGCCACCCGCTACTTATACGTATGATTTCGTAGGTACGCTTAGTCGCGCCGCTCCTCGATGAGATCTAGGTTAAGCCGTATACCCTCGGTATTTGTTTCAGCTTCATAATTCTCAACCCTGCCGCTGGGTATCTCGATCTCAATAGGCAGTACTGCTTCGCTTCCGAATGCCATACAGAACAGGGTTTCTGTTGTTGCCTCTGTTGCCATTGTGCGGATTGCCCACAGGACCGCCGGCAGCTCCTCAGCCCACAACCCCTTTTTGTCGTCTAGCTTCTTTTTTAGAAGTGTTTTGATGATCTAGCTTGTTAAACGCTTCTACCTGGCCGTTGGTTTGCGGGTGGGCTATTGATGTGAACACCATCCGGGTTCCCAAAGAGGCCGTGTACTCGATGAGATCAGTGTTATTGAACTGTGTGCCGTTGTCCATGACAATAGTCTGCGGGACACCAAACCGGCAATAAATGTTTTTCCACAGGAACTTTTTCACTCTTTCCTCCGTTATTGACGAGTCACTGAAGCGCATCTTCAATAATAACCCTGCAATCGTTAGTAGTATATGATAAGTAGGGATCGTTTTAGCCGGGAATTAAGGGTACCTAAAATATAAGAATGTTAGATAAAACACACACATATATACATATTCACACGTTTTCATGGGGGATTAGAATTGATTCAGCAGCAAGGCTGCCCTAAACCTAAAGAACACGAAAATAAAATCCTAAAACTAATATATACAAGTGATCATCATCTTTCACAAAAAGCATTTAGCACACAAGACTCTTTAACATGTAAGACTCGCATGCAAGAAAGTAAGGAACACGTATTGACACAAGTTAGACTTGAATTAGTTTCGACCACAACTAGAGCCTATGAGGTCATCTAATCGTTAGATTATTTAAGTTCTTAGAATTAACTACGAGTATAATCCTAAAGTTATGCTAACCGGTTTTACACGTTTAACATTTAAGCACATAAATCAAAATCGAAGACAAGCAAACAAGTAAGGTCGTCAATCTTCTTATTAAACTTACAAGTTCTAAGGTTATTAACTCTAGGCGAGCAAAGAAATTTAAGAAAACTACGAGTATGACTTAATCAAATTATTCTAGCTTATGAAACCTAGCACTTAGAATTACATGCTAATCATTACTAGTGTGTCGGTTTAAATGCCCTAACCTTAGTTCTAACCAATTTTAAGTCCTAAACATGCATCAAATACCTACTGTCCTAATTATCAAAGCATATGAAAATTACAAGTTTAACACCAAAGCCTAAAACCATAAAACATTACAAACACAAAGTTATGCAAAACTATAGAAAAATACATAGTTATGAGAAAGATGAAGGTACGGATTTTCAAGGGGAAAGTGGTTCGGCTATGCTATTTTCTACATAGGATTATAGTGAGAACTTTGGTAGAGCTTTAGGCTAGTACTTGTGCTTGAGATGAGATAGTTTTCTAAGTATACAAGCATCCTATTTATAGGGAAAATACAAAGGCAAAATAGGCCAAACTTAGGCTTAGTTTGGTATTGAGGTGAAAAAACTCAAATATGAAAAAACTGTGTTTTAAATAAGCAACATGTCACCTGCTTTTTAAAACCGAGGTTTTTTCAAATAAATTTTATAAATAAGCATCTTATAAAAAAACTTACCAAACACATAATCAACTCATAATGATAATTATAAGTGATTATTTACTCCAAAACGCAATACCAAATAAGCTTTAATCTAACAAGGAATAGGTTTTCCTAGTTCTTCTCTTCTTCCTCTTCTTGTCTGGAAAGGCTTTGGACTTCTAGAACTCTTCTTTTCTGATTTTATGCTTCAATTCCTTATAGGACTTGGCTTCTTGTATCCTCCATGCTGTCGGCAATGCAATCCTAGCTCCATAGGGACTTCTTTTCCTTTTTGCTTCCGGATACCTAGTTACATTAGGATTTGACTATCCCTCTTTGACTTCGAATTTATTTTACATTTTGACTAAGGAAAATAGTCTCCTTGGAACTTCTTCTTGACTCCAGAATGCATGATAAAGTCGGGTTGAGCCTCACATGCCGGCCACATGCTTCTCTTCTCGGCAGGCAGTAGCTTCCCCTGTTCCGGCAGTCTTACCTTCCTTCATTGTTCCGGCCATAACTTCCTCTAGTAAATAGGTATGATTGTGATTCAAGATGTTCTAGAAACTAGACTCGTATAGTTTTCCATGCATATATAACTCGTACTCTGATTCCTTGTGAATCATCCTGGCGAATTTTTGGGAATTTGGATGATGTGCTTGGAACTAACTGCATTGCGGCAAAATTTTCCAATGCAATTCTTGGCAACTTCTTTTGCTCTGGTTTCTCTAACTCCTTTCATTGCTCAATCCTTAACATTTCTGCTACTCATAAGAGAATAAAAATCCATCAAAAACATCATGGAAGCTTTACAGAATCAACAAAACATTTAGAGACTCCTATCTTGAGCACTTTGTCAAATTTCTGTAAATTCCCTATGCTTTAGCACATTTTCTTTATAACTCTACCAAAAACTCATGATTCTACAATATGACTCAAATCTACATAAATAAGGGTTAAAGCAAAGTATAAACAAGGGTAAAACATATTAAGAACGTCGCATTTTATGCTCCTATCCATTATCTTGAGTAGGGGCTCTGCCTCGACCCACTAAGTCTCGTAGTCAACGGCCACGATAGCGTACTTGAACTGGCCTATAGCTGTTGAGAAGGGGCCAATTATATCCAATCCCCACTATGCGAATGGCCTCGGTGCCAACAGGATCGAAAGGGCTATTGCCGGGGCATGTGGTACGGTGGCGTACATGTGGCACTTGTGGCAGCTGCCTGATATTTTTCTTGAAGTAGCCACCATGTCTAGCTAAAAATACCCCACCCGGAACGCTTTATGTGACAGGGATCGGGCACCGGAATGGTTACAGCAGACTCCTTCGTGAATTTTCTGCATGATGGCCTGATCGGCCTCTTTTGTGACGCACTTTAAATGAGGAAAGCTATGCCCTCTGCGATACAACTTGCCGCCCAACAGGCTGTATCTGGCGCACCTGAGGTGCAGTCTCTTGGCATCCACCTTGTCCTCCGGGCTGATCTTGTCGGTTAGATACTTTCGGATCGGGTCCATCCAACTGGGAGGTGCTTCTTCTACGGCGAAAATCTCAAAGATAGTTTTGCTGATGCTTGGCCTCTCTAGGTTTTCAGTTCTGGCCCTGCGGTACTCCGGTGGATAGTTTCTTGTAGCCAGCCTTCCCAAAGCATCCACATGCCTATTTTCCTCATGAGGAATGTGCCGAATGGTTGCTCCCTTAAATGGTACCATCATGGTTTTGGCCAATGCCTGGTATGAGGCCATCTGAGGCTCCTTCGCCTCGAATACCCCTTTCATTTGGTTGACCACCATGCTTGAATCACTGTGCACTTCCATGGACGGGATTCCCATTTCTTTGGCTAATTGCAAGCCAGCTATTAGCGCCTCGTACTCAACGACATTGTTGGAGATGTTGAACAGAAACCGCAAAGCGTACTCATACGACTGGCCATCCGGGGCAGTTAATATGATGCCGGCACCACTCCATTTACTTGTGACAGAGCCATCGACATAAAGCTTCCAACCGCTGGGCAATCCTGGCTCCACCTTTACTATGATATCTGGTTGCCTACTCCCCGCGTGGTCGAGATGTTCTCCCTTAATCATTGGCGTTAGTTCGCATATGAAATCTGCGGTGACCTGTCCTTTGATGGCCGTCCGTGGGGTACACTTTATATCAAACTCACCCAATTCTACCGCCCATCGGACCAGCCTGCCCCTGGTTTCGGGTTTTTGTAGGATCTGCCTTAAAAGGTGATTGGTGTATAAGGTGATGGAGTGGGCTTGGAAATAGTGTCGGAGCTTCCTGGCACTAATGATTAGGGCCAGAGCTAGCTTTTCGATATCCGGGTATCGACTTTTAGCCCTAGTGAATCCTTTACCCACGTAATACATCGGGAGTTGCAGTGTCTCTTCTTTTCTAATTAGAGCTGCACTTACAGCCGTGTCCGATGCGGCTATGTAGAGGTACAAAATTTCTCCTGGCATTGGCTTGGATAAGAGTGGAACCGCTGACAGATATGCCTTGATATATTGGAATGTCGCCTCGTGCTCCGCAGCCCAATGGATTTTCTTGACCTGTTGGGCGTTGAGCAGCTTGAAGAATGGGGTGCATTTGTCAGTGAGGCATATGAATCTGGCTAACGCAGCTAATCGCCCTGTGAGGGTCTGGACCTGGTTTCGTTCCTCCGGGGTCTCCATTTCTAGGATCGCCTAGACCTTGAGCGGGTTAGCTTCGATTCCCTGCTGGCTAATGAGGTGACCGAGGAACAATCCTTCCGAAATCCCAAATATACACTTCTTCGGGTTCAGGCGCATCTCATACTTGAGCATCTTGCCGATCACCACCGCCAAGTCTCGTACGTGGGCACCAGCGGTCAAACTCTTGACCAGCATGTCATCCACGTAGACTTCTACTGTTTTGCCCATCTCATGTTCTAACATGCAGTTCACTACCCGCTGGTACGTAGCCCCGGCGTTCTTCAACCCGTAAGGCATCCTTTTATAGCAGTAGAGGCCCCGGTCGGTTGTGAATAAAGTGTGCTCTTCATCGGTCGGACTCATTCTTATCTGGTTGTATCCGGCATAAGCATCCATGAAGCTTAGCAATTTAAAACCGGAGGTTGAGTCTACAAGCTGGTCTATCCGGGGGAGCAGGAAGCTGTCATTCGGACACGCCCGGTTCAGGTTGGTGAAGTCTACGCACATACGCCACTAGTCGGTTCCCTTCTTCGGAACCATAACTACGGTGGCAAGCCAGTGGGGATACTGGACCTCACGAATGAAGTCTATTCTCAATTTTTGCACCTCCTCCCTAATCGCCTCATACTTTTCCGGGTTGAAGGATCTCCTCTTCTACTGCACCGGAATACTGCCGGGCAGGATGTTTAACTCGTGTGTTGTTATTTCCGGAGATATGCCAGGCATGTCCTCATTAGACCATGCGAACACCGAACAGTTCCTTCGGAGGAAAGTGATGAGATATTTCCTAACATCCGATGCTAGTTTTGTTCCTATTACCACCGTTCACCCCGGGTGGTACTTCGAGATGGAAATTTCTTCTGTTTTCTCTACCGTCGAGGGGCGCTTTGGCTTATCCTCATGGGAATCGGTGTTATCCCGGGGTTCGATACAAGGATCCAGACACAGTGCCTGCTGGGCTGCCGTGAAGACCTCGGCTCGCCTTCTACCGCATGTTAAGGCCTCCGCGTAGTACTTACGGGCGACCTTATGGTCTCCACGAATGGTGATGAACCCGGTGGGAGATGACATTTTTAACATCAGTATATGGCCGGCTATAAATGTTTTCAGCTTCCATAACCCTGGCCTGCCGATTATGCCGTTGTACTAGGACAGACAGTCCATTACAATGAACTTGAGGTGCTCCTTTCTTGTCCTGTCTCCCTGGCCGAAAATTAGTGGTAAATAATCCGAACCCAGCGGCTGGACTACGTCCCCGGAGAAGCTTATTAATGGATTATTATCCTGGGACAACTTGTCCCTCCCTTGGTTCAGTCCCTTGTACGCGTCCCGGAACATTACATTGACTGATGCCCCGGTGTCGACCAGCATCCGGCTGGTCATCCATTGGTCTATGTGGACGGTAATAAGGAAGGGATCGTTGTGCAGTTGAATCAGATCCTCCGGCTCTTTCTCCTCATAGAACGTGACCGACTTCCACCCGGTCTTAGCGGCTTGGCCGCTCCTGCTTCCGAAGGCATAAACTTATTTTCCCCTGATCGACCTTAGGCACATTTTCTTTGAATTCCCAGTGAGTCGGTCAATGTGGGCCCCACCGTGGATTACATTTATACTCCCGTGCACCTCGATCTGTCTAGGGATTCGAGTTTGTATAGTTCTCACATTCCGGGTTTCCTGTTTATACTGCCGTAATTTTCCAGCCCGAATTTGCCCGTCCACCGCCACTCTTAGGGCATGGCAGTCGTTAGTCCGGTGGGATGTCTAGTCATGGTAGGAGCAATATCTGCCAGACTGCTCCTGGGTAAGATCTCCCTTTGGGTGCCTCCTCGCCTCCGGCGGGGGAATGGCCTCCCTATTTTCATTGAGAATGTTTTCGTAGGAGGAAGTCAGCGCGGTCGACTTTTCGTGCCGCTCCGCCAGCATAATGGCCAGGGGTCGCTCGCGCCGCTCCGCTGGCATAATAGCCAGCGGTTGCTCTGTGGGGTAGGGCGCGGGCCTGTCACCTCCCGATGTTATCCCTGCGGGGTCGTTGACTGCCCTAATTCCTGGCTTTCTCTGTGGGCGGATGCCTTTGTTCCCGACCCTGCTACTAGGTCCTATTCTCCCGCTGAGTTGGTAACGGGTCATCTGGTCTCCTCTTAGGGAGCCAATTCCCGTTGGTCTCGTGCTCTGCTTGTACATGTCTAACGGCCATGGCCATCAGCTCGTCGTACCCCCATGGCCTCTCTATCCGCATGGCATAGGAGAATTCCTCGGGCCTCAGCCCCTGCTTGAATGCCATCTCGGCAATTCCTTTATCGAGGCTTCTTACCCCAGCCGTGGCTGTTTGCCATCGGTTAACGAACGCCCGTAGTCCCTCATTGTCTGCCTGCATGCAGACAAAGAGGAACGTCGACGTTTAGGCCCCCTTGGCCCTAAGGATAAACCGGCTAACAAACTTATCTGCCAGTCGTTCGAACGATTCTATCAAGTTCGTCGGCATCTCATAGAACCACCCAACGCCTCCCTCGAGAGCATTTCTTAGAATATGTGGCAGCAAGTGGCATCAGAGTAACCTTTAGCGCCCGTCTACGATCTGAAGCTGTCCAAGTGCTGGAACGGGCACCCTGTCCTGGTGTACATTAGCTTCAGCGACTTTCGCGTGTTGGCTCTCCCAAACTCCAATACCTGGTGGGAGAATGGTCCGGCCCACTCGCTAAAGCGCTCATTTGTGGGCGGTTTTGCTGCCTTCCTCTCGTTGGCCTCTATCCGGGCCTTCATGTCTGACACCGAGGTGGACAGCGTTTGGAGTGCCCGGACGGTTGAACTGACCTCCCCGTCCAATGATACACTTGCTTGTTGTGGGGGCGGGGGGGTTCCAGAGTTCTTCATGGTCTCCGGGAAGAGCGCTATCGGTACGTGCACGATCTTTCTCCTCCCGGTTGGTTGTCCAACCTCCAGGTGCGGGAACTCAATGCCTTCCCTTGGTACTGCCAGTGCTTTCGCTAGTGCGGCGTTCTGTTGTTACCCTTTCTCCAAGGCCGCCAACAGCGTGGTGTTTACTTCTTCCATTTTCTGGTACCGGGCTTCCGCCCTCACTCGGTCATGATTACCCCCTTCTCGCAACCGCGCGACTTCCACTTTCATCTTCTCTATCTCTCCCGCCATATCACCCTGGTCGGAGTTCGAGGCATTCCCCAGATCCATGCGACCGATGGCTTTATTTAGAACGGGGGCCCGAGTCCAGCGTACTTCTTCCGGTCTTCCCTCACTGGTTTCTGGCCTCGACCTTCCGGCCATACTTACTCGAACGTGACTTTTATGTAAACTCTTCCCACATACGGCGTCAATTATTTCTGTCTGAATCCGTAGACTCATAGAGATCGGTGGACCTTGATGTGATTCCTGCTAACTAAGGGAATACCGGGCAGACCGGTTTATTCCGCTCCGATGCTTAGGTCAGTATAGTTGGGATAAACTGATAACTTAAGCGGGAATGAGTAGTTGAAGTATTGATTACCTATTAATGAGGGTAGTTGGGACTCATATATAGGCTGTCGGGTATGAAGACTAGCCTCACCCTTCGGTGTGGGACTGGCCCCCCATCAGCACATATTACTGGGCTGTTTCGGCCCCTGTTTGGCGAGCTGCAATCTCCGGTTCCCGGGCCCTGATCTCAAGTAAGACATTGCCGGGCGCGGGACCAGGTGTCCATGCTATGCTCCCGGGTCCAGGAGTCCCGGTTGCGGGTCTGGGGGCCTAGGTAGCCTCTTTATGGCTACTGTTAACAATCATGAATATGAGATAGAAGGTATGAGAGATGGAATGAAATTGTATGTGGATATTTCAATTCCATTGAATTGTTTACTTACCACATAAAATTAGACAAGGAATATAATTGTAACGCCTCGGTCCCGGTGTCGATGGAAATTAAACACCTGACGTCGAAGCCGAGGCACGAATGAAAAAAAAAAATTAAAACAAATAAATACAGAATACTTTAAAGAAATGTTGAAAATAAAACATTTGTAATAACAAAATATTTTACAAAGAATATAACGCCTTGCGTTCTATCTCACTTGACTCTTCCTCAACGTCACAGTTAATCTTCTCGAAAGACGTGTCGTACCACGTACGTTTCTGAACAAGAAAAATCTCTAGGGGTGAGCTTACGCTCAGTAAGGCCCAAACCTCTTAAGGTTAATCTTAACTATGTTACGACAACAAGTTATAAATTAAAAACAGAAACATTAATAATGATCGGATGCATGAATGCAAATGGAGTTCTTCCACTCAGCTACCGGACATTACACCATATATCAAAAACAATAGAGTCTACACGTCCCATACCGTGTATTTTACCCACCTTTGGTGACTCTAACGTTTCAGACACATGATCTAATAACCAACAACATCTCGATGTATGTGCCTCTTTTGCTAGTCGTCTTGTTAACCTCATGGTCCCCAGTCCCGAAACCCGAAAAGATCGTATTATCGACTTCTGCGTCGAAGGGGCATACTTTCCCCACATTTGTGCACGGTGGGCTGATCATAGCTACTGGATGTCCCCATGAGGAAAATCAACTACGCAAAACACATTCTTTCCTCTCAATCTCATTCTCAACTTTTCACAATCACCACTCTCAAATGCATAGTCACCGGACCTTTCAATGCATTTTGCATGCCACTTGAATGTCGGTACTCATATTAAAATATACAGCACATGCTTATATGGAAAGCAGTAACGTTGATCATATAACTCATCAATTACAAAAGCTTTAAATCAAAAGCGATAACATTCAAGAGTTAAATCAAACAATGTCACGCAACCACCGAATTCAATTATAATCTAATTATCAATTTAAAATGAGGTTCCCCGAGAGACCCTACCTGTAATCCGAGTTAGTTCCGATACTAAACGAAATTAGTAACACAGCGACACGCATTCTTGAATCTTTATCCTTCTGCTTATGAAATTGTTGACGATTACTCAATCCGTGTATCGAACCTCCGTTCAGATAGAGCTGACCAATCACTTCAAAGTTGTATAAGTAAGTCCTTGATAATTACTAAGGACACCCAAATCCATTTCCAACTTCTCTTACACTTACTATTTCCCTTTTATCTTCCCATTCTTCTTTCACCTTTAAGCTATTGTCATTGCAAACAAACGTACTTGGCACCCAATATTTACTCTTTACACCCATAACTTCCATTTTCTCCATCAGACTTCTCATATCCAATATCACGAGCAACAATGAGCACAAAAACAATAGCAATAGTTATCATTCTCATTTTATCCATCTTCCACACTTTGAACCATATTCATAACACCACTACCCTTCTTTACGAATTACAGAGAACCAAATAACTAAAAGCCTTCATACTATATCACAGAATCTTCAAAATGAATGGTCTGTAATCAATAACCCAACCAAGAAGTTCACATGTTCCATGACTAAAACAATGGATCAAACACCATAATATATACATAAACTCCGCATATTTAACAAATAGACATGCTTCACTTGAAATAGAGAGATAATTCATAAATAGATCAAAAACATGTTTTTCGACTATTTTAAAAGCATATAAGAATATTTGAAACACATTACATAAACCACTCACCTCGACGAACCGAATCGACACCCAGATCGTAATTGGAGCAACCTAGAATGAGCCTTCTAAAAATCACTGTTGGATCTAACTCTAACCGTTATGGATAGAAAGATCGCATCGATACGAATCTGTAGCCACTCGCGGATTCATAATCAGAGTTACGGATCAAAAGTTATGATCCGCGGAAGTTTCGTCGCAAATCTAATAAAATAATAATATTGTAGAGAGAGAAAGAAAGAAACGGACTGAAAAATTGAAGAGAGAGGGCTGATCATATTTATAGGAAAAGGAATGCCACGTGTCATTCAAGGATTGGTTCCTTGATGACATGTGTCAACACCACAACACACACACACACTTCTCTCTACAAATGTGACATGTGGCTGATGACTAAGCCATTAATGACGTCAGCATCAGCTGCCCATTTTTCCCTTTGACACGTGTCAGCTCCTCCACCAATTAGAGCTCGCCACGTCGCCACGTAATTATCTTCCGATAAAACTTCCGAAAATCGTTAAAAATAGCTCGGGAACTCAAATAATTCACCAAAAAATATGACGAACTTTTGACAACCTCTACTTTCTATTTCTAAAAAGAAAAATAAAATTTGACCAACTTCAAAAATCGGGATATTACAATCCAACCTTCTTAAAAGAATTTCGTCCCGAAATTCCAATAACTGTACTTGCAACATAACTCTTCAATATATGTCTCATAATGTCCTTTCACTGCTATGTCGTTAACTATGAATCAAATAGAAAGTAGTACTCGCAATCCGTGTTTATTAATTAACGAGCATTTAACTTCAGAGTATAAGGGGAATCCGATGGCCTGTCGGGCCCTAACCTGAGTTAAATGTCATAACAAATAAATACAGATAACGAAACTCATCTCTACTCTTTCTACGTCGCAATGTGTACCAAGAACCACAAATACTTTCATTTTCCTTGCTTATGTCGTATTGACCATTTGCAACTTTCCATAGATGCACTCTCTATCTCTTCACAATTAAACACATGCCAAACTGATAGTCCAATACTGTCCAAATCAAATCCAACAAGAAAATAGCCTTACCATTTCCGGTTATAATATCTCATTGTCTGACGTCCACTGAGTTCTTTCTTCTCGGTCCAATCATACACTCATGTTAAACCAAATTCTTCAAAGTTCCCATGTTCAAGATTTACCCACTGGAAACCAAATAATTTCTTTGTTCAGTAAGACTCAATTCACTCATAACTGTGCAATGAATACATGTTTCACCGTCACGCTATTGAATAGTTGAACATAAAAACGGATACCATCCAATTATGCATTTCACTGAACACTACTCTCTCAGTTACTTATCAGAACACCAACATCGCATATACACTTGTCTTGTGATCTGAAACTAACTAATGATTAAGCATCAAGTAGAAATCTCAATCACAGATATACCAGTTGAAAGCCAATCAAAATCAATTCGTGTCTTACTATCACTGAATGCTGATACCCATGTAGATCGTAACTTAACCTTGAGCAATTTCCCAGAAGAAAATATCTACACTAAGGATATATGTTTCCATTACCAAGTCTGATAAGTCAATGCAATTACCGAAGCATTTCCCTTAACCAAATAACGAATCAACTTATCCCGTTCGAAGTGACTAGCTCTAAGTAATCCCTTTTTTTTTCTTTGTTTTTCCCCCATCTGTCTTGCTCCTCTTTTTCTTGTCTTTCCTTTCACTCTCACTTTTTCACTTATGCAGTTGTTGACATTGAACTTCTGAAATAACGTCGAAAGCTAAACTCCGAATCTAATTCTCTGTCGATCCATTTCTTCCTCTTTCTCCTTTCTGTTTCCTCTTCTCATTAATTCAATTTCTCATTCTCTTTCCTTTCCGTCTTCTTCCTTTGACTCCTATCACTTTTCTAGTACCACCTCGCTTCCCAACAACAAATTCTCCATAACGATCAATGTTTCCTTTTCACCTTAAATATAAACTACCAACACTAATGGATCCTTACATTCTTACTAGTAACTGACCATGCATTTCCATTCGCACCAACATTCCTCAATGTAATTTCTTTTTTTCCACACTAACGACCACTCACATTCAAATCCACTCTTCTCTTTAAATTAACCCTCTACGAATAAATAACCGTAACATCCTTGTATTGACAATCAGAGATTCATTTTCCTCGAATGCCTTTCGATTCCACTTTCGAGTCTTGATCACTTTCCGAATGTTAAACCTGAGCTTCTAAAATACTTGCATCTGATTCAAAAATTAAAGTTGATAACCACAATTGCTATATTAACAAAACTATGAATTCACTGTAAACAAAACAATTCCAATTTCGATAGAAGTTCATAAATCCTTATATGAGATCTCAAACTGTATTTTGATCTATATACCTGTCTTTTCAGTTTCTCTTTTCCCATTGCTGGATAATCACGAGCATCCAAACGCTTTCGATCCTGATTAGTTTCACTCTGTCCACGCAAATTTATCTTTAACCAAAAAGATCCCTAGTAATCCGTGAAATTAGATATCCGATCTAACACGTCCAATTGAAGTCTCTCCAAGTGACACATATTCCAATGAACTTAAATTTAACATCACTTGTCTTTTCATGAAGTCTTAGTGATCCATTATGCTCTCTATTCGAATATCAAAGTCAAATACATTTCTCTTTATATTCTTTAATAAAATGCCTTATCCAAATCCACTCTCATCACGTTCGCTGATAAATCAATTTCTTTCCACCCTTTATCGTCCCTCAAACGCGAACACTGACCTTACTAAAATGGCACAATTCTTTATCGATAAATCTGGATCTAATCTTTTATACCGGTCAAAGCATGAAATTCAAACACGTAGCAACCTTATGGCTGAGTATCTTTTCCCTCAATTGGCGACCATAATTAACCCAAATAGTATCGCCCTTCCTTTTGACTAATAGCGGCATCTTAATCAACGTAGCTGAATAGTAAGCTCCCAACAATTCTCAAGATACACAACTTTCATGACTCGGCAAAATGATGGTAATAATAGATTGGAATTCTTTTTAATCAACAGAGAATTAAATAAAATTTAAAATAACAACAAAATTCAAGGTAAAAGAAAATAACATTAAAGTTAAATCAAACAAAGTGACATCTTTAGAAAAGATTCTCACCCCACTGCACAGGTGACAATCTAATCCGAAGACACAAGAACCGAGCTCTTAGGTGCGGCTAAGAACTACAGTTATCTTTTATCACTCTTGCTTTCAAAGAAAATGATGAAATAGCATTTTTTAAAAATGTAAAGTCAATAACGAATCGTTGAAATCATAATACAAAAAATATTTTAAAATCCAAAGATTCATTACAATGAATAATAGATTTTCGAAACAAAACTAATTGAGTACAAGATTGAATTAAACTGAAATTTTCAAAACGAATCATAACAAATTTGTCGTCACTCAATCCCCATTTGAATTCTAAAGTCACTTAAGAACTTAATAGTTAGTAACGTCCCAAAGTTAATTTCTAAAGGTCTTATACTTCCACAGATCTAGGTATTCGATAGCCTGGTTAACTCTGATACCACTCTGTCGCGCCCCGGTCCCGGTGTCGGTGGAAATTAAACACCTGACGTCGAAGCTGAGGCGCGAACGGAAAAAAAATAAAATTAAAACAAATAAATACAGAATACTTTACAGAAATGTTGAAAATAAAACATTTGTAA
Organism: Potentilla sterilis; assembly: GCA_963682095.1. Classification (NCBI taxonomy): domain Eukaryota; kingdom Viridiplantae; phylum Streptophyta; class Magnoliopsida; order Rosales; family Rosaceae; genus Potentilla; species Potentilla sterilis. The sequence continues at coordinate 32,309,823 of OY821754.1, forward strand.
TAACAAAATATTTTACAAAGAAAATAACGCTTTGCGTTTTATCTCACTCGACTCTTCCTCAACGTCACAGTTAATCTTCTCGAAAGACGTGTCGTACCACGTACGTTTCTGAACAAGAAAAATCTCTAGGGGTGACCTTACGCTCAGTAGGGCCCAAACCTCTTAAGGTTAATCTTAACTATGTTACGACAACAAGTTATAAATTAAAAACAGAAACATTAATAATGATCTGATGCATGAATGCAAATGGAGTTCTTCCACTCAGCTACCGGACATTACACCATATATCAAAAACAATAGAGTCTACACGTCCCATACCGTGTATTTTACCCACCTTGGGTGACTCTAACGTTTCAGACACATGATCTAATAACCAACAACATCTCGATGTATGTGCCTCTTTTGCTAGTCGTCTTGTTAACCTCATGGTCCCCAGTCCCGAAACCCGAAAAGATCGTATTATCGACTTCTGCGTCGAAGGGGCATACTTTCCCCACATTTGTGCACGGTGGGCTGATCATAGCTACTGGATGTCCCCATGAGGAAAATCAACTACGCAAAACACATTCTTTCCTCTCAATCTCATTCTCAACTTTTCACAATCACCACTCTCAAATGCATAGTCACCGGACCTTTCAATGCATTTTGCATGCCACTTGAATGTCGGTACTCATATTAAAATATACAGCACATGCTTATATGGAAAGCAGTAACGTTGATCATATAACTCATCAATTACAAAAGCTTTAAATCAAAAGCGATAACATTCAAGAGTTAAATCAAACAATGTCACGCAACCACCGAATTCAATTATAATCTAATTATCAATTTAAAATGAGGTTCCCCGAGAGACCCTACCTGTAATCCGAGTTAGTTCCGATGCTAAACGAAATTAGTAACACAGCGACACGCATTCTTGAATCTTTATCCTTCTGCTTATGAAATTGTTGACGATTACTCAATCCGTGTATCGAACCTCCGTTCAGATAGAGCTGACCAATCACTTCAAAGTTGTATAAGTAAGTCCTTGATAATTACTAAGGACACCCAAATCCATTTCCAACTTCTCTTACACTTACTATTTCCCTTTTATCTTCCCATTCTTCTTTCACCTTTAAGCTATTGTCATTGCAAACAAACGTACTTGGCACCCAATATTAACTCTTTACACCCATAACTTCCATTTTCTCCATCAGACTTCTCATATCCAATATCACGAGCAACAATGAGCACAAGACAATAGCAATTGTTATCATTCTCATTTTATCCATCTTCCACACTTTGAACCATATTCATAACACCACTACCCTTCTTTACGAATTACAGAGAACCAAATAACTAAAAGCCTTCATACTATATCACAGAATCTTCAAAATGAATGGTCTGTAATCAATAACCCAACCAAGAAGTTCACATGTTCCATGACTAAAACAATGGATCAAACACCATAATATATACATAAACTCCGCATATTTAACAAATAGACATGCTTCACTTGAAATAGAGAGATAATTCATAAATAGATCAAAAACATGTTTTTCGACTATTTTAAAAGCATATAAGAATATTTGAAACACATTACATAAACCACTCACCTCGACGAACCGAATCGACACCCAGATCGTAATTGGAGCAACCTAGAATGAGCCTTCTAAAAATCACTGTTGGATCTAACTCTAACCGTTATGGATAGAAAGATCGCATCGATACGAATCTGTAGCCACTCGCGGATTCATAATAAGAGTTACGGATCAAAAGTTATGATCCGCGGAAGTTTCGTCGTAAATCTAATAAAATAATAATATTGTAGAGAGAGAAAGATGAGAGAGAAAGAAAGAAACGGACTGAAAAATTGAAGAGAAAGGGCTGATCATATTTATAGGAAAAGGAATGCCACGTGTCATTCAAGAATTGGTTCCTTGATGACATGTGTCAACACCACAACACACACACACTTTTCTCTACAAATGTGACATGTGGCTGATGACTAAGCCATTAATGACATCAGTATCAGCTGCCCACTTTTCCCTTTGACACGTGTCCGCTCCTCCACCAATCGGAGCTCGTCACGTCGTCACATAATTATCTTCCAATAAAACTTCCGAAAATCGTTAAAAATAGCTCGGGAACTCAAATAATTTACCAAAAAATATGACGAACTCTTGACGACCTCTATTTTCTATTTCTAAAACGAAAAATAAAATTTGACCAACTTAAAAAATCGGGATATTACAATAATTTATATTGTTTATTTACCATTTGGAATCATAATTAAATTAATTTGATTGCTAAAATAGCACTATTAAAATACCCCTATTAGTTGCAATAATTTGGAGATTCTGAAATTACGTGAGGATAGTTTTGGTAACAAAAATTGATATCCGAACTTGATTGTGATACCTACCTCCCCCTTTGGGTATCAAGTTAGAGGGTTTGTCAGGAATCCATTCTTGAAAGGAAAATACTTGTGTCCATACCAGTATAGACGGTGTGCGTCTGAACTCTTTCTAATTTGCATACCTTCGGCAATGTAATCAACGATTTTAACCGTTCAAAAGTTGAATTAATTTGCTTAACCGATTGTATCAACATTAGAACTCACTACCAGAAAAAAGCCCTTTACCGACCAAAAAAAAAACGGCCGACGACATACTATTTTCGTCGGCTATTCCCAAGAATGGCCGACGATTTTTTCTTTCGTCGCTAAAAATAAAAAATCGTCGGCTATTCCACAAGAATGGCCGACGATTTTTTCTTTCGTCCCTAAAATTTTTTTTTCGTCGGCTATACCCCTAGAATGACCGACGAGTTAAAATTTTCGTCTCCTGTTCTCTTAAAGTATAGCCGACGAAAACTTTTGAAAGTTTGGCCGACGAAATTGGAATTTTCGTCGGCTATAAGTCTTTATATTTTCAGATATGGACAGCAGCTGCTCATTTAAAAAAAAAAAACGAAAAAAAACGGGAGAAAGAGTGAAAAATCTGTGGGTATTGTTGAAATCCGTCCTCTCTTACATTGTGGAGCTATATATAGGTACGTATATGTGTATATATGTTGATTTTGAGTTTTAGTTGAGTTGATTTTGAGTTTTAGTGATTTTGATATAGTAAGTGATTTTTTGTTTTGTTGTTGTTTTAGTGTTAGAATGTATGTATATATGTTGATTTTGAGTTGTAGTTGAGTTGATTTTAAGTTAGAGTTTAATTATGTGTTTTAATTTGATGTTATTTTAATTAGTGTTAAAATATATATATATATATATATATATATATATATATGTTAATTAATGGTTGTTGATAGTGTAATGAACTTAAATAATGGTTGTTAATTAATGATATATATATATATATATATATATATATATATGAGTTGATGTTGATAATAATATATATTGTAATATATATGTGTTAATTAATTTCTTATTAATTAAAGTTATACATATATATATTATTATCAGGCTATATATGGATCGAGATAAGAGTTGGATTTCGCTTCCAAGGCATGACCGACGATACACTACAGGAGTTGTGGATTTTTTGCAGTTCGTCGAGGAAAATGCAAACGGGAATGAATACCATTATTGCCCGTGCAAGAAATGTAAGTGTCGCAGTGATATGTGTCGATTTCCGATTAGGACAGTATGGGAGCACCTAAAGAGTAATGGGTTTTGGCCGAAGTACAAACGTTGGATATATCACGGTGAGCCATCATTAGATGGATCGCATGATCATGGGCAGTTTTTTTAGGCGGGCAGTAGTAGTACATCCAACGATCCAACAATGGCATTCGTCAACGACGTGTTTCCTTTTGAAAGCAGTATACGTGGGGAACAATATATGCATGACCCGGTGCAGCCGTTCCCACAAGTTGTCAACACTGCTGCCTTTGACAAGTACAACAAACTTATTGCATTGCAACAGACCCCTGTGTCTTCAAGTTCTGAGAAGACAGTTCTTCAAAGTGTGATGGAGGTAATGAGGATTAAAGTCGAGACAAAATTGAGCATCAGGCAAGTGGATGAATATCTACAGTACACTTCTTCGTTGTTGGGGCCGAAGAAGAGGTGTTCCAGCAAGTAGTTCGGGAGACACAACTGAACATTTCAGAGGCAGATCTGGAAGAAGCCCTGCGCCAGGTCGATCGGTCCAATGTCCAAACGGCAGCGAGGATGTTCGACGCAGCCTTCCCAAACCGGTCAAACAACTACTACTGCCGGGGTTTGGGAAGTTCTGGACTAGGGCTCTTGAAGACCACTAAGGGAGGTCAAAAGAAGGGAGGCGGGGAGAGCCAACAGGTGAGGGGGGAAGTGCGGAGATTGGCAGAAGAAAATGCAAGGTTGGCGGCCGAGTTCTAGAGATCACAGGAGGAACAACGAAGATCACAGGAGCAACACCGCAGAACACAGCAGTATTATTTAGATCTGTCCAGTTGGCATGCTGAATGCGAGAGAATTCGGTGACACAACTACGCCGGCCAACAAAACTGGTGGTATGATATGTTCGCCGCACAACAACAAAACCTTGAACCCCCGCCCCCGTTTCAGCCGTTACTTGAACCTCCAATGCCTCAACCTCCCGAGTTCGGTCAGCAGGATGACGAGCATGATGGAGAGCAGGATGCTGGGGATGACGTGGTGGACTTTAGTGGTTTAGGTGATGATTAGGGTTATATTTTATGTATATTGGAACGAATTAAATAATAAGTCATTTAGACGTGTTTCTTGTTGGTGCAAATGCATGGACTGTCTTTATGATTTGCAGGTTGATTGGAATGGTAATTTAGAAAATAATTTAATTTTTTTTTTTCACCAAATGTAAGAATAGCCGACGATTTTGGCATTATTTCGTCGGCTATAAGCACTATAGCCGACGATTTTTACCAATATTCGTCGGCTATAAGTCCTATAACTAATTAATGCCGACGACTTTACCGACGAAACATTATTTCGTCGGGAAAGTTGTTTCGGCACTAGTAGGAGGCAAGGCTGTAATATCTTGATTTTTAAAGTTGGTTAAATTTTATTTTTATTTTTTGAAATAGAAAGTAGAGGTCGTCACGAGTTCTTCATATTTTTCGATGAATTATTTGAGTTCCCGAGCTAATTTTAACGATTTTAGAAGTTTAATCAGAAGATAATTATGTGACGACGTGGCGAGCTCCGATTGGAGAAGAAGCTAACACGTGGCAGAGGGGCAAGAGGGCAGCTGACGCTGTTGTCAGCCATGTGTACTGATGACGTCATCATCAGCCTTAGTCATTGTATACATGTCACATTTATAGTGATGAGCTTGTGTGTTGTTGACATGTGTCACCAATAGGATGGTGACACGTGGCATTTTGGGTCCTATAAATAGGGATCAGCCCCCCCCAGTCCGTACCACTTTCTCTCTCTATAATTCTCTCATCTTTCTCTCTCTAGATATTATTATTTAATTAGATTTACGATAAAACTTCCGCGGATCGAAACTTTTGATCCGTAACTCCGATTCTGAATCTGTGAGTGGCTACGGATTCGTATTGACGCGATCTTTCTATCCATGGTGGTTGGAGTTAGATCCAATGGTGATTTCTAGAAAGCTCGTTCTAAGTGCTTGATTTACGATCTGGGTGTCGATTCGGTTCGTCGAGGTGAGTGGTTTATGTAATGTGTTTTAAATATTCTTATATGCTTTTAAATTAGTCGAAAAACATGTTTTTGATCTATTTATGAATATTGGCATTGTTTGTTATGAATGTTGGAATGCATGTGTTTTTGTTTTGAATTATATTACCTGATCATGCATTTCATGATGGGAAAATGGTGAGATTGGAAGTTGAAGGGAACATGAGTGTTTGGGAACTATTATTGGAAACAAAACCTTTCATGTACTTGAGTTAACTCACGGGGACATCCAGTAGCTATGATCAGCCCACATGTGCACGAGTTTGGGGAAAGTATGCCCCTTCGACGCCAGAAGTCGATAAAATGATCTATTTCGGGTTTCGGAACTGGAGACCATGAGTATAACAAGAAGACTAACAAAAGAAGAAAAAATATATATTTGAGGGCGGTGGAAAGTGTGAGGATGAACATTACATGCATGCATTAATTGTTATTATGTTATATGCTTTGGTTCGCTTGTGTTATGTTCATACGCATTTTGTAGCGTACGTAAAATGACATGACTTTGCTAGCATATTACATAGGGCACATACTGAGCGTGTGTTTTTGCTCACCCACTAATTTACTTGCTGTTTTGCTGAGAAGTGTTTAGTGTTTGTCGAGTCGAAGTGTCGAATGAGCCTAGAGTGAAGAACGTAGAAATAAGTATTTTTATTTTTACTTACATTCCGCTTTGTAACACTCAATCACACCTCGGGATCGGCGCCAGGTGCCTAAACCCCACCGATACCGGGACCGGGGCGTGACAAAGGCATAGAGACCATCTTCCGCCATTAGTTATAGTAGGTTACTTGTTTAACCTACTTGTATAGTTACTCCGATATCTATAGTGTTGTGGTAAACTCTTCCTGTTTACTTACGGATTGTGACCCGACGACACTAGTTGTTGTGTTGTTTTTATTTCCACATTATCTATCTGAACTTGAGTTTCTTATCTCCTGTGAAAGATGTTTGATTTGGGGGAGCAGATGGCTCCATGAGTCAGGGTGATTATATTGTAGAAGTGTACTGTTGTTTTCTTGCAATTCTGGGTTGTCCATTACAAGGGAGATCATGCCGATTTATCGATAAAACCTCTCTTGAGGTGGTCCCAGCAGAGTTTATTCCGGATATAAGGGTAATATTCAGAGCGGGTTCTGTCAGTATAATCCTGACATTCTTGGTTGTGCCCTTCAACAATTGGCTCTTGATTTATTATCTTGCCCATCTAGTTTCTATCAATAATCCCCCTGGATTAAAATTAAATTTTATTTCCAATTTCTACATGATATTGCTTTGTGTCTTTCTGGTAGGTTACATAATTCAACTATGCATAATCCCCTAAATTAGGATTATTGGCAACATTAGTTACACGTTGACGCAGACTGTGGTAGCCAAAACTCCTATTCTTTGTAGTGAAAGTAAGAAGAAAATAAACTATAGACACAAAACGATTCAAAACCCAACCCACCCTAAAACATTGCAAATTCCTCAAGAAATGCTAGTCATGAAAACATATTGGGGCATAAAACTGAGAAAATCCTATATATTAATTATGTTGACGGCACATTCTCAAAAAACAAAACAAAAATTGTTATCTTTAAACGACATAAGAGTATAAGAGAAGTGAATTGTACGTACCACCACAATAGGAAATAGAGAGCTTAGCATTAACACAACTCCACTAGAAAACTAAAATCAACAGAAGAATCATCCTACAGGGAAGCCAAAGGAGAGGCGAAGGGAAGCCATAGACATTCCAAGGAGGGAGAAAAAGATAAAGAGAGAATAACATAGATGGCGTTCATACTTTGAGTTGAGTTATTCTGATTTCTTACCCTAAAAAAAAGAACTATACTAATTACCCTGAATATATGACACATATGTTAGATGGAGTGTGTCATCGAATTTTGTGAACCCGTGGGGGCTTTTAAAAACTTTTTATACACATGAGGCGTGAAAATATGCTTGATTTTCACATTAACAGTCATATATTGTGTCAAGACACGATTAGATTTTGAGCTACTCAATCACTGAATCACCCTTTCGCCAATCTTGAGTGAGCTATTAAGATATGTTAGTGGTGCAAAGGCGGTTTTCTTTCTTATCTTAGATGTTTCCACTGCAAGACTATTGAGCCATACATCCAATGTAGGAGTCTCTTCGATTCACTGCTCTCTTGAAGAGCTCTCAATTGAGTGGAGACTGATTGACCTTGCAATGATTTGGTGCAAAATACTAAGAAAGGAAAAATAGAGTGTAGATTTTGACATTCCCTAATAAAAAGCACTTCCATATCGTTTCACATGTGTGTTAAAATTTAAGGAAAGATGATGCCGAGGTGCCTACCATCACCAAGGTTTGTGTATATTGTTGAAACGCATTGCATCTGGTACCACAAATTATGTTGGATCCAAAACTGCACAAGTGGGAAACGTCTTCATTGGTGAGGGGCATAATGCTTCGTCCTTCAGACATATAATACAGCCTGCAAACATGTAAAGGATCTCAAAATAATTTTGTCAGCCTCCCTCAAGAACTACTCACTTCAACTTTATTATTAGTTTGATGTATCTTACTGTTGTTGTTGGCCACCTCATTCCATATTATAGTTTGAATTTTGAAATTTTTTTTTTGCCTAACATAATATCAGAGTTTTGGTTCGAAGTGTATATATATATAAGATTTTTCAGTTTTTTGGATATATAGGGTTATACTTAAAGCCTATATGTATTTGTCTCATGAGCTCGAAATCATCCAAACCGAAACGGTAGAATGGATACGCTTTACATATCAATGACAATACCAGCAAAATTCAATGGAAAGTGCAGGCACTAAACTGACACGGCCGCCCATCAATATTAAAAAAATATTTTTTAAAAATATGGGTCTAACGAGAGCTTTTTGGCCATTGTTTAAGCAACATATCCTACTGTTATTAAAAGAAAATAGAAGACAGTTGAATTAATAGTATCAACCCAAAAACGTGAAGGAAAGATATATACAAATACATGCACAACCTAGCCTTTGCCCTAGTTTGGTGTGTAAGTTTGTGACAGATGATTATGAATCCGTGAAGAGCTAGCAGAGTCCTTATCATGGGAAGTTGAGTGTGAACCAACGAAAATCATTGGTATTGTGACAAAGTTCTTAACTATGCTCCATATCTCTCTCTTTAATCAAATAAACACAGGTACAGCACCACTAGGGCTTGTTTTCTTTCTTTCTAACCAGAAATTATGTGCACGTGAAACCCCAATAATTCTCATGCACCAGTGGGGTCTAAAAGCCAGCCCTTCCTCTTTTGTTCTCTTGCCAAACTCCAACCCCTAAGAATCTCTCCCACTCTCTCAAACACAACCATATAATTGTCTTCCTTCCATTTTTTATCTGCACCACCACATTTCCTATATTCATCATCCAAAAGTTAAACAATGGTGGATGCAAAACCTCTTTTGCAGTTTCTTCTGTTTCTGTTTCTGTTTCTGGTTTGCTTCGCTACTTATGGAAATGGGGTTCAGGGTTTTAGAGAGAATAAGAACAAGGTGCTCGACCTGCAAGAGTTTCGTTCGAAGCTGCGGCATGGCGGAACTGGAACCAGAACTAGTGCTTGCCTCTCCCAGAAATCAAGTAAGTGTTTCTTGTAGCAAACAATAAAAGGAAATGATGCCGACTATATATAGCTTCTCCCTTATATATTTACTCCACTTTGGGATTGTTATACATATGTGCAAGATCCTTCTTTATTCTCTTAATTATGTTCTAAGGCACTTGTAGTTCTTTGCATCCATACTAATGGCTCTCTCTCTCTCTCTCTCTCTCTAGGAAGGACATTCAACTGTTTTTGATATGATAGTCTACCTTGGCTTTACTTTTTGTATATTATCTACACTGGAATAAGTTTAAACTGTTGGCTCTTATATTTGCTTGTAAGGCCTCATTACCCTAATGGAAAAATCTATATCTACCTGCAAAATCTTGGAAGAGATCTCTGGGAACATGACACTGTGTTATGGGTCAATGAATATAAACGTAAAGATAATTAAACTTATTCACGACAATCTGTTGGCCTACCTCATCTGCAGCTTCACAGATTTTTCGAGTTAATTTTTATTGGATGCTTTCATTTACATTTTATAGGAAAGGAAAAAGGTGCAACTATATTGGAAATAAAACACAAAGATTATTGCTCAGCTGGAAAGGTTGTTAACTGGAACAAAAAGCAACAGAAACGTTTAATGTTGGATGATCTGCATGTTCGGTTTCTACAGTCCCAGTTTCGAAATAGGATTTCTGGCATTACAACAAAAGATGTATCAGAAGCTCAAATTCCATTAACTTCTGGGGTAAGGCTAGAAACACTAAACTACATTGTAACTGTGGAATTGGGTGGTAGAAATATGACGGTGATTGTAGACACAGGCAGTGACCTGACTTGGGTTCAATGCCAACCTTGTAAATTGTGTTACAATCAACTAGAACCTCTCTTCAACCCTTCTCAGTCTAAATCATACCAATCAGTTTTATGCAACTCAACAAATTGTCATGCCCTCCAGTATGCTACTGGGAATTCAGGAGTGTGTGGGAGCAATCCTCAGACCTGCAACTATGTTGTGAACTATGGTGATGGCTCCTACACTCGGGGTGAGCTTGCTCGAGACCATCTCAATCTTGGAACTATACCCGTGGACAATTTTGTGTTTGGTTGTGGCAGAAACAATAAGGGTCTATTTGGGGGAGCATCTGGTTTGATGGGTTTGGGAAGGAGTGATGGTCTCTCTGTGGTTTCTCAAACATCGGGCTTATTTGGTGGAGTTTTCTCTTACTGTTTACCTTCAACAGAAGCTGCAGCTTCTGGTTCATTAATTATGGGTGGAGATTCTTCAATCTACAATAATTCAACTCCTATTTCTTACACTAGAATGGTTGCAAATCCAGAGCTATCCACTTTCTATTTCCTCAATCTCACTGGTATAAGTATTGGGGGAGTGGCTTTACAAGTTCCTAGTTTTGCAAGTGGTGGGATTCTGATTGATTCTGGGACAGTTATTTCAAGGCTGCCTCCTTCAGTTTACAAGGCAATCAAGGCAGAGTTTCTGAAGCAGTTTTCCGGGTACCCTCCAGCACCAGGTTTTTCAATTTTGGACACTTGTTTTAATCTTAGTTCATATCAAGAAGTTAACGTTCCTACAATGAAGATGCACTTCGAGGGAGATGCAGAGCTGACTGTCGATGTAACTGGAATTTTCTATATGGTGAAGACCGATGCATCACAGATCTGTTTGGCTTTTGCAAGTCTTTCATACGAAGATGAGGTGGCTATTATTGGGAATTATCAGCAAAGAAACCAAAGGGTTGTATACAATACTAAAGACTCTAAGCTGGGATTTGCAGAAGAATCATGCAGCTTCATATAGAGGTTCAGTTTACAATGATATAGCTAATAGGTTTGTTATGCAGATATATTCTTCAGAAGTAAAGCCAAGCAACCTGTTGGCAACAAAATCTTCCGCCTATAGTTCTTAGTTCATATAATGTATAAATTGTTGATGTTACATTGGAGATATGGTATAGAATATTTAATGCTATTTTCAATGTATGAGTGTCCTTGTGTGTAATAAAGATACTACCTGGAGCTGAGGCAGGGAGAGCTATATATTATTTTTCTGTATATGTCTGATGTAACTACACATTTAGGAGTGATTAATGTGGCCACAAAAGGTTCACATACATATACTCTGCCTGTTGCTTCATATAGTGCAAATCCAGTTCTTACACATTGTTTAAGAATAGGCTGTAGTGCCAAATTTAAGAAGTTGAGCTTCAAAAATTGTTTGCTGTACAGAGTATTGAAATGATCAGTGATAAATTACGAAATTGTTTCGATCTCTTGTTTCAAACCAGAGTAGATACTGGTTTTACAGGTTTTACAAGTATACTAGAACAGTAAGAAAAACAAAATAAGTATTGTCATCACCGTGGAGTTTCTGGTGCGAAGCCACTGTTCTTCAATATTCCAAGGCAATACTAAAGTATGGTCTGTGTTTAATATATCCAACTCCCTCTTTGAACTGGTTATATTGCTACTGAAAGCAGGTCTAACTGGAGTTATCTAGATGTCTCAACATATAAGATTTTCAGAATAAAGATGCACATAAAAACGTCGAGGATAAAGAACCTCAAACCATCACGCTTCACCCAGGTGCATTCTCCTAACTGTGAGGCAGTAAACCTACGTTCTTGACTGTGGTAATAATCATGTCCTTGCTTATTTGGGGAACTTGAAAAAGGCCACCAGTCAGGGAGGTCGTTCTGGCATTTCAAAGGACCAACCCATCTCCAGTATTGACACAGTTACTATATGTTGATCTTCCTTTCAATCGTATTGTATACATCCTTAGCTCTGGTCAGATACCATTGACCAGGGAGGCCAATTCAAGATTTTCAGACTCAAGATCATCAGCTTTTTTTGTCCTCAACATCTCCGACGGAAGAATAGAGGAATTTGGATCAGCTCGAGGTATTAAGAAAAGCAGTGCAATTGGCAAAATTCTCAATATGCTCCGTATCAAAATGGCCATCCAAAGATTATCAAACTGTGTCCGTGTGATATTCAAGATGTGAAGTAAGAGGCCTCCTGCCCAAGTCGATGTGAGAATCCCAACATGATCAATGGACATGAGTAGAGCAAAGAAAGTGCCTTCTATACCCGCAGGGCAGAGTTTTGAACTAAGTACAAGAAGAGGCATCCACTTGAGACGTCCAATCATCATAGAAACTGCTTCATCAATCACAACAAAAAAATAGTCTGGTAAACCAAGTTTCAAATTTATGCGCAACACGAATACCAAGTCTAACAATCCTGTTAGACCATATAGTAACTGAGTCCAGAAAAGCACATCACGGAAAGGGTAACTTTTCAAAAAGTTTTGGTAGAGGAGGACCCCAAAAAGGGAGCCAAGAGCACCAATGGAGAAAATAGACCCAACAACCTCCTGCAAGATATTGTATTTAGCAACATCAGATCATAAAACCTACAAACATATCTAAATGCAGTAAGTTGGGAGCATGAAATTCTGTTTATAGATATAAATTATGGTACCTTTGAGAAAGATGGCCCTCCCTTTGCATCTGTGTACCAATAAAACATTCCTTCACGGACACTCAAGCTCAAAGCAAGTGATAAATACATGTACAAACAAGGCCTCCATACACTGCTGCATTTTAGGGTTGTCCACATAGCCTTTCCAGAATCCGCAAACTTTTCACTGACCTAAATCAAAAGCTAGGTCTGAGCACACTATAGTGCAGGGTTTAAAAAAGGATGAAAAGATTTAATCAATTCTCACCCGTCTATGAGAAAAGTTGTGCAAATGGGATTCTCTAAGCATCATCCCTACAAAAATGACCAGAGCCGGAGGAATACTGAGCAACCCAAACACACCCTGTTGTAGAAGTACCAGAATTGCTCATGTTAAAAAAAGAAATTTAACTTAATAAAAGGTACTATTAAGGCTGAAAATCCTACATTATAATCTGGTCCAAACTTAACAGTTAATCAAGGTTCAGTCTAATTTACACTCGGATGAGGTTTTACATCTGAAATGTATCTTGTAGATCCCAAATATTAAATGTTTGAATCAGATTCAAGCTTGAGAATGATCACTGAATCTCATCCTCCAATCGCAGACAAAGGGAGAAATATATCATTGAACACTTGGGAAATCATATTTCCCTTGCACCATCTAACTATATTAAAACTTGGACAAGCATCTCTAGATATGCCTAAAAGTATAAGCCAAAGTAATTTACCCTAAAATCTTTATCATACACATTCCAACAATGCCAAAGTTTATATTGCATGTCATAACAAAAGAAAATGTAAAGGAACTTGAGCAGAAGCAAACCTTAGGCCCTAGTAGATGAACAAAAAATCCACTAAGTGAGAATCCCACCAGTGCCCCGACTGAAGAGGTCATTCCACACAAGCTTTGCATGTCACCAGCAAGGTGTGGGTGACTAATACTGTTTTCTGTAACACAAGCATCAATTGTCACATCTGCTATAGCTACTCCAGCACTCCCCACCATGAGAGACAACAGGGACATTGCGAGATCTAAGTTCTTATCCAGTGATAGCACAAGCATGGACACAACCCCAATTACACCTGGAAAGAGAAAGAAAGAAAAAATAAAGCAAAAGTGGGGAATAGCCTTCTGAAATAAGCTAACTAAGTATCTCTATATATCAGGTAATACTACCAAAAGATACACACTGATCTTATTCCCATGCCAAATGTTATTTTCTTTTAGGAACAATTAAGCACTCACACATAAGCTACACCGTTGATATACTTCAGTGATGCACATCATCACTAACAGCTGAACAACATAAATTATTTTCTTTTTCCTTCCAAATCTGTCAACTTGACAAATAATCCGGTTGATTCAAGATAAGTATGTGTAGCAACAGGGTACCTAATTCTAGAATATATTCAAGCACAGGGAAAGCTCTAATATATTGATAATTTGCAAGAGGGTTCATTAAGCACAAACCTACTATAGCCTAAGGTCAAGGAACATACAATGTCGGTGCTATTTAATGAGAAGCAAAAAGACCTTTCTACTTCAAACAAACGAAAACACTACCATGTTTGCACGAGTTCTTGTAGATAGATATAAAAGTTAAACCCTATTCATTTTGCGAACTTTAATACTACCAACTGATATCACTCTGCTGGTTCCAAGTTACAGGATATGCCTGTTGATGGTCGCATCAAATTCAATAGCCTACAAGTTTGGTCATTCAAGTCCTAGCTAGACAGCTTCACAAATAAAGACCAGAAATTATATCATGGAAGCACACCGTGTTTAAGTATCTCCCATAAGATCAAGCATTCACCACAAGCTATCCTGATTTTCAAAGTTTTCAAGAGATTTCCAGATATGCACTAGTTCCCACATTTTTGGATCTCTCATCTTCCCCAACTAGTCGAGTACATCCTTCAGAACAATCGGCTGCAAAGCTTTAACATAAGTTGAATCTCTGACAGCAGCCAATTTTCAACATAATTTTTAAAATTTTGTTCTTTCTCTCTCAGATAAGCCTCTATTACACTTTACACCTATAGTATCCAAAATAAGTATTCACAGAAACTGGATATCTTTCTATAAATACAATAACATAACAAATTGGCAAATGCAATCCAAAAGAAAAGGCAGCATCTGAAAATAATTGAGTTGGAGTTGGGGATCATTTACCAGCAAAAACAAAGTAAGGCTTTCTGCGGTACCCAAGAATAGGAAGAGCATCAGTGAAAAGACCCCAAAGTGGTTTAACCATCCATGGAATTTGAATTATCCCCAGGTAAACTTGGGCCTCAGAGGGCTGCACCTTCTGCTCATCTTTCAAGTAATACTGTATGCTAATTCTACTAAATCCCATACTCATACCTTGACTGATTCCATACACAATGACCACGCTGATCACAAAGCTCCAATGCAACTCACTACTGAGCATTTTAACCCAATTTATAGGACTCCATAGCAAATCCCAGAGACCCTTCACTGAAATCTTTTTCTTTTTGGTCTGGGCTTCATGATGCAGAGCTTCTCTTTCCTGAGAGTCTGCTTCCATTTCCATGGTTCTGCTTTTCCTGCAAAAATTGACAAAAACAAAAGACAACCCAGTTGGTAGAAGGTGCAATATCTTGAGAGATGAAGAGAACTTTGGTTTGAAGTTAAACCAGTGTGCAATGTCATCAGAAGTTGCATCTAGTTTAGTTGACTTTGACTTTGAATTCCCTCTTTGTCATAGCCAATACAGGGAGAGAGATCTTACACCGATATTGGACTAATATTATTATGATTTTTATTTTTGGTCGTAGTTGGACTACAAAGATCTCATTCTTCTAAATTTAGATATTACTTGGCCCTATTAGTCAAATATAACACGATTTGGGAGAATGAATTTTTGATATATATATTCATCTCACATTGGACACTATATAAAAAAGATACAAGATGTACTATAACTCTTGCTTGGTACTACAATAAAACCCCTCTAAAGTGATAACCTCTCTAAACTGATAAAAAGTCTCGGTCCCAAGTCGGGACCAGTGTTTAAATTTAATAACCCATCTATCGTGATAATTAATATTTTTTCAGAAAATCGTAGTGCTAACTTCCGGTCTCAACTTTCGCATAAAGTGATATTTTTGATTAAATACATATTTTTTATATACTTTACGAATTTGAAAAATATTTCATGATACTAGTTTGTGCTAGGTTTGCTTGTCGAATAACTTTTACATCATCCTTTATCTTCTGAATTGTCTTCAATTGGTCCTTGCGATCCCCGTCTTGTTGTAATAGAAATATCTCTTTGTGGAAGTGTTGATAAACTTAGAGAATGTTATCTAAATGTTATCTAATTTATGGAAAGTGTTGATAAACTTAGAGAACGTTATCTAATTTATAAGTAATTTCTTGGGGTGAAAGTGTTAACATACATGAATGTTAGTAAATGTTTTGAAAATCCAAGAAACTATTGAAATTTTGGTGAGTTGAATATAGACAAAGAAATAACTACATGAATGTTCAATTTTGGTGAGATGAATATAGACAAAGAAATATGTATAGGTATTTAGTGGCTAAAAACACAATTTTAATCATTTTGGAGCAAAAAAAAATGTAAACCCCTCTTATGTGATAACCTCTCTAAAGTGATATTTGGACCCGGGTCCCAAGAGTATCACTTTAGAGGGGTTTACTGTACCATGTACTACATATACAAAATAGGTAAGTACTAACTACCTAATTTACATTCCTAAATTACATGAATCACGCTAACACTCCCCCTCAAGTTGGCGCATACACATCAATCATGCCCAACTTGCTAAGTGAGTCATAAAAGACCTTCTTAGATACTCCTTTTGTGAGTACATCCGCAAGTGGCTCTTCTGAAGGAACAAAAGGAAAGCTAATGATCTTAGCTTCTAAATTTTCCTTTATAAAGTGACGATCAACCTTCATATGTTTAGTACGATCATGCTGAAGTGGATTCTGTGATATATCAATAGCTGTTTTATTGTCGCAATATAACCGCATCGCATTTGGCAACTTAACACCCAAATCACGTAGCAGATTTCTCAACCACAACAATTCACACACTCCATGAGTCATACCTCTATACTCAGCCTCAACACTAGATCGAGCCACAACCTTCTGCTTCTTACTCTTCCATGTAACCAAATTACCTCCCACAAAGGTAAAATAACTTGATGTCGACCTCCTATCTGTAATATTTATTTCCAGTCCAATCTGCATATGTGAAACCACTAACCTCAAGAATGTTTTTGTGTTTAGAGAACATTAATTACTCCTCTTCCTGGAGCTGACTTCAGGTATCTAAAAATCCTCACAACAACATCCATGTGATCCACACTTGAATTGTGCATGAACTGGCTCACTACACTTACTGCATATGCAACATCTGGTCTGGTATGTGCCAAATAAATCAAGCGTCCAACTAACCTCTGATAACGAGTCTTGTCGGTAGGCACTTGATCAAGATACTCTGCTAATCGATGATTCTGCTCAATAGGAGTGTCGATAGGTGTGCAATCTAAAATACTTGTCTCTGTCAACAGATCAATAATGCACTTCCTCTAGCACAAGTAGATTCCTTCTCTCCCCCTTGCTACCTCAATCCCTAAGAAGTACTTGAGGTCACCTAAGTTCTTCATCTCAAACTCAGAAGCAAGCTGTCCCTGCAGTCTATCAATCCCTATAGTATCATTACCAGTAATCACCATATCATCAACATAGATAATTAGGACTACTATCTTTCCTTGCTGATGCTTGAGAAACAAGGTATAATCAGAATTACTCTGTCTGTAACCAATCTTTTGCATGAACTGTGAGAACCTCCCAAACAAGGCACGGAGTGACTGTTTGAGACCATACAGTGACTTTCTTAATTTGCATACAAAATCACCAGTAGAAGTAGTTACATACCCAGGAGGAAGACTCATATACACTTCTTTGGCTAATTCTCCATGAAGAAATGCATTCTTGACATCAAACTGTCGGAGTGGCCAGTTCAAACTAGCAGCAAACGAAAGAAGAACCCTGATAGTATTCATTTTTGCAACGGGAGCAAAAGTCTCATCATAATCAATACCATATGTCTGGGTAAATCCCTCTGTACTACATATACAAAATAGGTAAGTACTAACTACCTAATTTACATTCCTAAATTACATGACTCATGCTAACACTATTTATAATTCTGTCATATGCACATCCAAGAAATGTGACAGTAGAAACACCTACACAGAATACAACCATTCATTCGGCATGTTATGTTCACTTATTCAAATTAAGTCTATATATTCAATTATATAATTTACATGTTCAGAAAATTGGTACTCGAACATGCTAGTAATATAATGACTGTTAGCTGTTATTAATAGTAAAAATTTCGGAGTTTAGATTAATGGCGTATACAAACGCTCCTCACAAGCTTCAAAATTAGGTGTGACCAATGATCGAGTCATTGAATACGGCCACATTATCCTTGTATCAGGCCAACTATACTTAGCTTTACTTGGTCTTAAGGAAGAAGGTTGCTTAACAACTCAAAACTAGAGTTCGCGTTGAAAATCAGATTCACGAGCAGCATGATATTCGTGTACTTAAATAGTCATAACTCCTACGATACAGTAGGTATGAACGAACCGTAATGAGTTCTGGAAACTAGACACCCATATATTTCCAGTGATATAAAGTACATAATGTGGTTCATCCTGAGCTGATCACAAAGCTTTGTCGAAGGTAACTGATCTGCAAATTACCAAACAGGTTTGTCTTACTTTGCCAAAACAGTCATAGCTCAATATGATAGCTATGATCAAATGGTTGGTGTCCCTGGAAAGTAGACACATAGACCTTTCCAATGGTACTAATTTCACCATTTTCTGATAAGTGGGCTGTCCTGTAGATCTCATGGAAGTTGAAGTACAAAACCAGACATATTCTGGAATTGCCTATTGATGTGTCTTTTATGATGGGATCAAATGAGCCTAAACCTTTCAAACTTGAAAGAAAGTACTACCATATACCATGGCATTGCGTGGGCACGTCTAGCCATTACCTTAGCTTTATAAGTTTATAGCGAATGAGATGTCGTGTCGAGCATATTATGACAAGTACATGATTGCGCACATGGTACTTAGATGGAGAGTTTCATCTCCCAAGACTTCTCGTCATATGGACGTAACAAGTCTTCACTGACTAATCATGGGATACATATAGGCTTTGGTTTAACGTACTTTAGATAGCCATAAGCCGATAGATAAATAAGTTCATCACTAACGGTTCTCACTCTCGAGACCAAGTATTCCCAAGATCTTTTCATTCTTAACGTCGAATTAGTGATACTTCAGTCACAATTCATCCGAAGTTTACACGCAAATATGCATGATTCTTTACATCCCATCTCCAATTAAGTAGTCACTCAATCGTGGTTTTTGCTTACTTGACTTGAGTGAAAACTAATCCGTTTAGGATGTGTATGTAGATCTCTTTACTTAGTCCCAATAGAGATGATACAAGTTGCATGTTCAGTTTTTCGGAACTACCTAACTGATAAGGTGGTGGTGTGTAATATGACTCTATTATGAGAGTATATGTCATCGTAGTCGATTCCAGGGCGTTTGTGAGAGACCTTGCGCCACAAGGTGAGCCTAAGCTCATTTTCTCACTACGCTTTCCATCAAAGATTATCGATAGGATTTACACTTGCGGTGTCGGCATCACCTGACCAAGGATCACTTTGTATAAACTGGATCGCATATCTTTCCGTGTAGGCCAATTCACAACGTTGGTATTTGCTTCAACAAAGTGAGTGTGTTCGATATCTAACTCATAAACCACCTTCTCATGTACACTAGTGTAATTCATATTTGTAGAGATCTCCATATGGATTGGCTTTTCATTGAGGCGTCCCCCAATGATGACCATAATCCAGAAAATCCATGAGACGAATGAGTTGTCATTGATCCAAGGATCAAGTTGTGCCATACTCGCATTCGGCGAGTGTATATCGAACTAAGTGCCCTCTCTACACTTCTTGTGAGAGTCACGGCCTAGTGACACCATCTACCATTATTGTGGAGTCACCATGTCACCATCTATAGGTGACAATGTGTCCATTTATCCGGACATCAATCCTTACAGGCATGTTTGATACAAGAGTACTATTCTGATTTTTTCCTTGAAAGATTAATAGTTTGCTCTTTGCAGCATGTATATCAAATCTCATCACTTTGATTTATGGGACTTTGGAGAATATGATGAGGCACAGTTGGGACAAACCACGGCAATGCCAAGTGGTTCTACTTGAACATACTTGTTCTTATCTCCCCCTAACGACGGGAAGAATGGCTCATCAAAAAGTGACATAAACGAGATCGCCTTTTAAGGTTTTCGTATAGCGGACTATAGGTGGAAGCTTATGTCTTATTCAAAGATAAATACACATCATTAAGCACTTGTGGTGGCGCAATATGGCACATAAACTATGTGGACGGTTAAGGGTATTAATCGTTAACAAGATGCATTCCGTTATAAAATGTAACATACATGTATGCTTCCTGAAACGTTTCACTAAGTTTCAGGACACCAAATGCCACCAAAACTAACAGTAGGTAGGCACGTGTGTTAGAATTTCAACGTCACCGGCCTCATCGCCGGCACCGGCCGGAAACATACCGAACTGGTCGGAACAGTCGTCAGAGGTCCTTGAACATTTGTGTCGAGTGGTTCACCACCTTCCATTTGTCCAATTGCTCTGAAATTGTATGAGCAGGTAGCCATGGATGTTAGAAATCGCTGACCCAAATTTCACCTCAAGAACCGGCATAAAAGTAGGTGAACCGGTCCGTCCAATGATGAGTCCGCGAGCTGGAACCGGAATTTCTAGGTTTTCTTCAACTTTTCAATCATTGTCAAGGTGTTTTCCGTAATCATGAGAATATACTCTCATCTTCTTCTATGTATCTCTTGTATACATTGACCATATGATTGCATTATTTGCAATTAGTGAACCGATGTAGAACCATATCAATGACATGATTCTTTTTTTTTTTCAATGGCCATTTTCTCTTTTCTTTCTTTATGACATGGGGTTTCGAGGCATAGCCTCCCCCTCTTTTTCTGAACGTGTGACATGAATTTCGTCACTTGTCATTATATGACACATTTTGCAGTCAATGTTTCTTTTGCTCAAAAGAACAAGAGGGAATGTATTGAATTTAGATTGAGACCAAGATTATAGTAACTCAAATCATTGTATAGCAGTAAAACTAATATTCACCATATGTATAGCAGTAAAACTAATATAAAAATCACTGCAGTAACTATTTTATCCCATAGGGTAGAACCTTTTATCTTGGTAAAAATAATTACCGTTTTTGCCTGGGTCGGATCTTTTGATCTGGGTTGAAACCGGGTCTACATCCTCTGTAGACTGGTCGGGTCGACGAAATCAGGTCAAGCAGATCCGGGTCGAGCACATGGGTTGCAGGCGCTGTGCTGCTGGGCATTGGCGGCTTCAGGCTACTGGTGTCGATGGCGTCGGGCTGCGTGCTGGCGAGCAAAGCAGCAGCAGGGCGCGGGGAACAACCAACGCAGGTCAGGTTCGTGAATCCGGGTCGAGCAATCGTTCTGCGTGAGGGGTTGGGCATCGCATGTCTGCAGCGCCAATGGAGGGAAGGTCGTCGACGACGCAAATCAATTGGTTGCGCTGGGCATCTTCGATCTTGGTTTCTTCAATCTGCGCAGTCGTAGTCGGAACTGCGAGGAGGGTCGCCGATTGCGGAGCAGCACGGGGCTGGCATCGTCGAGCAGAGGCCGGAGGAAGCCATCGTCCTGGGCGCCACGACGGTATGGCATGGATGCCCAGAGAGATTTTCTGGGTGCCCTGAACATATTCCAATTTCTGCCGACAAAGATGTCGTCGGCAAAACAGAGATCCTGACTCTTACTTTCTTTTCCAAAGAATAAACTGTCGCCAGAAGTACCTTGACCTTTGTTGCCGACAACAGGGTTGTCGGCAGAAGAGAATTTATGATGGGGTCTTCTTTGCTGACAAAGGGGTTGCCGGCAGAAAAGAGAATTTTGGGTTTTTGGATTTTTCTTCAGATTGGAACCCTAGGGTTTCTGAATTTTTTTTTCTAGGGCTATTAGACGAAGGCTAGAGCCACGTGGTGATAACGTATTGTAGGAGAAACAAAGGATAAGCAAAGCGTTGTTTTATTGATTGATAAGGAGACCTTTATATAGGCATTACATCAAGTATCCCGAATAATCCAGGATTCCCTATTTACTAAAGATACTACATATCTAGTCTAATTGGGTCAAGACACACCACGGAAGTTACGTAATTATCATTCCTTGAACAAACATGACTATATATTAAATTTCGAGCATATAAGAATTTTTTATTGCAACACAGTAACTAAAAAACTGGTACCAAAACCCAATATCCCTTCTTAACCAAGGAGCCTCCACCCCAAAGCAATATACGAAGCTCCACGCTCAACTAGCCGGCTAAGAACGCCAAACCCTAGCTAGAATAGAGGCCCTTGAAACTTGAAAGAGCCTAAAACTTCTTTAAACACATGTCAAACCTTAAAGACATTAAGCACCCAACCGTAGAAACCTAGCAAGGTATCTATACACCACTGTGGGTCACAGTCGAAGCGACGACTTTTTGTTGTCGCTTCGCCTTCGACGTCGTCGCTTCGACACCGTCCCGACAAAACGTCGTCGCCTTGAGGTCGTCGCTTCAGACTCGTCGGGTAGATTATAAGCGACGCTTGATGAGTCAAAAGTCGTCGCTTGGATATTTCATGCGACGACAACCAAAGTCGTCGCTCACAAGAGAGCGACGACTTTTGACTCGTCGCCAGCCATCACTAGCGACTAATTTATACGCGTCGCTTGCATTCTGTTGCGATGACTTTGGGGTCGTCTCTTCAAACTCGACGCGACGAATTTTGGATTGTCGCCTTGTACTTGTGGCGACCAACTTTGGTTCAAAAGTCATCTCTTCATTTCATGTTTGATAGGAGAATGTATGATATGATAACGATGAGCGACAAATTTTGATGATTCTTCATCGCGTCATTAAAATCTAAGCGACAAATTTTGCTTAATCTTCGTCGCGTCATTAAAAGAGAAGCGACTGATCAATGTTTGTCGCTTCATTGTCTGTTACAGAGACAGAAAAACAGAATGTCTAATTTCATTCACTTCTAAAAATCTGCATTTTATTCAAATCACATATCCAACATACATTTCATTCAAATCACATATTCAACATAACACACACACACTATAAATACATAGATTTCATTCAAAACTACAATATGTTCTAACAATAATGCACATATGTTCCAATTACAAACTAACGAAAGGTCCTAATCAAAGTCTTCGTCGGGTATACTTATACCTTTAGCACATGATGATTTATCGGCGATCGTCGGAGGGTTTGAGGCGGCGGGATTGGCCGCCATGCCGAGGGCAGCCTCCATCCTTGCAATACGTTGCATCATCTCTTCTTCCTTGATTCTGCTTTATTCTTCCTTGATTCTGCTTTGTTCTTCCTTGATTCTGCTACGTTCATTAGCGGCTGCTAGTTCGCTCCTCAACTTCTCAACCTCCGAATCGTTGCGGGACACGTGTGCACCACCTCTTGGTTTTGCCGGGCGTCTTAATGCACCTCCTAGCCCTGCAAAAATGGTAAAACACAAAAAATTATTCAAATTAAATTCTCTTTCGTATCTAAAATACAAACTGTTATTTTATAATTTGTATATACCTCGGACTCTCGTCCCCGGCTTCCCACCCAGACACGCGTCCACTACAGCTATCTGTTCTTCGATGGTAACGGGGCCCGTCACTTCACTGCCGCTCTCCACATCACTGGCTCGGCGAGCACATAGCTCATCCATCTTCCTCTTCACCGCTGCCTGCAAAAAATATTATCCAATAAGTTTGTGTTTGTATAGTTTTTAATAGTAAAAAATTAAAATCAGACGCTAAAAACTAGGAACTCTTGCATCTAATTCGTCAGGAAACTCACCACTTTCTCGTGCGCATTCTGCGATCGTGCATAAATATCGCAGACTGTCTGAAGTATAGGCGCCAAACTGCATTTCGACTCATTCGCAACTACCCGGTAGCTATAGGGAGTGGTGCCAGAGTGGTGGTTGACTGCACACCCCTTCTCCTTTGCTTTGTTCCGGTTAGCGGCGTTCCGAGCACACATCCTCTGCAAAAATATGTACGAACTATTAGAATAAGAATCTATTATATGAAATTCAAAAACCTGTAATTACTTTCCATTACCTTATAATCGTCGTCCTCAAAGTGAACTTTGAGGTACTCCCACTACTCGGGTCGGTGGATGAACTCTGCAGGCGTCACCTTTGACACTTCGACGTAGTGGGTGTGGCAGTCGTACTTCTAGTCCTTGTAGATCTTGACAGCAGTCTCGTCGATGTATCTCCACATGCCTATCTCGGTGGGAGGGAGGTTGTAGAACATCTAGTAAAAAACAATTCAAAGAAATCATTAGAAATAACATATTTCAATATATATGACTGAAAGATAGTTTTTTAAAATTATTATGAAATTGTGTTTTACCTCCATATAAGTGCTCAGTGCATCTCGGTGCTCATCAGCCAGCTCAGCATATGAAGGCGCAAGCATGAGCACTTTGCTCCGGATGGCGCTCCCGATGTCTCGGGACATCAAAGTCCTCCACTTCAAGAGTCTCAGACCCCTGTGCTCTTCAGAGTACTCAACCTTCAGAGGTTTCCAGCCGTTCAGTGATGTGAGCCGCGAGGCTCACACAAATAATAAACCCTACAATCGTTAGTAGTATAGACATAAGTAGGGATCGTTCTAGCCGGGGATTAAGGGTACCTGAAATATGAGAATGTTAGCACAATTTATTCACATATATATATATATATATTCACACGAGTTCAACATGGGGGATTTGATATGAGGTTCGGCAGCAAGGGCTGCCTCTATATCTAAGACACGAAAATAAACATAAACTAATATATACAAGTGATCATCATCTCTCACACAAAACAGTTCACACAAAAGACTCTTAAACACATAGATTCGCATGCAAGAAGGTATATATACATATTCACACGAGTTCAACATGGGGGATTTGATATGAGGTTCGGCAGCAAGGGCTGCCTCTATATCTAAGACACGAAAATAAACATAAACTACTATATACAAGTGATCATCATATCTCACACAAAACAGTTCACACAAAAGACTCTTAAACACATAGATTCGCATGCAAGAAGGTAAGGAACAAGTATTTAGCATGTTCAAGACTTAAATTAGTTTCGACCACAATTAGAGTGATTAGCCTTTTAACCAATTGTAAGACATCTAATGTTTTAAGATCACGTTATTCGCCTTCGATCCTAAAATTTATGCTAATCCGGTTTTAAGCGTTTTAACATTTAAGCACAAGAGTCTAAAATCAAAAACATGTAAACAAGAAAGGTTGTCAATCATCTTATTTAACATGCAAGTTTTAGCTAAGGTATTACCCTAAGTGAGCACAACAAATCAAAACAACCGTCAGGCATATAGTTTTATTTGTTATAACTCGGGTTAGATGAAATCTAACATCTAGATTTACATGCTTTAAACAACAAATGTTTTAAACACAACTAATGCTTCGATCTTTAAGTCACACCCTTAGATTACTAACCAATTTAAATCCTAAACATGCTTCTAATACCACTGCCCTAATTATCCATACATACGAATTTACAAGTTAAAATCACAAAACTTTGACATAAACATCAACAAATTGGTTCATACAAAAGTTTAGCAAAAACCAAGAATCGAAACAAGTTCTTACAAGAAAACCAAACATAATTAAATACAAAAGCCATAGGGGGAATGGATCACACTTTAGAAATCTTGAAGACTCCTCAAAGCATGACAAGATGAGGCTCGGCTGCTGCTGCTTGATGATTGGCAGGAACAAGAAATCGGCAGAAAACCAAGGTGAAAGGCCGGCGGTTTTAGTGGTGGTGGTGATGGGTTTTGACTTTGTATTTGGGTGTTGGTGCTTGAGAGACTTGGTAGAGCTTTATGCTAGTATTTTATGCTTGAGATGAGATCATTTTCAGAATGACAAAGTGAGGCTATATATAGAGAAAAGGGTGCCGGCAGCCCTTGTTGCATAAGGTAATCAGAAAACCTAGTGGAATAAGGTTTTGAAACCTTCCTTTCATAGTTCAATTAGGTTTTCTTTTTCTGAATTTTTCTTCAAGGTTTGGGCTTCACATCTTTATGGACTTCTTGTATAATCTTTGGACTTCATTTGATAGGTCTTGATCCACCGAAAATTGCCCCAAACCCGCCGGCATGCAGATCGGCAACAAAAGCTTGCCAATTGGCAACATCTCCTGGCTCGACTAGGAGAGCCTCTTTTCTTCAACTTTTTCTTCATTGCTTTAGCTTGGTGTCTTCCTCTATCCTTCCTTAAGCTTGGACAATCATCACATATGCATTTGTACACCATATGTCCATCGAAAACAGAAATTAAGGATAAGAGGCAGTAGCATTCTGGAATCGGCTGGAATGACCTTGCTTAAGTAAATCCGGCTTATCTCCCTCCTCGGACCTCCGATTGATGCGATTCCAAGTCTCAGATAAACTAGACACACATAGCTACTTTCATATAAAACGGTTCGACCAAATTCCTTGTGAGTCGTCGGGAATGATTTGTGTCCCAGGAAAATCCTGGAAGTCTCTAGTGATCTTTGCTCGGACTGCCGTTTTGCAGCTATCTTTTGGGTGAATTCCCGAACTTCGATTGATCTGAAATTTTAACACAACATTCCTCAGTATATGAATAATAAGTACACCAAATTTCATTAAATTCGGACAAGGATAGATCGCATTTTTACTCATCTCAGAATCACGAAAAAGACAACTTGCGTTATTTTCTAGATTTCTTAAACTTAGTCATTTTTCGGATTCTAAAGCACATTTGATAAAAACTCTACCAAATTGACACTAAACTAAATTATAACTCAATCTTAGATAAATAAGGGTTAAACGAAGCATAAACGAGGGAAAAAACATATAATATGGCCGCACATTGTGCTCCTATCATTCAGCGACACCAAATATTGGGTCTTCGTACCGGTTACGATGCCAAGCTTGTTTGGGTTCCGTCCATTCAGCTTCTCACCCGTTCTCATATCAACAAGCTCTGCTATATTCATTACAAACCATATTAAGAGTATTCATTACAAATCATATATATATACCACCTAAAGGTAACATCTAATAAACATATATGTAATTAGTCTATATAAAAACCAACTGCCAGCGGGGATACATAATCCAATTGTTTCTTTCACATTACCTGAATTGACTGATTAGAAGGAAAAGTTACTACTGTTTTACTGAAGCGGGTCTTTGCTTTTTGCTGATCAGAAGCACTATGAGAGGATTGAGAGCTATATATAGCTCGGCGGTGAAATCAGTTATCTTCCTTTTCAATCAGGAAGATAGTGAAAGCCGAAAGAAAGCGGAAAAGATTATAAAGTCCAGGTAAAAGTCCAGACCTTTATCCAGCATTTTCAGCTTGATCGGGGTCAAACATATATGAGTTTAATTTGACATATAGTGATTATATATAGAGCTCAAAACGGTGAAACTCATTTTGAAATTTGATCTGCTCGACAGACTATACAATAGGATTTCACATGAAAGCCAAGACAGAGTTAATTTGTCATTGCATGCATCAATTTCTTGAGACATCATAATCAACCATGGTTTTGCGCCCTTGGCATTTACTTATCTTCCTAAGTTCCTAATCATCATCATTTTGCTGTTCTAATTGTTCTGCAACCTTCATCAACATGTCATCATTGGCTTGGCCCCCAAACACATTATCATATTGATTGTATTTTATGTACAAATACGTACGTATTGATCAATTAATCTCTTTTTTCCCTTACTAATTAACCGTAGCTGTTAATTATATGTTTTGATGCATGATGCATGATGCATGATGCATGATGCATGATGCATGATGCATTGATGCGTGCATGGATGTTGTGATTTATTTCTTTTACTGCTATGATATAAACGATCTAGGTTAGATCATCTTATTTTGAAATCAATTACAAAGAATATTTAAGAAGGTCACTGAAATTTTATGGTACTTCTTCGAGAAGAATTAGAAAGGTCTTGAATTCAAGGTATAATTCGTAGAGAAGAAATTATTTAATTAAGAATGTTCAAGTATTTTCCTTCTTATTTCAGTTAACCAATTAGAGAAAAAGAAAGAAAGAAAACAAAATTGACTTCTGCAGGGTTAGGTTAATTAGGAGTTTAGGACTTTCTGGGGAGAGAGAAAAGAGAGAAAGACAATATGATGGTAGCTTTATCATGAGAGTTATAGATCTCCATGTGGAACCTAGCTCAGAGTGATCATGATCACGATCAGTTTGTTTATGATCAGTTTGTTTATTGTAATTAAGTTTCTTTAGTTAGTGGAATTTCTTATATATATGCTTCTCTATATATCTTCGATCTCACATTCATACAGCTTTGCATTACTTCATTTGTTGGATTTCTACCGTGCGTGGAAAGTTAATTAGTCCTATTAGTATATAAGTAATGCAAAGCATTACTAGTTAAATTATGTAATAGCTAGCTAGCTATTCCCACTTAGTTTTTGTAAACAAGAATCTAGGAAAGATAAAACCGAAATTTATCGGGTAACTCACCCGGCTCCTGAGGACCCCTCTTAGTCCTAATGCTGATTAGAGGAGCATCCTCGCCTTCCACAGCGGCTGATCCTCCAGCGGCACCGCCACTGCCACCGCTACCTCCATCGCGGCCGCCGCTCCCGAGGTCAGCGCCACCTCCACCAGCCCCCAAACCCGCTGAAGGCGCGGTTTCTTCCAGAGATGGGATGGGAACCATCGTCCCCGCCTCTGGCGCCGTCCTCGCCGATTCCGCTGCTGCCTCCGCCGCCGCGGCAGCCATTTGAGCTGCAACTTCCGTCGCCTTCCTTTCTCTTCTCGCCTCTAGCTCCTTCTTCCTCTTCAGGGCGCTAGAACCGGGTGCCATTGATGAATCGAAGGGTTAGGGTTTGGAATTTCGAGATTGGGGAAAAACAAATTTATGGGTGAATTTAGGGTTTAGGGGTTTGAGAGAGATCATGGGATTTCGATTACGGGATTTTTGGTGAGAAGGGGTTTGGGTTTCGGGTTGTAAGAGAAGGGGGTTTGGGTTTATGTTGGAAGAGAAAGAGAATTTAGGGGAAGAAGAAGCAAATGAGGAAGAAGAGGTGTTTTGAAATTTGGGGATCGCGCTACTGTGGAAGAAGCAAAGTCTCGGTTCATTTAATCAGATACGAAGCGACGAATATAGACAAACGTCGTCGCTTCGAATATTAAACGACAAAACATGCAAATATCGTCGCTTCACAAATTTAAATTTGCGACGAATATCTAAAGTCATCGCTTCTGACAATTAAAGCGACAAATTTTCATCTCACTAGGTTACCTAGTGGGTTTAAACTTCGTCGCTTCGGACAATTCAAGCGACGAAGTTGGACCTCACAAGATTACCTAGTGGGTTAAAACTTCGTCGCTTCATGTTATCTGAAGCGATGAAGTTTAAACCCACAAGGTAATCTTGTGAGGTCCAACTTCGTCTCTTGAATTGTCCGAAGCGACGAAGTATAAATCCACTAGGTAACCTAGTGAGACGAAAATTCAATATGGTAAAATTGTATTGAACTTAGTGTGTCCTCTTGGTATGGCTCTATGATTTGATTCCCTGAAGGAGGCCTGATATCTTCTGTTGCCAGTACTTCGACACTATATACATTTCAGTGCGACATTTCTTGCACCACCTTCCAAGTACCACCCACCGCAGGATCGTCCAAATAGAACACTTGTTTTGTCTTGATAGCAAGACAAAATGGTGAATTCTCATAGTAACTAGTGTTTGTATCCACTGATATCAGACCATGATCTACCATGACGGTGTCAATTTCTTCGGCATTCTCATCGTCAATGGTGTTGTGCCATATAACTTTGAACAACACGACCGACAAATTGTTTGGATAACATACCTCGACTACATAGTCAAGATGGCCATAAAAGTGTTGGGACAGGTTTCCAACATTTGTGCTTAACATCACCCCGCTATTTTGAGTCACGAGCCTTTGATCTCTATTGAATGATTGATACCATTCACATAGCACGCCTTATAAATCCGGGTTAATTGCGGACCTCAAGCCAATGACCATATTGCCCTGTTAAAATTCAGGTCTTGAGCATCATGTCGACGGGTTGCCTGAAAAATAGATGGTGTTAGTGTTATACTATTTAGGGTTTAGGATCTTTGTAAAAAAAAAAAAAAAATTCAATTTTCGTACATATCTTAAGAACCATCGATGGAAACTCCTCCTCATGAGACGGTCGTCGTAATCGTCACCATGTTTCGCTGTATACATCTCTAAATGAGTGTCCAGGTAATGTTGAGCCTCTTCTGTATCCTTCAAAATTTGCCAGTGAGCCTCAGCTGTTTGCTCCTCTGTTAACCTGATATTTCCGGTGGTATCCATAATACACGGCTGAACTAACTGAGAAACACAACTAATATTCCATATTGGGGGATTGGGCTGTTCAACATCTTCCAATTGCAGATAAGACTTACAGGACGTCACCGACTCCCATGATATGTACCATTCTGCAATATTCCCCTCCGGGTAACGTGTATTACTCATTGACTGTTTATAATCACCTAATTACCTATAAAATGATAAATATGATTAGTGCATATATAAAGTTAGTGTAAATTTAGTTTGAACAAAATAAACATATTTGGTTAGTGCATATACCTTTCCGTCGGATACATCCATGTAAAATGTACTGGCCCTGTAAGCATAACTTGTTCGGGAAGGTGAACCATGAGATGAACCATAGAGGTGAAGAAATGTGGAGGAAAAATCAACTCCAAATTGCAGAGAATGATCACTATCTCATCTTTCATCTGTTGGACATCAGCCTTCTTCAACTCTCTGGCACATAATTTCCGAAACAAATTTGACAATGCTATCAATGGTTTCACGACGTTATTTGGAAAATATCCTCGGATAACCACTGGAAGAAGACGTTGAAGCAGGACATGGCAATCATGCGTCTTCAATCCATAGAACTTTTTCTCGGTTAGTTTCATCTTATTTCTCAAACTTCCCGCATAACCAAGTGGATACCTAACACCGCGAAACCATTCGAATACTTCTTCATGAGGATCCTCTTGAACAAAAAAGGGTGCATGAAGAACCTTTCCCGTCCTCTTTTCAGCTTCCGAACACCACTGACTTTTGCGGATTTTCCTCTTCTCCAAAGCTTCGTGAGCCCTTGGACCATCCTTGGTCTTCCCTTCAATTGCAAGAATATGGTGCCCAGGATATTGTCACCCACGTTCTTTTCAATGTGCATGACATCTAAACAGTACCTGTGTAACAACGATGACCAATAGGGAAGTATCCAAAATACGCTCTCGTGGGTCCAACATTGTATGTTGTGTACTGAGTAAGGGACATGAAAATTCGGATGCTGGCTAAGAGTGGCGTAATTGTGTGACCTAATTTCCTCCAAAATGTCATCTCCGTTCTTATGAGCTGGTCTTTTTCCCCACTCTGGCTTCCCGTTAAATGCCAAACTGGATCGCATTGGTGAATTCTCGTCGAGCCATTTCCGATGTCCTTCATAAACAATTCTCCCACAAATATGTTCCGCCGTCAGGTCATCTAAACAAATTGGACATGCCTTGTACCCTTTCACCGTTGAGCCCGCAAGCATCCCTAAACCAGGAAAGTCACTTATAGTACACATCACCACTGCCTTCATCGTGAATACATCATTGTCGACTCTGTCAAAAGTAGAGACTACATTTTCCCACAAATATTTCAGCTCGTCGATCAATGGACGAATGAGGACACTAAGGCACTTTCCTGGAGATTTAGGGCCAGGAATCAACACGACCAGCATATTATATTCCTTCATCATACACATATTAGGGGGTAGATTATATGGCATCACAACCACGGGCCATGTACTATGCTGGGTTGTCATTGTTCCAAATGGACTGAAACCATCAGTTGTCACTCCAAGCCGCACATTTCTTCCCTTAATATCATCGAAAGCTGGAAATGTCCTATTAAATTGTTGCCATGATTCTTCATCAGATGGGTGCCGGAGGGTACTTTCATCTAGTCGTCTCTCCTTATGCCATCGCATATGCTTTGCTGTGTGTGGAGACATAAATAGGCGTTTCAACCTTGGAGTGAGAGGGAAATACCAGATTACCTTTTTTGGAATGTCATCTGTATCTGGCTTATATATCTTTGAACACCACATACTGGACAAGTCCTACAAGTTTTATTTGCAGCCCCCCTGAATAGGTAACAGTTGAACTCACAAACATGAATTTTTTCATATCCAAGGGAAATATCCTTTAGAATTTTTTTAATTCTCGAATAACGCACAGGGAAATTATGTATTTTAAAAAACTTATGCAACCATCCACACAATTTATCAATATTCGTATCCGACCATCTATTTTCAACTTTAATTTCTATTGCATGTAATATGGCACTTAATACAGTTTCTTCACTCCCTTCATACAATGGGGTTTGGGACTCCCTTAAAAGTCTTTCATACTTAGCATAATCATCATTTACCATGTCATTGAAGTGAACTTCAGTATTTTTTTCAACGACATTATGCGGTGCATCTCCGTGGTATCCAGGATAGTATGGAAATACATCTTGTATAATCTCCACAGGCGGGATCACTGAAGGACCGGCAACACTAGAAGGCTGGACTCTGTCTTGAAGCCACTGTCTCCATTTACTGATCATTGCCGGTTGACCAGAAACTTCCCCGTGTAGGTGCCAAACTGTGTAAGTCGGATTCAAACCATGGTGCAAGTAGTGATGATAAATCTCAATGAGTTTCTTATAATAAGGACCATTTCTGCAAACTGCGCACGGACAAGGGAGAAATTCGATTCCAGCAGTGCGAGCGGAAATAAAATTGATGAAGTTAACTAAGCCTGTGCTGTAATCAGGGTGTGTAAAATGAAGATTCATAAAAGATTTGTTGGGGACATCATCTATGTTTCCTGTCATAACATAAACAGACAATATGCATAAGGTTAGCACACAACATTTATGATACAATCAAAACATGTCCCAACACTTCTTCTCCGTGTGCCTCCAGGTTGGGTCCTATCCCCTTCAGGAGAACACGACTTTGTTGATCCTTTTGCTATTCATGTGGTTTCTGCTACAGTTTTGGAAAATTTCGGCAGCATCTCCCTACAATTCCTCAAGTGCACAAAAATCTAAACAACCTAATTTGCACTCGAGGAACATTGTAGAGAGACACAGTCGAAACTCTATCCCAAAGCTGCAACGGAAACCACATGAATAGCAAAATGATCAACAAACTCGTGTTCGCCTAAAGTGTCCAAAAATGGGACAATTCGAGAATCAACAACTCATCTCGATCAACTAGCTAGATGAGTTGTTGATTCTCAAACGGAAGTTCTAAGCTGATAAATACCACAATTATATATAATACGAAACAATAAATTTACACACGACACCACACTCCGTCACTAAGCCACTAGCATGTTTCAGAAACCCTAACTATCACAATCCACACACAACACAAACCAATTACATCATTAACTAATAATTTCAACCTAATGTACCATAAAATTCACAAAATTTCCCTAAATTGCACTATTTCAAGCCATTTTAGTTTCACTAAATTTGGATTTAACTAAATTTAACAATTTCACTAAATTACACTAAAATTCAATTTCACTAAAATTTCACCATTTCACATACTAACCTAAATAATCTCAATTTCACCAAAATCAACACCAACTCTATCATATATTCAAACACTAACACTAAAAACAAAAAAAAAACACATTATAAACCAAATCCAACTCAAGATATCAAACACTAAATTCGACCAATCAAACTCAAATATGGTGATTACAATGAAGAGGAGAGATTATACTAACCTACAAAGCAATTGGAAGAGAATACCCAAGCAATTAGACCCTGAAATTGACGAAATCAGCCGATCTGCCCCCTTTTTCGCAGCTCCGGAACAGTTTTTTTTCTAAAACTTCAACTTCTGCAATCTGTTGAAGTCGAGGGCTTTATAACAGATTTTAAAACAAGAAGCGAAGACTATTGCTCAACACTCGTCGCTTCGTTTCATCTGTCCGCGACGAATATTGACGAAGGTTATTAACTTCGTCGCTTAAATTTTAAGTCGGCGACGAAGATTGAATTTTCGTCGCCACAGTTTACAAAACATGATCGGAGGCGACAACATACCTTTATTCATCGCTTCAATAATTTGTGAGCGACGACTATTGATCAATACTCGTCTCTCTCGTTTTTTGAAGTGACGAATCCGATATTGGTCGCTTCGATGTGTTGAGGCGACAAAGTTTGTTTTTCCCGTTTCAATCTTCGTCGCCTCAGTTCTTGTTTCCAGTAGTGATATACACCAAGAACTAAACCCGCATCACCGTTGTTCATCGTTCCCCTCCTCAGCCAAGTTGTAGGGGTGAGCATACGTAGTGCCACCGCTACTAGCGCAAGTATCGACCAGGTTAGGACATCTTTATACAGCTTCAACTAACCATCACATCCGACGTCATTTGCAACATTGCCAACTTCCCAGAAACACAACTGCATGCATAATCTATCGTGGGATACAATTACTGAACAATACCGTCTCCACCCCTTAGAACTTGGGATATTAGGGATCTGGTTTTGGGTTGCCATTGATGGACCTTCAACCCTTTGCCCAATGCTAGTTTGAAATACCAGACCTACATCACGTGTTCAACTTGCACTATTCCAAATGAAGAACTTAGACGAGAATTTTACGCAGGCTTCCACCCAGATTAAGCTGCAACCAGATGAAGGAGTTCTAAGCCTTCATGGCTAAAGTCAACAGAAATAGTCCATATATGACCAACAACGAGGAAATCGACGGGAAGTTTTGATGATAGACGTCTTGAGTTTCAATGGCCAGATTCACCATTTTTGTCACCACCAGCTGGTGAAAGCTTTAGGATGTGATAGACTACAATGTTAGGATTTTTCTTCCTATACATATCTAACTAGTTTTTTTATATACAAAAAGAACTATATTAAAAAAATGAGCCTCTAGGGCACCCACATTATACAATGTTAAACACTAAGATCGAGCATCCGCACCCATGAAATGGTCTTGCTCAAGCACCAGGTGGGCCCAGAAGCAAAATTTGCTTCAAGCAAATAGAAATCAAATTTTGCTCCACCAAATCGATTTTTTCACACACCCATTAACAATTTGCTCCACCAAATCAATTTTGTCTTGTTGTGAAATGATTAAATTTTTTTACCGGATAGATTTACCACCAATAATTATGTGCCACGTATCATTATCGACTCGATTTTATCCACGATTTTCGATAAGATTTCCGACTAATAATATTTTTTTTATTTCTCGAACATTGAAATTACATGAAAGGCAAATTTTTGGGAGAGTTTTGAAATTTTTGGGATTTTTTTACTATTTTTTAGGAATATTTCCATTTTGATCAAATTGTAGCCGTTGCCTTTGAATTCTGACCGTTGGATCAAAATTTCAGATTGAAATGGAAGGCCCAGATTGATTTGCCATTTTTTTTACCGGTCAGACTGCCACGTGGCAGCCTGTCATTGGCTCATTCAAAATTAGCACTGTTCATCTTCTTCCCCGGTTTTCCCTCGCCGTGCTGCGTTCCCGTTCCCGTACTACGTTCTCCGCCGTCCGGCGACTCCAGCCGACGTGCCACCCACCAAACTGATGGGCTCGACGCCCTCGTTCCTTTGGCACCGGTCTCAGGCGGCGTTGCTCGACGGTGGGAGGTGCGGCAACGTGGCAGCCGAAAAGCGAAAATCGGTCCGGTCCGTCCTAGAGCTCGGCAGCACCTCCACGATGTGGTGCATCTCACATGGCAGCCGAAAAGCGAAAATCGAAACTGCCCGGCCCCACCTCCTACTCGAGCAAGCGTCGGAGCAAGAAGGCTCGAGCACGTTGACTCGTGGACTGCTCGAGCAGTTGCCCTCCGTTTTCGACCCCGGTGCGTGCTGTTTTCCGTCTTGCTCGAGCACCTTGGCCGGCCCTACCTCTTGCTCGAACTCTTGCTCGCCCGGTTGCTCGCCGGTGCGGGTGCTCTAAGGCACTTAAAAGCCTCAACTGGAACCCTATTCAACCAACTAATTCCTTGGCTAACAGAATGTCCACGGTCTGCTACAACATCAACAACAAAATTTGATTCCCTATAAACATGCTTGAAACAAATTGAAACAAAACTTGTAGCTAGAGTTCGAATGTCTTGCACTATGCTCAGCAGACGCCAAGGAACACCTGAAACTCCATTGATTGCATTTATTACAATCTTCGAATCACCTTCTACCTCCAAAATGCGATAACCTCCATCTTTTGCAATGATAAGGCTATCTTTAAGGGCTAGAGTTTCAGCCATGGGCACTGTAGTCTTCTGAGCGTTTCTTGTTGCTGCTAATAGTGGCCTGGCATTACAGTCACATATAACAAACAAAATCCAAATCACAAGCACAAACACATAACTAGCAGTATAGCAGCATCACACCTTCTTCTTACTGAATGTCCATGGCTTCTAGCTGAGCTGATAACACGTCTATGCTGCTAATCTTCTTCGTCTTAGTCTTCTCCTCTCTACAAGCTTTAGACACCATAAATGGGATAGGCTCCGAAAGTCTGAGATGATGTAGAGAGCAGGGACCAAAACCTTCTATATATATAGAGCTCCTTGAATCAGTAAGCAAACTCCCATAAGGACTTGTCTTGCTGTCCAAAGTTTCTCTCTAAACAGAATTCCTTATGCAACACCAATACCAATTACCAATGTTGTATTGATCACGGACTCTCTTACAATTAAGAACTTGATATACTTAGTCCTTAATCAAACCAGAATGAATGAGATTTATAACTCCTATGTTTGAGTTATGATCCAACTGGTATTCATCTTAATGCTTGATGATGAGTTCAATAATAATGCTAACAACAAAGCCACTAGCAGCAGAGTTACCTCGAACTGAACCATCAAAGTACATATCTAACTAGTTGATATTCTCAAGCTTGTTCTAAGTTCAATTTTCCCCCTTAAATTAATCATAATTTTTAAATTGGGTCAAATTAATCATTAATGGAGTGGCAAATATTGCACAATAACTCGCTCAAGGGCCGACATAAATGGATTATCGCTAAGAGCCGTATAACTAGAACCTTATTACCTAAAGACGCCTAGAGCATAGATGTAATTTAAGAACATCGCACATGACTTATTCAAAAAAAATTTTTAAAAAAATAAACTTAATTCTCTAATGCACCTTGGTGGCTGCTGGGTTGTTGGAGCTACAAGCTCTAATCTAGAGCTCTTTGGTAGTGGTGGGTTTGCATTGGTTACCGACTGACCATCAAAAATCACATAATGCTATTGACTCTAAAAAATCGTGTAATGCTATTGACTCTCAAAATCGCGTAATGCTACTGACCCTCAACATTGTCGTAAAAAAAGTAAAAGGGTAATTTCATAATTACCATTTAACGGATTTTGTTAGTTAAATGGATGGAAACCTACTAGTGATAATTTTAAAAAACAGACTTGTTATTGGTAATTATGAGCTCAAAAGTGTAGTTATTGGTAAAAAAAAACCCTTTAATATATAAGAATACATGTTGGAAAATAATAGATTTGAGATGATGATGTGTCATATGCCACATCATTTGATATAGGTTTTTTCGTATAACTTTTTTGTGTCTTTAGCATTTGGAAAATACTTGTGTCCATACCAGTATGGACGTGTGCGTCCATACTCTCTCTAATTTGCATATCTTGGGCAATGTAATCAACGATTTTAACCGTTCAAAAGTTGAATTAATCAATAAACATCATCTCTGCAAAAATTCGGCATAAAACAAAATCTTTTCTCATTCGATTGCATCCGATTGCATCAAACAAATGAACAGTTCTAGTGAAAGTTGGGAGTCTCATGATTAACTGTCCATTTGTTTGATGCAATTGGATGCAATTGAATGAGCAAACGATTTTGGTTTATTCCGAATTTTTGCAGAGATGATTTTTGTTGATTGATTCAACTTTTGAACGGTTAAAATTTTTGATTACATTGCCCAAAATATACAAATTAGAAAGAGTATGGATGCACACGTCCATACTGGTATGGACACAAGTATTTTCCCATGCATTTTCCTTCCATGTTTAATAACAGCTAATAGTTTAAAATTCATGTTTGTGATCAAAGAGATAGATGCATGAAAGTTGGAAGAGGATTTAAAGGGACAAAACTCTCATTAAAGAGATACTACCATTGGAATAACTTTCTGAATAGGGCTATAAACCACCACGGATCGAGCAGAAAAATGAGGCAACACTCAACACACCACTTTTTTTTTGTTTTTTGAGAATCAACACTCCACAGTTAGGACATAGCGTATATCTGAAAAAAAATTATAAACTGAGAAATTATTGTTGTACCAATCAGCCAATTACAGAAAATTTTGCCCCTTGATCACGTCAGAGATATGAAAAACCAAACATTACAAATCTTTTTCTTGATGATTTTTCTAATAAATTTAAAATAAACTAAAGAAAAGATGATGAAGATGATGATGATGATATATGATGCTAAAGGAAAAAACAAGATAATCACGCAAATAAAAAGAGAGAAAGATAGAAAGACAGGTGGTTTATTCTTCGATTAGTAAATTAATGAGCTAGGGTCAATTAGCTCAAGAATATGCTCTCTCTCTCTCTCTCTCTCTCTCTCTCTCTCTCTCTCTGTGGGTTAATTTTTGAATCTGTAATCCTGTAGCTAGTCATGGCAATCTATACAAATTGTAGAGAAATCAAGAGCTATCAATTAACCCTTCTCCAAACAACAAGAAGTGAAGACAAGAGGGAAGAAAATACATGCCGCTTAGAGACGGCCATAAAAACCCTTATAAGCCGGCTAACCATCTTCTATTTTCTCATCCAGGACACACTTCTTTTCATCTTATTAAACCTACTTTTCTTTCTCTTTTTGGTCCAATGCAAGACAACCAAACCCTTAACTCTAGCTCTCTCCCATTCCATTTCCTTCAAAACCCTTCTCTCTCTATATTATGACGAGTTAGTCACTCATCTACCTAGCTCTCTCTCTCTCTCTCTCTCTCTCATCCCTCTTTGTAATTCTTCCCTACTACTCATTACGTTTTCCATTCTTCTGGGTGTGATAGTTTTAATGGCGAAAATCTCACCGTATATCCAAAAGAATACAACCCCAGCAAGCTCTAGCAATAACAGCAACACCACCACCACCACCACTAGTACTACTAGTAATACTCCGGCCACCAAGGTCAAGCGGAAGCGTAAAAGTGTACGCCGCGACTCTCCGCCTCAGCGGAGCTCCATCTACAGAGGAGTCACAAGGTTACATCCATCACATTTCTTCTAACTTAGTTTCCAGCTTTCTCTTTCCCTTTTGGTTTCTGGCCGGGTTTTCAAGTACGCTCGAGTAGTGATCGATGATGAATGTTGCGTTCTGTTGTTTTCAGACATCGATGGACGGGTCGGTATGAAGCTCATTTGTGGGATAAGAACTGCTGGAATGAATCACAGAACAAGAAAGGAAGACAAGGTT
Source organism: Potentilla sterilis (assembly GCA_963682095.1). Classification (NCBI taxonomy): domain Eukaryota; kingdom Viridiplantae; phylum Streptophyta; class Magnoliopsida; order Rosales; family Rosaceae; genus Potentilla; species Potentilla sterilis. Next base: position 32,349,370 of record OY821754.1, read on the forward strand.
AATTCTCAATCATATAACTTTAATTTCCTCTAATTAGGTTAATTCTCCTTCATTCAAGGAAATTACTGTGGCTAACAATCTTTCCTTCTGGGTTTGATGATGATGCTGGACTTCTCCAACTCTAATGCAGTCTATTTAGGTATGTCCCATTTTGTTAAGCAGAGTTTCAGACAAACGCATGGAAAGCCATATGCCATTATTGAAATATCTTCATATTAAGACGTTTCTGGTTGGGTACAAGAAATTAGTAAATCAATTAAGTTTGCATTTGTTAGGGGCATATGATGAAGAAGAAGCTGCTGCACGTGCCTATGACTTGGCAGCATTGAAGTACTGGGGTCAAGATACAATCCTCAATTTGCCAGTAAATTTTCTCTTCTCTACCGATTGATCTTTGTAACTTTTTCCTGTTCATTTTGTGTTATACTTAACTTCTGTATTTCATCACACATGTAGGTTTCCACCTATGAGGAAGAGCTCAAAGACATGGAGGGTCAGTCGAAAGAAGAATACATTGGATCATTGAGGAGGTGATAAACTTGTATACATTTACCTTCAAGAGTGTTCAATGCACTGCGTGTAGAGATATATTTAGAGATGTTAAAATAATATTTTTTATTAATTTACAGGAAGAGTAGTGGATTTTCTCGCGGCGTTTCAAAATATAGAGGCGTAGCAAGGTACACATATAACATATCTAATTCTTACATTATTCATATATATAATAGTCATTTGACCTCTCAAAGTTTTATTGATAATCAAAATACAGTAATTTCAGTTAGCTTCTCACATCCGCCAGTTCATCTCGAGTGAAACTGAATTGAATAAAGAGAGACACCTTATGTGTGATAATGCACAAGATGATTAAGTTGCCAGAAAAGTTTGATGAATGTCACAATCTATGCATGTAAATATGGTTGTGTTGTACCACTTGCTTTAATTTTGTAAACTGTAGGTCTTGTAATTTCTGTGATTCGATTCAAATGTGCAGACACCACCATAATGGAAGATGGGAGGCTCGAATTGGAAGAGTTTTTGGAAACAAATATCTCTACCTTGGAACCTATGGTACGCAATTCCTAATTTCCTAGAGCTCATTTTTGTTTTTGCTTATTTGTTCTTATTCTCGAAAAAGAAAGTTGGAATAAAAATTTAATTTACAAAAAATCATTTTCCTTAATTTATTGGATGAACGTTAGTGCATGGCCTGACCTAAATATAATTAGTAGTTTTCTTTGCCATTTGGCAGATACCCAATTCCTCACAATCTTTGATTAAGTTTAAACAATGAAATTATGTTTGCAGTCAACTCTAATTAGTTAGGATGTAGATCACCTACCCTCAACTGCCTTCATTCAAACTTTCTCAACCAAATTTTGGGAGCAAATTAAATTCTTGAATTGAATATTTCATCCATGTGAAATGTGATCCCACACAATTTACATATAAACTTTAAATTTATGTTATTGTCATCTTCTTTGTTTGGCAGCGACGCAGGAAGAAGCAGCTACAGCTTACGACATGGCAGCAATAGAGTATCGTGGACTCAATGCCGTAACGAACTTCGATCTCAGCCGCTACATCAAGTCGCTCTGCCCGAATAGCGAGAACGTTGTTAACAACACCAAAGCAAACCCTAGTACTGATGACATTAGTTCGATCCCCAACCCTGATTCTAAAGTAGGATTAGGGTTCAACATGCCCAACGAATCGAGTCCGAGCAGTACTAGCGAGTCAACGGTAGCACTTCCGCAGTCGGGGAGTGGTTCGTCGGCGTCGTCTGCCCTAGGGCTTCTATTGCAATCCCCGAAGTTCAAGGAAATGCTGGAGAGGACGTCAGTTGCAGACTGCAGCTCGTCGACGACTTCGGAGCCAAATATGCCGCGCAGGAGTTTTCCTGATGACATTCAAACGTACTTTGATTGCCAAGATTTGAATGGCGCCTATGCAGAAGGAGACGACATTATTTTTGGGGACTTAAACTCATTTGGTTCGTCAGTTTTTCATTGTGAACTTGATGCCTGATGCAAAGATTAAAGAAAATCTAAAATAAGTACAGAATATATTGTTTTTGAGTTATTCTGTGATCCTTGTGAATATGGTTTTATTGGGGGCGGGGGTCGATTAAGGATGGTGACTGACAGCGAGGAAATTGGTGATGAAGATTGAGGGTAGAGTAAAGATACAACTGAAAGAACCTTCTCTTCTATGGTTAAGGGATAGGAGGAGGAAGAAGATAGTTTGCTAATTGTTGTTGTTATTGCCTTATTGGTTCCTTTTTAGAGATGAAAATAGACATTCATTATATTTCTTCTAATAAGAGGAGTTATATTCAACTTGGTGTTAATAAGCCGAATCCTATTTACTTATGCAAGTATTAGTACTTCGACTTTTCTTGTATGTTTTTTTTCTTTGTTGGTAAATCGTAATTTAGTTGATAAAGTGTTAAGTTAATTACGAAATCAACTAATCTAGGATAATATATGACCTGACCTGTTTTTAAGCCACACCTCTATAGAAGATAGACAATTAAACCAAATTCTCGGTGGTCCAACCACTTTGGTGATAGTTTCTCTACTTTAGCCGACACATATTTAGTGAGAGGGTTGCGATGTGGTAGTAGCTAGCTTCTAATTTCCGATGCCTATCAACTGTCTTGTGACGGTGATGGTGGGTTGGAGGAGAATGCCTTCAATGGTATTTGGATTTTTGGCCTAGGGCAAATGAGAATCCTTGCTTCATTGCCTTTACTATCTTCAATCCTTAATTTTGAATTTTTGACTTTTTTTGATAACATATGGTTGGTCTCCAAATGAAAAGTCTGGTGGATCGGACCAGCTAAATTAGACCAACTCCAAACCAAACTGGTAAACCTCCGATGCATTCCCATGATAATATGGTTAATTAGAATGGTTTATGGTTAGATCAGATCAAATGGCCTACTGTGTGATTAATCATTGCTTCGTTTATTTCGCGGAAAGTAAATATAAGAAAATGGAATGTATAACAAGATATATAAGAAACACTTTCCTGATTGAAGAGAAAATAGGGGGAAAAGTGGTTCCTCCCAAATTTCAATGGAACAACTTTTCTCTCTTTTTTCCTTACATTTATTAATCACACCTTATTTTTTTTATTCCATTAATAACTAATTTTTTATGAATTTTCTGGGTAACTTTTCTCTTGTTGCCAAACATCAGAATGGAAAGTTCTTGGGAAATTTCATTTTTCTTCTTTTTCCCTTCCTATGGGAAAAACAAAAGAACTACTTTCCTTTCCATGAACCAAACGAGACCTAAGGGTCCTCAATAAGGTCAGTATTGCAGTATAGGTAATAAGACTAAACTATTGTCTTCTTCACTTTTGTATTACCACTACAAGAAAAAAAAACCTCAGGCGACGAAAAGTTAAAAAATTCGTCGCCTAAGGCTTCTTAGGCGACGAAATAATCTTCGTCCTCTAAGAAGGAAGTTTCGTCGCCTAAGCTACTTAGGCGACGAAAAGTATTTTTCGTCGTCTAAGAGAAGACCCTGACGACGAAAACAACTGTCGTCGTAAGACGCCGACGACAATTTGTCGTTAGGGTTCTTCTCTAAGACGACGAAACATTAGTTTCGTCGCGTTAGTGTTTCACTTAGAAGACGAAAGTGATTTATTTCGTCGCCTAAGTACTGCGTCACTTAGGTGAGGAAAGTATGTGCATGTTTAGTCGCCTAAGTGAATCTAGACTATATATACTGGACTGGTTTTTCCAGATCGAGAAGAAGAGGAAAAAATCTGAAAATTTTTCCTCCCCCAAAATTTTTCCACCGATTTTCATTTTTGGATATGAAAAGCTTCAAATCAGGTTTTTCTAAGCCTTGTCCACTACTACCTATCGATTTTTAACTTGGTATGATCTCTTTCTTCATCTTTTTAAACAAAAATTTCTATTTTTTCCATTGAATTATTCCATTTTTGAGGTGTATATATATATATATATATATATATATATATATATTGTTGTGTGTGTATATATATATATATATATATATATATATATATATATATATTGTGAGGTGATAGAGTATTCCTTTTGTTGATCCATATATACATACTCAATTAATTGTTGGTTTTTGTGAAATTGTTGAATTATATATATTAATTATTTATTTTGAAAATGCCTTAATTAATTATTAGTTTAATAATTGTTATTATTTTAAGAAAATCATTGTTATATGATTTATTATATATAATTAACCGTGAATGAAAGAATAAATCATTCTTTTATTCACTGATGTACATGCATTTATATCCTTAAAAATATTGTTCGAGAATCAGCATATGATTCTTGAATTGTTCCATTATTGGACAGTTTTGGGGCAGAGGACTTTGTTTCACAGTTTATATAGGTCTTGTGTATTCGATTGCAGTCGTAGATATATATTTCGACGGGTCTCTCGACGGGTCTCCCAACACTGTTCTTCGAGTGCATACTAGGTATATAGATATTCGTGCGCTTGAGGAACTGTGGGGAGATGTTGCCGAAATTTTCTCACGACTGAAAACGAATACACAAGATCTACAAACTGTGAAACAAAGTTTTGTGCTCCTGAATGAGATTAGGACCCTAACCGGAGGCATAAGGTCGAGAAAAAACATGCATATAAATTGTTTATTTGTTAATTTGTGATTATTTATTGTTTGTCTTATATTAATTAATATATATAATAGGTGATCGATGGATAGAGATAGGAGTTGGATGCAGTACCCAAGACAGAGCGAAGAATACCATGAAGGAGTAGGAATTTTTATAAATTTTGTACGTGAACATGGTGGAAGAAAGAAAACACACAGGTGTCCCTGCTTAAGTTGTATGAATACTAAGCGCAAGACGATCGGCAGAATCTACGATCACCTGTGTAACAGAGGTATTATGCAGAATTATACAACATGGAGTAAACACGGTGAAGCAGTAGATTATGAACCTACGGTTACCGAAATCCAGGCTGGATACCATGACCGAACAGCTGCTGGTGGTTTCGAGCCTTATACTGACCCGGCTATGAACATTCTACATGACATTTTTCCTACTTTTGCTCCAGTACGCGAGGAAGAGGAATTCCAAGAGGCAGTTTTTGAGGATGGCACAATTCCTCTTGTTGACAGTGCTGATTATGATAAGTATACCAGACTACTTGCTCAAGTGCAGATCCCATTATTCGAGAGTAGTCCTCACACTGTTTTAGAGACCATCATCTCACAGACACAGTTGAAAGTCAAGAGTAGGTGGACAAATGACTCTTTTGATAGTCTTCTAAAACAGTTTAAGGAACACCTTCCACAACCTAACTATCTACCTGATAGTTATTACACGCTACATAAGATATTGGGCGATCTCGGTCTCAGTTATAACAAAATCCACGCCTGCAAGAACAACTGTGTTTTGTTTTACAAAGAGAAAGCCGAGCTTGATGAATGTCCCATATGCCACGCGTGGAGGTGGGAGCAAGGCACAGTTAAGGAAAACAGTGTTCTTGTGAAAGTACTTCGTCATTTCCCTTTAATTCCTAGATTGAAGCGTCTTTACATGTCTTTACACACAGCAAAAGAAATGAGATGGCATGGAGAGAGAAGGACAGATGATAATACTCTCAGACACCCTGCAGATAGCGAGGCATGGAAGTCCTTTGACAGATCATTCCCAGATTTTGCAAGAGATGTTCGAAATGTAAGACTTGGGCTTGCCACAAATGGATTCAATCCCCATGGAAATATGAGTTTGAGTCATAGTACATGGCATATTATTCTTTTTTCGTACAACCTGCCTCCTTGGATGTGTATGAAGAAGGAATTTAGTATGATGTCTATGTTAATTCCTGGTCCAAAGTCTCCAGGAATGTGTCTGGATGTGTATCTGTAACCTTTGATCGACGAGCTATTAGATTTATGAGAAAATGGAGCTCTTACTTTTGACAGGCACAGTGGAAGATCATTTGTGATGAGAGCAATTGCGATGTTTACCATAAGTGATTTTCCTGGTTACGGGATGTTGTCGTCTCAGGCCACTAAAGGATACAAAGCTTGTCCTGTTTGCTTGAACGTAGTCCATTCTGTTTAGTGCACTGGGAAGGTGTGTTACTTGGGTCACCGTAGATGGCTTCCAGCTAACCACCCGTGGCCATTTGACGAGCTAGAATTTGACGGAAAAATAGAGCTTCGTTCTAAACCCCGTCCCTGGAGTGGTGATGAATTTTAGAGAAGTTGAACTCTTTTGATTTCAGCGTGTTGAGCGGTGATTTATCTATACCAGTTCCGGAACGCCCTGACGAGTACATGTGTTTTACACACAAGAGTAGATTCTATGATTTGCCTTACTAGTCGAAATCCATTCTTAGGCACACACTACCAGATACAGCTGAATAGCCGACGAAAATTTTTTCGTCGGCCATTCCATTTTTTCGTCGGCTATACCCTCTGCCGACGAAAATTTCGTCGGCCATAAGTCGTCGGTAATACGCCGTCGGTAATACCAATGGCCGACGAAAAAAAAAATTTCGTCGGCTATAGTTAAGTATGGCCGACGAGTCAAAAAATTCGTCGGGCAAACGTGGGTGAAATAGCCGACGAACTTCGTCGGGTATTTTTGAGTATAGCCGACGAAATCCAGTAAGTATGGCCGACGATTTAATGAAATTTCGTCGGCTATGGTGTTTTAACTATAGCCGACGATTTAATGAAATTTCGTCGGCTATGGTGTTTTAACTATAGCCGACGATTTAATAAAACTTCGTCGGCTATTTCCTCGAAATATATTACTATTTTAATAGGTATTAATTAGTTATAGCCGACGAAATAAGGCAATTTTCGTCGGCTATACAAGTTATAGCCGACGAAAATTGGTAAAATTCGTCGGCTATACTTGTTATAGCCGACGAAATAATGCAAAAATCGTCGGCTATTCTTGCATTTGGGAAAAAAAAATTAAATTATTTTCTAAATTACCATTCCAAGCAAGCTGCAAATCACAAAAACAATTCATGCATTTGCACCAACAAGAAACACGTCTAAATACCATTTTTATTAAATTCGTTCCAATATACATAAAATATAATCCTAATTATCCCCTAAACTACTAAAGTCTAGGATGTCATCTACAGCATCAGGCGCATCATCCTGCTGACCGAACTCGAGAGGTTCAGGCATTGGAGGCTCCACTAACTGCTGAAACGGGAGCGGGGGTGGACGGCCTTCTTGTTGTGCCGCGAACATCTCATAAACCCACTGTTGCTGGCCGTCGTAGTTGTATTGCCGAATTCTGGCGCACTCAGCATTCCAACGGACCATATCCAACTGATACTGCTAGTACTGCTGTTGTCTGCGGCGCAGCTCCTCTACTGTCTGGGACGAGGTCGCCAATTCTGCGGCCAATCGCTGCACTTCCCCCCTCATATGTTGGGTCTGGCCGCCTCCCTTCTTTTGACCTCCCTTAGTGGTCTTGAGGAGCCCTTGTCCAGAACCTCCCAAACCCCGGCAGTAGTACTCGTTGGACTGCTGTGGGAAGGCTGCGTTGAACATCATCGCCGCCTTTTGGATATTGGTGCGGTCGACCTGGCGCACGGCTTCTTCCAAATCTGCCTCTGAGATGTCCGGTTGTGTCTCCCGAACTATTTGCTGGAGCACCTCTTGTTCGGCCTGGGTCACCCGCTCCTAATTGGACGGGGAAAAAAAATTAATATTCTAACAAATGGATAGTTAAGTAAAATTAATAATTTAAATTTTAAAATCATAATGAACGACTTACGAGATCTTCTGTCGCTTGTGGATAAGCGATCTTGAACGTCTCCACGTAGGGGTTGCAATCAGGATGATCTCTGAGCGCCTCCTCCTGATATTGTGCAAACGGCCTTGAACCGCCGTGATGGAGGATTGTGTTACGGCGGCGGTTCTCCGAGTTTATCCGAGACCGTTCCTTCAAACAAATAATAAAATATTAGAAAAATGCATCAAAAAATATAACTGAAATAATTATAAAATATTTAAACTAATAATTAAAATTTTAATAAAATAAATATTTATAGTGAAGTTTAGTATTTACCATCATAGCCGGGTTGTCGAAGACTACGGTCCTCAACCAACGCCACTCGTACTCCCTGAACATGAACTCTCTGGGAGTACCCATACGACCACGGTTGCCGTACTCGTTATAGTGGGAACGGAGCTCGTTCTTCCACTCTTTGAACCTACGAAAAAAACAAAAGTGCATTAGAAATATGATTAATATCATAAAATATTTCTAATTATCAAATAAGACATTCCCAACGTACCTCGAGCTCTGTTGGGAGTCCGCCCAACCCCGCTTGTGTTCCGCAACCACAAAATATGTCTGAAAGATAATATTTTATTAGTTTTATAATTATAAAAATACCGAAAATTTTTAAATATTACGATAACTAAATTAAATTTTTTTATTTACTCACCGACGCGGCGTTGTTCAACTCCATCTTGATTTCTTCGGGCACATCAGCCCACCGAGCCCACAACATAGGGACTCTGTCCCTAATGAGTGCACCCACGCAACCCGAGTAGTCGCGTTTCTTTTTCGCCCCAACCTCCTGATTAGGAGCTTCGTCAATCTGGATCCTCCTGCTCCGTTCAACCGTTCTCCTGAGCGTCTCAAAACTGATGACACCTCTGGTATTCCTCTGGGTTGAACTGCTAGCGCCTGTCCCTATCACATAAACGACGATTGGTTAATAAAATTAAATATTAGTGCGTTAATTTTAATAAAATATTTAATTAATAAAATCGAATGTTACCTGAACCCGATGATTCGGTTGCCGTCGACTTTCCTTTTCTCCTCGCCGAAATCAGGAGGTCAGGGCTCTCCCATGGCTGCTGCTGGTATGCCTCTGCAGCACTCACGAACTGAGGCATATCAGGCCACTGGGGCCGACCCTGATAGTCGACCTCGGGTATCGCAGGAATGTTGTAGGGGAGGAAGAGCTGGTTTGGGAGAGTAGGCCCCTCAGTCGAGTCACCAGCAGACTGAGTCGGACTCGGCATCGGCATCGGCTCCCGATGAACCTCAGGCATACGAACCTGAGGAACGTCGGCAGCTATCTCCTCGTGAAACAGCTGCCGACTAAACCTCGGCGCCACAGAGGGACCGACCTGCGGAAGTGAAGTGCTCGACGGCCGCCCCGCCTGGAGAAAGGTCTGGTGCCGAGCACTCACACTCCGCCGCGGCTGGGCTGCATCCACACTCCTCCGCGGCTGGCTGGTGGTCCTCTCAGGCTGGCTAGCCGTCCTCTCGGAGTCTGGGGAACCGGCGGCATTTCCAGAACCGGCGGCATTTCCAGAACCTCTAGATCTAGAACGACGACCTCCGAACAACTGCCTAAATGCATCGGCCATCTAAAGCCAGACGCATTAATACATTAATTAATATTAAATTATATTATATTAAATAACAAATTCTAATTAATATAATACCCAATAATACTAACATATTTTAATATTTACCGATTTATATAATAACCAATTTATACATATAAATTATACAATTACACCTAAATTATATACAATTAAAATAAATTTTACAAAAATTACCTAAATTAACATAAAAACCTAAAAATTACATACATTAACATAAAAACCTAAATTATAACTAAATTAACATAAATACATAAATTATACCTAAATTAACATAAATACATAAATTCTACCTAAATTAACATAAATACATAAATTATAACTAAATTAACATAAATACATAAATTATACCTAAATTAACATAAATACATAAATTAACATAAATACATAAATTATACACAAATTAACATATAAATACATAAATTATACACAAATTAACATATAAATACATAAATTATACCTAAATTAACAATTATATCTAAATTAACAATTATATCTAAATTAACAATTATATATAATTTATTAACCATAATTTAATTTATTAACAATTAAATAACAAAAAAAAAAAAAAAGGGAGGCCGGCCGGTACCGAATCGGGGAGGAGGAGGAGGGGGAGGCGGCCGGAACAGGGAGGAGGAGGAGGAGGGTCGGCCGGGGCTGCCGGAACAGGGAGGAGGAGGAGGAGGAGGGGCGGCGGATCGAACCAAGGAGGAGGAGGAGGAGTCGCCGGGCTGCCGAACCAAGGAGGAGGAGGAGGAGGCGCCGGGCTACCGGAATAGGGAGGAGGATCGACGGATGAAGGAGGGCCGGATTCGAGGAGGAAGATTGTTTAGGGAAAATCGGGCAAATGGAGGCTAGGGTTCGGCTGCATTTTACTTATACCCGATAGTATAGCCGACGAAATAAAGCGATTTCGTCGGCCATGATATAGTATAGCCGACGAAATAAAGCGATTTCGTCGGCCATGATATAGTATAGCCGACGAAATAAAGCGATTTCGTCGGCCATACTATATCATAGCCGACGAAATTACATAATTCATTTTTCGTCGGCCATGCTATGGCATAGCCGACGAAATTACATAATTCGTCGGCTATAGTCTTCGTCCCTCAGAATCCGTCCGATCTCCCCCATCCAACGGTGGATAATGGGAAGGCGCGGATCACCAGACTTTAGCCGACGAAATATAACTTCGTCGGCTATACTTTTGGTCAAACTGCAAAGTCAAACCTCTAAACGCTTTAAAACGGAAATTGGCCCGTCTAAATGACGTTTTTTGGCCTGACCTTCAACAGAGAATAGTTTCAGATCGATGCGACGCATCTAATCGTATAAAAATTTCCCCCAAAATATTTACCGACCGTCAGGCTACCCATAGGAAAACGGGAGTAAAAAACAGCAAACCGCAACATTCGGCACACAGATTTTGTCGGAATCTTCCCATTTTTCAACCGTAGCCGTATTTCAATATTTCGGTCATATCTTATTTCACGACACATTTGCATTTGAAGGGTCTACGTATAGTAGGTATTTGAAACTATACATTCACTTAAACACTTAGTAAACAAGTTAAGGAACATTAGTGCATATATTACGATTTTGAATCTAAAAGTTTGGAAAATCTATTTCAACCGTCAGATATCACCGTTAAGATGAAATACATGTATGAAAAAAAATCCAAGGTTATCGGACAACGTTAAAGGCTCGATCGGGACGGTCAAACTGCAAAGTCAAACCTCTAAACGCTGTAAAACGGAAATTGGGCCGTCTAAATGACGTTTTTTGGCCTGACCTTCAACAGAGAATAGTTTCAGATCGATGCGACGCATCTAATCGTAAAAAAATTTCCCCCAAAATATTTACCGACCGTCAGGCTACCCATAGGAAAACGGGAGTAAAAAACAGCAAACCGCAACATTCGGCACACAGATTTTGTCGGAATCTTCCCATTTTTCAACCGTAACCGTATTTCAATATTTCGGTCATATCTTATTTCACGACACATTTGCATTTGAAGGGTCTACGTATAGTAGGTATTTGAAACTATGCATTCACTTAAACACTTAGTAAACAAGTTAAGGAACATTAGTGCATATATTACGATTTTGAATCTCAAAGTTTGGAAAATCTATTCCAACCGTCAGATATCACCGTTAAGATGAAATACATGTATGAAAAAAAAATCCAACTACATCTGACAACGTTGAAGGCTCGATCGGGACGGTCAAACCGCAAAGTCAAACCTCTAAACGCTTTAAAACGGAAATTGGCCAGTCTAAATTACGTTTTTTGGCCTGACCTTCAACAGAGAATAGTTTCAGATCGATGAGACGCGACTAATCGTATAAAAATTTCCCTCCAAATATTTACCGACCGTCAGGCTACACATAGGAAAACGGGAGTAAAAACCGCCTAACCGCAACATTCGGCACACAGATTTTGTCGGAATCTTCCCATTTTTCAACCGTAGCCGTATTTCAATATTTCGGTCATGTCTTATTTCACGACACATTTGCATTTGAAGGATGAAGCAATGGTTTGTCGATAGTGATAGAAAATGGAAACAGCTCTTTTTTTGTTTTTTTTTTTAATCATAGCCGACGAAATCAAACCTAGTATTCGTCGGCTATTGTTTTGTCGTTTTCGGTTAAAAACTTATGGCCGACGAAATATTTAATGTTCGTCGGCCATTGTTCGTAATATTATTTTTTTAAAAACTTATGGCCGACGAAATAGTTATTTTTCGTCGGCCATTGTTCGTAAATAATTATTTTTAAAAACTTATGGCCGACGAAATAGTTATTTTTCGTCGGCCATTGTTCGTAAATAATTATTTTTAAAAACTTATGGCCGACGAAATAGTTATTTTTCGTCGGCCATTGTTCGTAAATAATTATTTTTAAAAACTTATGGCCGTCGAAATAGTTATTTTTCGTCGGCCATTGTTCGTAAATAATTATTTTTAAATAACTTATGGCCGACGAAATAATTAGTTTTCGTCGGCCATTGTTCGTAAAATTATTTTTTTTAATAAATTATGGCCGACGAAATAATTAATTTTCGTCGGCCATTGTCCGTTTAGCCGACGAAATAATGCATTGTTCGTCGGCCATTCTCTGAAAAAAAATTCAGTGGTTTTACACCTCTCCTATTCCGATGTCCTGTTCACATATAACCAAAATTGAACATAAAAAATCAGAAACCCAACAGTCAACATATTTCAAATTTTTGTTTAAGGGGTTTGGAACCCAGCCTAGCTGGGAGGCTCATCCCCACGCCCGTTCATTAGAAATGAATTGATTACAAATGAAAGGATTACATCATTTAAATTACTTAATCCGTCGGATTGTAATCGGAATCATCGGATGAGTCTTCTTCGGTTTCTGAATTGCTCGATAGGGGTAATCTATGTCTTTCCTCACCACTAGAGTCCTCGTTAGTTTCTTCATTTGGATCAACATCAACAAGCAGTGGCTCTTCACGTCGAATTCGCACCGGCGTGTCTAGACGAATAAAAGAGGAGTCAGGAATACCGTTTGAGTTGGGCTCTTGATACGCGGTGCCCCCTTCCTCGTTCTCTTCAGCCACTCCAAGTGTAGACGCCCGGTAAATGTTGCGATGGTGGATAGTGTTGACTACTTTCCACGGGTCACCCTTGGCGAGATCATCAAGATAAAACACTTGTTTCACCCATGTGGCTAAAACGAACGGGTCGTCCTCATACCATGATGTACTAGTGTTCACAGAACTTACGCCGTATTGATCGGTTTTCATGCTCTGCGGCCGTGTGTCAAACCATCTACACTTGAAAAGGTGCACTTTCATGCCTTCCCCGTAATGCAGTTCCACAACTGAATAGAGAACACCGTAATAGTCAACTCCACCATCCCCACCATGTGCCATAACCCCTGAATTTTGTGTTTTCAGTCTGAGGTCTCTGTCTTCACATCAAAATAACACACCATTCACCTTGCACGTTGCATAAACTTTTGAATAGACCGGCCTCCTCGCTAAAAGTCTGAGTTCGTGCGACCAATTTGGGTGATTATCATTTGCAATAAGGTCCATCTGCAACCATCAGAATCAACTATAAATATGAATAAATATACACAATAATATATGAACACGTATAAAATAGTGTTAAAGGTACGTACCCAGCGGCCGAAATACTCTGCGAATGTCTGGTTGTGGTAATCGCGATCACTTGCTACTCCTTCACAGCGTAGATGTATGTCCTTCCAAAACTGAACTTCTGGACAGTTGATTAGTACCCACCAATGTGCAATGGCTACCTCATAATCTTTCAACTTATAGGAAACTGGCATGTTTCCACCGAGTACAACATCGTCGGAGAGTATGGAAAGATTGAACTGTGAAGGTACATCTTCCGGTATGCTTTCCTGTAACGCTCCGAAATACAGCTTCATGTAGGTAACGCACTCGTGCGCAATATATGCTTCAGCTATACATCCTTCAGGTGCGGATCTGTTTTGGACAAAACCACCGTATTGTCCAAGTTGCCTATAAATCAAGTTTTTAAAGTGTTATGATAATACATTAACACTATATCACATATATTGATGAGGAAATTAACATAAGGTGTAAAATACGTACCTTTCCATCGGATACATCCAAGTGAAGTGCACAGGACCGGTAAGCAACAACTGCCGAGGAAGATGGATCATGAGATGAGGCATGATGTCGAAAAAATTTGGAGGAAATATCATCTCAAATTTACACATGATATGAACGATGTCTTGTTGCATTTCCCGGAGGTCAGATTTTCTCACTTCCCGTGTGCATACCTTCTGGAAAAATCTTGCCAACGCTACTAACAGCTGCACAACGTGACGGGGAAGGAACGGTCGAATGAAAACAGGGAAGAGACGTTATAGCAGGATATGATTGTCATGACTTTTCAACCCGTACAGATTGTTGCATTGTCTGTTGACACACTTGGCTATATTTCCAGCAAAGCCTGAAGGATACTTGGCCTCACTTATCCAATGCAAAATTTCTGATTTATGCTCAGGCTTGACGGTGTAAGGAGCTTGAGGCATTTTTCTCTTCCCTTGTTTCAACCATAGTGGTTTTCTGATATTCATGTTTTGCAGATCAGTGCGAGCCTTAGGACCGTCTTTCGTCTTCCCCTCCAAGTTCAGCGTTGTGCCCACCACACTTTCAGAAACATTTTTTTCTATGTGCATAACGTCTAGGAAGTGACGGATCAGCAACTCACACCAGTACGGGAGTTCCCACAATATGTTCCTATGTGTCCAGAATTTGTACTCCTCAGGCCTTTCAGGTATTTCCGCTACAATATCGGGATGATTGCTGAGGGGCCCAAAATCGTACTGATTAAGTCTTGCTAAAATTTCTCTTCCTGTCCATCTTCTGGGAGCACGGCCGTGTTCTTCGGTTCCATCAAATGCGGCGGACTCGTAACGCCAGTGGTGATCCGCCGGAAGGAACACACGATGACCCATTCGGCATATCTTGTTGCAATGAGGGGTGCTCCCATAATCGCTGAGGCACTCTGGACAAGCCTTGTATCCCCTAACAACGCTGCCCGACAACATCCCATAAGCAGGAAAATCACTGATGGTACCAATAACCATGGCATGCATCTGGAACGTCTCCTGCTTGTACTTGTCAAAAGTGGGATGACCAACGTCCCACAATACCTTAAGCTCTTCAATCAATGGTCTCATATACACATCGAGACATTTCCCTGGGTAACCAGGCCCCGGAATCAACAACGTCAACATATTATATTCCTTCTTCATGCACATCCACGGAGGAAGGTTGTAAGGTACCAAAACCACCGGCCATATACTGTATGAAAGACTCATGGTGCCGAAAGGGTTGAACCCGTCGGTTGAGAGCCCGAGCCTGACGTTTCTGACATCTGACGCAAAATGAGGAAACTCATTGTTTATATGCTTCCAAGCCGCTCCGTCAGAGATGTGTGTCATGATATCTGCGTCTCCCGCGTCCCGCTCACCGTGCCACCTCATAGCTTTTGCGGTGGTTTCTGACATGTACAACCGCTCAAGCCTATCTCTCAACGGAAAATACCGAAGTACTTTCACAGGTTTCCTATTGCCTGCTCCCGTCAACTTATATCGGTCAGACTGACATATCGGACATGCGTCAAGGCTAGCAAGGTCATTCCCTTCTGCATCTTCACCCCAGAAGAGAACGCAGTCAAATGCGCATGCATGGATCTTAATGTAGGAAAGCCCTAGATCTTTGAGGATACTTCGGACCTGACGGTGATTGGTAGGATTACGATGACCCTCCTCCAACAACGAAGAAGTGTACTGTAGATATTCATCCACTTGCCTGATGCTCCCTTTTGTCTCGACTTTAATCCTCATTACCTCTATCACACTTTGAAGAACTGTCTTCTCAGAACTTGAAGACACAGGGGTCTGTTGCAATGCAATCAGTTTGTTGTACTTGTCAAAGGCAGCAGTGTTGACAACTTGTGGGAACGGCTGCACCGGGTCCTGCATATATTGTTCCCCACGTACACCGCTTTCAAAAGGAAACACGTCGTTGACGAATGCCATTGTTGGATCGTTGGATGTACTACTACTGCCCGCCTCAAAATACTGCCCATGATCATGCGATCCATCTAATGATGGCTCACCGTGATATATCCAACGTGTGTACTTCGGCCAAAACCCATTACTCTTTAGGTGCTCCCATACTGTCCTAATCGGAAATCGACACATATCACTGCGACACTTACATTTCTTGCACGGGCAATAATGGTAATTCCCCTTTGCATTTTCCTCGACGAACTGCATAAAATCCACAACTCCTGTAGTGTATCGTCGGTCATGCCTTGGAAGCGATATCCAACTCTTATCTCGATCCATATATAGCCTGATAATAATATATATGTATAACTTTAATTAATAATAAATTAATTAACACATATATATTACAATATATATTATTATCAACAGCAACTCATATATATATATACCATTAATTAACAACCATTATTTAAGTTCATTACACTATCAACAACCATTAATTAACATATTAATTTATATATATTTTAACACTAATTAAAATAACATTATTAAATTAAAACACATAATTATACTCTAACTGAAAATCAACTCAAATACAACTCAAAATCAACATATATACATACATTCTAACACTAAAACAACAACAAAACAAAAAATCACTTACTATATCAAAATCACTAAAACTCAAAATCAACTCAACTAAAACTCAAAATCAACATATATACACATATACGTACCTATATATAGCTCCACAATGTAAGAGAGGACGGATTTCAACAATACCCACAGATTTCTCACTCTTTTTCCCGTTTTTTTTCCGTTTTTTTTTAAATGAGCAGCTTCTGCCCAGATCTGAAAATATAAAGACTTATAGCCGACGAAATTACCAACTTCGTCGGCCATACTCATTTTCAGAGTATAGCCGACGAAAACTTTAAATCGTCAGCCATTCTCGTAGAATAGCCGACGATTTGTCACAAAATTTTCGTCGGCTATTCTATTCAGAGTATAGCCGACGACAATTTTAAATCGTCGGCCATTCTCGAAGAATAGCCGACGATTTTTAATTTTTACAGACGGAAAAAAAATTCGTCGGCCATTCTATTGGAATAGCCGACGAAAATTTTTTTTGCCCGACGAAAAAAATATTCGTCGGCTTTTCTTCGATATAGCCGACGAAAAAAAAGTTTCGTCGGCCGTTTTTTTTTTTTTTCGTCGGTAAATCCCTTTGTTTTTGTAGTGACACCCTAGATGTCATGCACATTGAAAAGAGAGTAAGTGACAGCCTTGTGGGAACAAAGATGTATATTAATGGAAAGAGTAAGGACACTGTGAAAGCACATATTGATCTGGAGAAAAAGGAAATACGAGAACAATTGCGGCCAGTGAAGACAGCGTCAGGGATGATCATACATGTTGCACCTTACACAGTTAAACCGGCTTTCAAGAAGGAGGTTTTCATATGGTTTAAAAGAGTAAAGTATCCTCATGGGTATACAGAAAATATATCTCGGTGCATTAACTTGGGGCAAAACACGTTTAACGAATTGAAGAGTCATAACTGTCATGTTTTACTGCAACGTCGTATTCTAGTGGTTATCCGACTCTATTTGTATCTAGATGGGGTGGAACCTATAATAGCGTTGTATAGGTTCTTTTCAGAAGTTATGCGCTAAAGAGCGAAAGAAGTCAGATGTTCTCATTCTCAAAGAAGAAATCATCTATATTTTGTGCAAATTGGAAAGGATTTCCCCCCCCCCCCCTGCTTTCTTTGACAGTATGATTCATCTAATGATCCATCTTCCAGATCAAGCACTGCTTACTGGTCTAGTTCATTGCACCTGGATGTATCCCCAAGAAAGGTACTACTTATTATTCCTATTTCCCCATTCATTATAATATTGTCTTATATATATACTTCACTAATAATTGTGTAATTTCAGGCTACTGTTTCAAGACAAACAGTTATGTAAAAGCAAGAGTAACCCTGAAGGATCGATAGCGGAGTCGCGCGTACATTGCACATGAATGTGTAACATACTGCAACTTATATCTCCGTAACAGTGAAAGAAGAATCTTCTACAACGACCTCTATAGTACTAGAGTTCAATCTTTCAGTCGTTTCTAGTGTTGTACGTCCATTTGGTAATTTATCAAGTTCACAAATATTGAGAGATGCTGAGCTAATCGAATCTCATTGGTGCGTACTACAACACTGTGATGAAACACAATATTTCATGCGTGAGCATTTGAAGCTCATTGAAGGAAATCGTAGAGACCTAAGGCCGAAAGAGACGCACAAAAGAACATTTCCTTATTACTTTCGCAAATGGGTACGTCACAACATTTTTTGTGTTAGAATATCTCCATTTCAATATTAGTATTCTGGTCAGTTCAGTTTAAATAATTTATCACAACTTGGCAGGTGGAAAATCTCTAAAAACAGAAGAGTGATTGGTACTCGCCAGAGTGATTTTGGAAAGTGGATAACCCGATGTCACATATGAATATATGGAGTGCGTCCACAATTGAAGGGGATGAAGAACATGATGATGAAGATGACGGCGACACTGATGAACCATATCAAGAGCATTCGGCTTCTCAAATCCCTAATGTAGAGGCTATTCGCAACAACAACCGCTTACATTTCATCACTTCTGATGAATTCATTGCAATCTCAAATGCATCTACATCTCAAAACAGAGTCAATGACGACTTCATTAATGACGAGGATGATGATAATCAGACGATGATGATGATTCCAATGATGACTTCACTGATATGATTGAAGATGCAGATGATACAGACGATGACGATTATGATGGAGAAGCATGATTATTTAAATTATGTTTTTAAATATTTCAATAAATTTGTTTATGATGTAAAATTAAAAATAGTTAGGCGTGTACTTCTAATAACAAGTTGATTAATTATTATTATTCATCGGCCTCTAAGTGTTTTTAAAAAATATTTAGTGTCTGAGTCGACGAGATTCATGCTTATACGTCTTCGTCGCAAAAAAGCTTTAACAAATACATTTGGCGGCTTATTTTCCACCCAAATTTTTGGCCAAAATTCGTATTTTACTTAGGCTACGAAATTAATTATTTCGTCGCCTAGGTGAAGTACTTAGGCTACGAATTAGAAGACGAATTACATGTACTTGTCGCCTAAGTGAGACAGATATATTCCCAAGCCCGATCGAGTGCAGTTCATTCCTCCTCTTAACTCAAATCCCTAATTCTCTAAAAACCTAACATTTCGTCTCTGTCAACGGCACCACCACCGCCCCTGCCCCCGCCTCCGCCGTGGCCCTGTTTCAATCACCTCCACCTCCCTCTCTCACGCGACCTCTGCATCTCCCTCTCTCCCGCGACCTCTGCCTTTCCCTCTCTCTCTCTCTCTCGCTCTCCTCTCTCTCTCTCTCTCTCTCTCTCTCTCTCTCTCTCTCTCTCTCTCTCTCTCTCTCTCTCTCTCTCTCTCTCTCTCTCTCTCCCCCCTCTCTTCAGGTCGATTAGGTTGAACAACTGAATCGGGTATGTTCTCTTATGAACTGATTATGTATTGTAAATTGCTTATGGATTCTATATATTTTACGAATTGATTGAAAATATAGTGTCTTGGTTTGCTATGGAAGATGTTCGTGAAGTATCAAATATGGGTTCTGTCTTTGATACTTCACATACCTATGTCTGGCACACACAAACAAAGATGAATTTTGATTATCATATGACCTGAAAATAGCATGAGGTTGCATAAAAATGAGGCCGAAATTGCTACGGTCAGTCCTTGTTTATCATGAGCTTTGGCTGCCATAAAGCCAATATTGTGTGTGTTTGCTTACTTGGTTGCTAGTTGTTAGTGTTATACATATTGGATAGTGGGACTGTGTGTTGAGAAGAATAGGGAAGACTACGTCAACTTGAATTCTCTACTTAGAAAGTCCTCATGTTGTTAGTGATTACACTAAAATCGCATGTTACTTTTGGTTAAGGTGACTAGTGGTAGTGTAGGAAGAGGAGTAAAAGGCAGGATTTTTTTTATAATCCCTAAGACTAGATTCTAGTGATGATTCATAAGGCTTAGGAACAGCTTTCCATCTAATAGGAAAAAGAAAATGCAACGCCCCTAAATGGTAATCAAACTATAAAATTGAATTGTATACTATACTGGATATATATATTGTACTTGTGAATAGAATTTAGTTTTGGGTTTAATTGAATATTGGTTGTGATGCTTTGATCCTATTTTGGCTAAGATTATAAGAATCACAGAGTTTGGTTGTGATGCTTTCATATGGTTTATGATGAATTTGGCTGCCTTGAATCATTTGAGTTGAATCATTTTGAGTTGAAACAGAGTATGCTTTCATATGGTTCATGAATAGCCAACTGTTCTGCCTTGAATATTAACAAGTTGATTTGCTCTTCAATTCATTCTTTATTGTATAGGTAATTGTATTGGCAGCTAGTTTATATAGGTAATTGTATAGGTAATTGTATGGTTATTAGTTTCATGTGATATATGATGTTGATATATGATGTTGACATATGCTGTGTTTGTGATATAATTTGTGTTTCTTGACAGGAAAAATATGCCGCCGACTCATGGGAAGCTGAAGAAGAGGCAGGAGGCATTTGACCGATTTTACAGGTCAAATGCCTCAGAAGGGAATTCGTCGCAGCCAATTACGGTCGCGTCTGTGAGCGGATCAGCACCTCCCCACCCCCCCCCCCCCCCCCCCCCCCCCCTGATGCTGGTGGAAGATACTTCAGCCCCTCTATTAACACAAACCACACCTCAAACCGAAGACAACGATCTTAAAGAGATCAGTTGTCGGCGCACATCTCGTCCTCGGCCTGATGGAGGTAAAGATAATCCAACACTTTTAATTAAGTTATTTAGTTATAAATGTGTTATTACTCCCTAATAAAACTGTTATTATTTTGGCAGCACCTCCTCCCAAACGCAAACGGGGATTGGTCAAAGACTTAAAGGTCTATCATTACTGGGTGCAGCATGGAGAGAAGGTGAAGATCGTCATGGATGATCAGTTCTTGCACGGACCAAAGACCAGTACACAAAACAGTTGGCTGACTCATGATTTCGGTCATATCATTCGGGACAACATGCCCATGACTACTGCCGGTTGGTGGAACCTGGAGGAGGATGATTAGAAGAAGCTTGTCAATGAACTGACGTAGACGTAAGGAGAAAAGAACTAAATTTTTTAATATTTTATTTTTCTATACCTAAGTTAGTTTCCATATTAATTCCATTTTTTTTTGTAACAGCTTGTTTATGACATCCCTTGGGATGATAAGAAGATGGTAAAGTGGGTTCACAAGCATGCCGCCAAGACCTACACAACCTTCAAGAGCAAGCTCAACAAGCTTAGGATTAACAACCCTGGCGAAATCTCAAAAGAGTTCAAAAGTAGGAAGGAGGATTGGGCTTGACTGCTTCAACACTTCCAGAGCGATGGGTTCCAGATATACAATTTCTAATATTAGTCTGCGCTTTCAAATGTAAACATTCTTGATTTTGGTTTTGTTTGAATGCTTATTTGTCCCAAATGTAATTAAACTTCTACAGAGACGATCGGCCGCCAACACAATCAACCGGGGGAAGAAAACATTGCACCATCAGTCCGGTTCAAAGCCTTTCATCTATATGGCGCTCGAGTTGAAGGAAAAGGGTAAACCATTGGCGTTGGTGAAGAATTATGAGATGATGTACCCTCCTGAGCACCCGGAAGCGGCATAAAATATAGTAAGTTTTCTATTATGTTTAAATTCACACTACCAGAAAAGGCATTATAGCCGACGAAATTGCAAATAACGGCCGACGAACTCTTTATTCTGTAGTGGTATTTCGTCGGCTAAAATGGTTATAGCCGACGATATCGTCGTCGGGTATAGTTTTGCCGACGGCGTATTTCCGACGATGTTATAACCGACGATATGTCGTCGGGTAATGGTTATAGCCGACGATATCGTTGGCTATAATTATTATAGCCGGCGATATCGTCGGCTATAACCATTATAGCCGACGACTTAAATTCTTCGGCTATGATGTCTTTTCTGGTAGTGTCATCATCTGACGCTGTTCTTATGTGATTAATGATGTTAATGCACTTCAATTTCAAATGCAGCGAAAGATCAGAGCCGAGGTCGATAAAGTGATGACTAATGTGAGGCAGGAGCACCCAGACGTTCTGGAAGATCAAATCATTCACTATTTCGACGAGCCGGTTCAGGCCAAAGTGCTTGTAAAAGCACTAGGACCGCGAAACAGCGATGAGATTCGGAGGTTAGGAGGAGTAACCATCGGTGTCAGCTCCCAATCATCTCAAGGGGAAAGTTCCACTCCATGCTATCGGTCTTCAAATGCGGAGCGTATGAGACGGGCGGAGGAGGAGGCCCGAGAGGCTAGAGAGCGTATCGCACATGCAGAAGAGGAGGAACGACATGGTCAAAGAGGAGGCCCGAAAAGCCAATGAACGAATCGCCGTACTTGAGGAGGAGACACGACTGGCCAAAGAGAAGGCCCAAGAAGGTCAAGACCGTCTTAGTCAGTTGGAGCAACAGTTCAACATGTTTGCAAGTCTTCAAAAGTAGATAGCTGCAGGCTCCTCTCCCCCATACGATATTGTTGTTCGCTTAATTTCTTTATCCCTAGCGTTTTAGTTTGTATGAACAAATTTATTAATATTAAGTATTTAATTTGTATGAACAAATTTTTTAATATATTAATTATATTTTGTGTCAATTTTCCTTTTTTGTTAAAAAAAATTAAACTACTTAGGCGATGAATACGTTAACTTTCGTTGCCTAAGTGGTCCACTAAGCCGACGAATATATTAACTTTCGTCGCCTAAGTATTTTAATTAAAGGAAAAAAATTATTTACTGGAAAATTAAGGCGACGAAACATTATATTTTTCTCTCCTAAGTGATATACTTAGGCGACGAAAAACATTTGTATCGTCGTCTAAGTGTCATATTTAGGCGACGAAAATGGTTTATTTCGTCGACTAAGTATATCACTTAGAAGAAATTTTTCGTCACCAGTTTACTTAGAGGACGAATATATTTCGTCGTCTAAGTAGTATCTAAGGCGACGAAACATAAAAAGTTTGTCGCCTAGTTTCTTAGACGACCACTTTTAGACGACGAAACTTAGGCGATGAAAATTTCGTCACCTAAGTACTTTGACAACAAAAAACCCTCTTAGGCGACAAAAATTTTTCGTCGCCTAAGATTTCCAGTGTTGTAGTGTACTATGACCACCCATAATTGCTGGTATTAATTGTAGTCTAGGGCTAATAACATTTGGGGTATTCACATAGTGAAGAAGACAACAATTGAACAATAATACAACGCCTGAGTTGAAACTTTTTGTCTTACGGTTCTAGGTGTTAGTATTGTTGTAAGATAATGAACTACCAGTATAATGATATTACTTAACTACCCTAAAAATGACATGATATATTTTTTTTGGTACCCAAATCATTATATTGCCATATTCACACACACATATATAGAGGGCCGTTCAATCTCAAACAAAAATATATAGAGGGTTGTTCAGAAGAGGACGTCCGCAAGTGCAGACATCCATCATTAAGCCCCGATCAGGTGTTGGAGACGGCGAGGCGTGATAACAATTAGGTGTTTGATCGTTAAGGTATTAAAAATAGACGAAGCATAGTACAAACTAATGAATGAATTGAAATCTGTTCAACATACTAAATCTCAAATGATTGTCAAATTGGATAAAACTTTGTAGAGATGATTATGTCATACATACATAAATATTGAATGGCTTGTGAATATATATATATATATATATATATATATATATATATATATATATATATATATATATATATATATATATATATATATATATATATTGGTAAGGATGTCTTCAACTGGCGTGGAATTTATTTCTTGGTGACTAGGGATCTCAATGATAAAAATTAAAAAAATCAAAATTTGTTGCACACAAATGTATTAAACGAGTAGATGAAAATTACTTGCATTCGAAATAGTGTATGTATGTTTCCGAACCCTTTTTTATATGCATACTCTTAATAATGTAAATGTATAAAATCGTTTATAAGTTAAACTAATTAGTAAAAATAATCTCTACAAAAAATCAGTGTAAATAAAAATTATATGTTCAATCGATTGCATCAAACAAATGGACGACTGATTATGAGACTACTAACTTTCACTAATAATGTTCATTTGTTAGACGCAATTTACTGAGCAAACAAAATTTTGGAGAGATATTAATTTAACTTTTTAACAGTTAAAATCGTGAGTTTACGTTGCAAAAAACATGCACATAAAAGAAAGTTTGAACGCACACGTACATACTAGTTTATATGCAAGTAGTTTCTTAGTAGATTCACTCATCAGAACCTAAATGGCTACCATCAATAACAAGTGCAACAGCTAGAGCTTAGCTATCTTGGTATAAGGCTTAATTCTTAGACAATGACCAAGCAATAATTTATGTTATCATTTACGTAAAGTAACTGCTACAAGAAGATTGTGGGTAGCGGTGGAGGTCGTTAGAAGTTGGAAGCTGCCCTATGACTTTGAGAATTACATAATGAATTTCTGGGTGGGAGGTATTGACTCTTATTATTACATAACAATAAGATTTGCACAATTAGGTGGTAGCTGGCGTCCAATCCTTAAGATCCAAAGTACGTAACACTGCTCCGGTTACATATATCAAACAAATAGACTGTTGAGCATAGCATATATAATTCAAGGACTATGGGTGCGTTTGGGGGGGCTTTTTTTCTCCCTCGCTTATAAGCACAGCACCTTTATGTGTTTGGTAAACTCAGCTTTTGGTTATGGCTTCCAGAAGCTCCTGCTTTTTTCGTCCAAAAGCCAAAGCTGCCTCTCCCCTCCTTTTGGAAGCTGCCTTCTGCTTCCGCACTGTAGCGGGAGCACTGTAGCTAAATGAACTTTCCAAAATGCCAGAGCTGCCCTCACTCTTTGCAGGGGTCAGATCCGAGCCAAGCATTTCTCCCACCATCTCTCCGACTCCGCCGTACAGACCTTCTCTCCCAAGCCAAAGACCACATCCTTCTCGAGCAACTCGCCGCCACCGCTCCTCCTTCTCCCTCGACTCCGTCCTCCCCACCCACCTCGAGTCTCGCTTCACCAAAGTCAAGTCCTTCTCTGTCCTTCCCACCTTGCGATCTGGTCGTCGAAGCCGGGTTGATTCCGGGTCACTGGGTTTTGAGGCGACGACGATAGAGCGGCGCGATGGTGGCAGCTGAGGCATCGTCTTGGAGGGCTAGAGACCTCCGTCGAGCTAGAGGGCGGCGCTGGGCTCGGCTATTGGGCAAAATTTGAACTTCGTTTTTCTGGGTTTTGGGGAGACAATCGCATGGGTGCCCAGAGCAAATATCTGGGTGCCCTGAGCATCTTCATTCTCTGCCGACAAAGAGGTCGTCGGCAGGGTTTAACTTTTCTTTTTCCGACAAAAGTTTGTCGGCAGAACCTGGGACTAGGAATTTTTTTTCTTTCTTTCGACGACAGAGTTGTCGGCATAATAATTTCTAGGGTTGTTTTTTATTCTTTTGATTGAAACCTCAGAATTTATGAATTCTTTATGACTATTAGACGAATGCTAGATCCACGTACTAAGAATTTGTGAGTCTCGAGATCCCCGCCTCAGTCAGTACTACCGGATGGCTAGTTCAATGCATATATTAACAGTCATAAAATTTCAAATTAATCGGTATTACCAATCAATTAAAATTAAAATTTCTTTCATGTCTAAATTGGTCATTTACATACAAAAAGCACAAGCCAACTTTCAGTTTACCAAACACTTTACCAATGTCTTTTCCACTAAAAGCTTTTAAAAAAGCCAGTTTACCAAACACTTAGCCAATTTGCTTTTCAGCCGCTTATTTTAAAAAATAAGCAGAAGCCAGCTTTTCTGAGAAGCCCAGCCGCACCAAACATACCCTATATACTGGAAAAATGTGTCCACTGTTGAAGGAAAAAAGTATTATGTGCCTTCGTCAATGTAACGGACGATAGATAATTATGTAGTCATTATTGTCATTAATGTATTTCCTATTACCGTTGTAATACTCACCCTATATAAAGGGGATTATCAATGAAATGAGTAGACCAATTCCGATTATTCTACAACACGTTATCAGCACTTTGCCTAACCTAGAGTTTTTAGCCAAAGAAAAAATCTGCCGGAAAACAAAGAAAAAAAAAAACACAGAAAAATCACAAACCCTAGAATTTTCTTTTCTGCCGGAACACTGCCGGAAAACACAGAAAAAAAAAACCCTTTTGTTTCTTCTCTGGGCACCCATGTCTGCCTATCCCACCGGCCGTCCTCCGATCCCACATCGACGCCGTCCAGCCTCACCGCCGCACCGCGAGCCCAGCCTCACCGCCGCACGACCCAGATTTGCTCGATTCAAGGACCAAGCCCCGGTGCTCCGACGTCCTGCCCGAACCAATCCCCAAATCGAACCCAGATCGGCGTCTGACGGCTCCGGCTCGCCTCGACTCCAACGACTCCGGCTCGCCTCGACTCCAACGACTCTGGCTCGTCTCGACTCCGACCCCGGCTCGCTCAATCTTCCTGTGCTCGATCGACGCCGCGCTGCTCTCCCCGTCGCTCCAATCGGCTCACCTCCGATCGGCTGCAGTTTCGCCCGATCTGAAATTCTGCCCGACCTCGCCCCGGATCGGATCGCCTCGCCCCGATCGCCTCGCCCCGATCGTCCACTGCTCGGACGACCCCCGATCGGACCCCTGCGCTGCAGAGACGACTCCGGCTTGCCCTCCGCTCCGCGCCACTGCCGCGACGCCTCCGCCGCTCCTGCCTTCAGATCGGACCCGAACTTTGCCGACAAAGCTTCGTCGGCAGAAGCTTGATCTCGACCCGGATTTGGACCTGATCCGACCCGGCCCAGCCCCTTGGGCCTGACCCAACCCGAAAAAAAAAGAAGAAAAAAAAAGGATTTTTTTTTGGGGGTAAAATACAAAGGTAATTTTTGAAATTACCGCACAGTAATTTATATTTACTGTATAACTATTTACTATATATCTATTTACTGTTTTTCGAATTTAATAGTAAATATGAAATTTTTTTTAATTTATATAGTAAATGTGAAATATATATGATTGAAGTGACTAATCATATGAATATTGTTTGTTTTTATGTGACTTATCAATTACTATGCGGCGATTAATATGTGACGACTATTTGGAGTCGGAGATCGAGCAATCACTTAATATGCAGTTTATTTGGCAAACTAACAAGTAAGATCTAATTAACGTTATCATTTTCATTAAATCGTTAATGATATAATGCTCAAACTTATCTTATTATATTATGACATATATTTATGAAAATTTGAGCATCATTATATGTCTATTTTATTATGTTAAATAATTGTTTTTATTTAACATGTTATTTAATTTGAGCATTGCTATGATAATGCAAATCTCATGAGCAATACAATATAAAAATGGACAAACCAATTATTGTGATAAAGCATATTCACGAAGTAAGAAAAATATGACCATTACAAATTTTGGTCTTGAGATCCAATTTTAATTTCTTGAAAAAATTTTCATCATGGATATCTTCTTGATTATATAAAAAGCAATGATAATGAAATTTCATTAGCTTTACATGCAATGAATATGGAAACATCAAAAATTTTATTGTGATAACGAAATTTCACAAAGCATTTGATTTCCATAAAGTATATTGGTTTATTTTAGTTGTCGTGAATGTCATAGACCGCGAAACTAATATATTTTATTCTTCCTATATTTTACAGATGGTTTAACCATCACAGTTCGACTTTGACACATTGGGCTCTGAAGAACTTGAGTTCCAAATTCCCCTATTGAGCCAACAAAGGCTTGAACATGGTATATTTATACGAACTGCTTTATGTAAATAGCTAAATATATAATTTCAATATCTTGAATGACAACGTAAGGTCTGAAAAGAAATTCCCTGGAACAAATTATGCAAAGTAATGCAACAACCCTAAAACAAAGGGCAATGACGATGTAAGGTCTGAGAAAACAAAGGGTAATGACGATGTAAAGTCTGAAAAAAAAAAAAATTATTATTTCTTGGAACAAATTGTGCAAAATAATGCAACAACCCTAAAACAAAGGGCAATTACCATGGACGTAAAGATTTCTATAATCATCCACAAGCAAGTGGAGATAATGTAACATTTAAAAGATGACATAGGGGACATGTCATGTGCAGCGAAGCACTCTGTCATTGTTGTAATTCAATGAACTATTGATACATACATTATACGCTAGCAAAGAATTAGCTACGACTTTTAATAAAAATGAAGAATCATATAAATACGCGGATTTTGGAAAAGTATCTTCAATATCCAACAAGAACATCGAAAATGAATTTACAACTGAAGACATAACATATGGGAAGAATATGTCAAATGACACATCTCATTGCAGCTATTAAAAGAGCAAAAAGGATCTGGCTCAATCCAAGATAGACTTTGATTAGTCTACTTTTAAACTTACAAGATATCCTTATAAAGGCCATTATGCCTAAATACGACTTTTGGTCCTAAATTAGACTTTTGGTCTTAAAATTTCTCTCTCTAAATTGGACAAGACTAAATGTAATCGTTGGCATGTTAATTTTTTGAATCTTCTCTAAAGGAATTGAGATTATTCAAATTTTATTCATAATACACATGATTCAATTTTCTACATCTAACTTTGCAAAGTATTGCATAAAGTAAAGCAACATATCATAATATAGGCATGAAACAAAGAACCGTGTGTAAAGAAACGCACAATGTAATCCCTAAAATAATAGTACTGAAGAACAGTAACACTATATCAATAGTATATGATAATGATTAGTATATCAAAGAAAGTGATAATGATCAGTATATATTTTCCTTTGGGATTCATAATACACCTGCCTAATTGGGATTACAATACCTTTTCATTACAATCCCCATCGATTTACTCTAAAGAACTTGAGTTACGTTTCGATGTATATATTGAGCATATGTCAAATTGACAATTTATGCGATAAAAGAAAATTGAATTTTGTTTTCCACATTATAAAGAAATTTACGCCACGATTTTTCATGTGAAAAAGATACAAGTGAGAATTCATTTGAGCTCCTTTGCATTACCTCTAAATGACTGCGAATGTAAACGAGTATTAGAGAAGATTATATGTCAACTTAGTAGGTTCTAAGTAACCGCTAATTAAATCCAACGTCATAAGAAAATGATCTTTTGGAATTCTGACATAGATTGGCTTTGATATGGTGATCCATACATTAAAGAAACTACTATGGACACCCATATTTTTGGATAAATAGAAGCAAACACCAGAAGAATATGGTTCACACACGAATCTGAGGACGATCAATGAACATTTTATCCTCAAATATTGTCATATAGGGTTGAAGACGTATGTTCATTTCCTAAATTTCGCCGCTCCCCCAATGTGGCATTATAATATATTTGATGCACAAGCATATGCATTTATACCTTATTATGCTTCTCCTATCCGTCATGATTTTATGGATAAAAGTACATCATTCAAAGCCTATTCGTTAAAGCAATTATGATTGAGATCATCATATGCAAAGGACACATGAGTTTCTCATTATGATGTTATATTGAATCAAAAGAGGATTCAGTGGATCGATTCAACCAACTTGCGGACACCATAGATATTTTATGGTGTTGGTTGTTGTGTCGACACGCTGGTCACGTGTCATGACACCATCCACACTTAAAATTTATGCTGCTTATGCTAGAAAGTCAAAGCACCTAGGCCGGGTTAATTTCCGTAGGTGTGATGATTTTATGGCTTATTATATGGGATTTGTAATGGACATCATATTCCAATATAAAAACCCAATTGGTCTCACGGAAAACGACTACAGTAATAGTCTTAATATTGGTAAAGCACACCAATACTTCCGTTTTGGGTTATGCAATTTTTGCATGCAGCGTTACTTTTTCATCTATGGCCATCATCATTGAACCAATTTACACCATAGCTAGTGACTATGTGTGAGGATTTTAAAGGATTTCAAACGAACTTATAATCCTTGAGCTCTTTTGGATTGACACGGATCTACAATCCTTGAGCTCCATTAAATGTTTTTATGTGCCAAAATTGCGCCGCCACAGCGCATAATGATGGGTCCATTGAGATGAATAAATATTTATGCTGGATATGAACTTCCAGCTATAGTCCGCTATGTCGAAACCTTGACAGGCGATCTCTTCACCGCTAGATTTGCGGAGTGTCACTTTGATGAGACAGTCTTCCCGTCGTTAGGGGGAGATAAGAACAAGCATGTTCAAGTGGAACGACAGGAATTGTCGTGGTTTGTCCCCACTGTGTCTCATCTCGATCCCCAAAAATCACACAAAGTAAGGTGTGTAGATATCTTATACATTAAAGTGACGAGATCACATAAACCTGCTGCAAATATACCTGCAAGGATTGTGTTTTATCAAAAGGACATGGTACCACCCAAGAGGAATTGGGTATTGCACTGCCACCATGGATGGTGGCATGGTGACGCCATAAGTGGCATAAATGGTGTCACAGGCCGTGGCTCTCCAAGGAAGAGGGGGAGGCCACCTTAGGTTCGATACATACTTGTGTAAAGGAAGAAAACAAGTTTGGCACAACCTGATCTATTGATCAGTGATACTCAAATCCGTCTCATGAGAATATTTATGGATTGTGGTTATCATTGGGGGACGCCTCAAATGTTAGAACCAATCCTTAAAGTATAGAGATCTCTACAAACACATTACACTAGTGTACATGAGGACGTGGAATAATGAGTCTACTATCGAACCATACTTCGTTGAAAAATGTCAACTTAGTAAATTGGCCTAATGGAAAGAAGCGATCCAGTATAAACAAAGAGATAGGTATTTGGGCAGGTGACGCCGACACCGCAAATGTAAACCCTATCAAATATATCTTTGTTAGAATGCGTAATGAGAATAAGAGTATGCAAACTCACCTTATGGCGCAAGGTCTCTCAAAAACGCACTAGAATCGACTACGAGGAGATATTCTCTCGTAATGGACTACGATGAGACAATCTCTCGTAATGGATGTCATTGTACTCCACTACCTTGTCAGTTTGGTAGTTTCCGAAAAACTGAACATGCAGCTTATGAAAAGTGATCAAAACATATATCTCTATGGGGATCTAAATTAAGAGATATACATGAGGATCCTAAACGGACTTCATCCACCCAAATCAAGTGACTCTAGATCACATGAGTACGTTTGCAAAAGAAATTGAAACGTTCACTAAAGTGACTACTTGATTGGATAGAGATTGGTGAATTATGCCCTTGCGTGCTCATTATGGATATATATGAACTCTAAATGAAATAAGAGAAACTCAGTGTATTATCCTAAGTTGAGAATGAAAAAGATTTTGGGAATACACAGTCTTGAAATGGAACTCAAGGACTGTAATGATGGTGACCATACATCAATCGGCTTAGGCACTCTAAAGAATAAAGTGAGGCCTACATATACTCCCATGATCAGTCGAAGTCTTTACTATAGATCCGTTTTCATCTAAAGGAAGATGACGAAGAAGTATTGGGAAATGAAATTCCTATACAAGTGCAATAACGCATGATTGTACTTAAACATAATATGTAAGACTCGACCTCTCATTCGATGTAAATTTGTAAAGCTATGTCTAGCTATGCGCCTACGCAACGCAAACCGTTCTTTCATTAAAGATATGAAAGATTTGGGCTGATTCAATCTCTACATAGAATGTGACATGATAAAGAAATTATCCACGTCATAGCTAACTATGCGTAAAGAAAAACGCATTAAAGGTGAGATAAGAAAATCTGTTATTACAGATCAATTTCTAATCTCTTAATGGTTCACCCATACTCTAGACGAAGTTATGACTATTTTGTTATATGAAGGTCATACCATGAGTGAACCTGATGTTCAATATGATCCTATGTATTCGGCTCATGAACAACCTTATCCTCAAGATCAAAGTAAATCAAGTTGGATCTGAGGACGATGTGGCAAGATTTAGTTACTAAATCATTGCTCAAAGTCACATTTGGAAAAACATGTGAAAATGCATAAGTATGCTAATAAGACTGAAGCTCCCTTGATCAAATGAAAGAATCAGGGAGAAACCCATGATTAATGTAAAAATCAGGGGGAGGTGCAGACATCAGGGGGAGTCTAGCACATACATGTTGTTTTCAAATGTATTAGGTGCGTTGTGCTCTTTTTCTCCTTAGACCAAAGTTTTATTTTCTCCCATTGGGTTTTTGTTACTTGGCAAGGTTTTTAATGAGGCAACACCACATGCACCATGTTACCCCTGACTCGGCACAAGGGGGAGTGTTGAAGGAAAAACGTATTATGTGCCTTCGTCAATGTAACGGACGATAGATAATTATGTAGTCATTATTGTCATTAATGTATTTCCTATTACCGTTGTAATACTCACCCTATATAAAGGGGATTATCAATGAAATGAGTAGACCAATTCCGATTATTCTACAACATCCACCTTAATTTTCGACCTATTTAAAAATTATTAATTTGAAAGAGTGTTTTGTAGTTAATTTGTCAAATTTTTTTTTATCGATTAAGTCATCGATCTTTTATTTTGTTCTTGATATAAATGTTGATAAACTGAAAGTTACAGTATTAAGAGAACAATGAAGAACTTCGGATTATTGAAGATTGACCGAGTGTAACCCAGTGTACTCCTCAACTTGGTAAGGTGGTACTAGTGGCCAACACCTTTTGCAGCAAGTAGAAGTCCCCCCTCCCTCCAGGTTGGTGGGGGGGGGGGGGGGGGGGGGGTGTAGATAGAAACCCAGCCAGCTCTCTTTACCAGTACTGATGTATACTATAACAGAAATGCGACTACATTTAGTTAATGCTTCTTCTGGGACGGCAATGTGTCAAGAAGTTTTCCTTACCCTACTCCAACCAAATGAAAAGCTCAAGGGTGGGTTCGATCGCAGACCCAAATTGATGGCCATGCTTTAATAGGCAGTTAGTAGAGAGATGGACTCACACCCTCTAACATCTGCTAACTGTGACATTAATAAAAGTTAAGATTCAGGCTTGTTCTGTTAGGCCTGGATTCTGTTCTGGTCATTGTGAAAGTTAAGATTTACGAAAAGGACAGAACATACACACACAACAAATAAGCAACCAGCATGTTCCAAATATTTAAAACCACCATATATACTTTTCCAACCAAGCATCTTACAGTACTCTATGGCTTTCAGTGAGCTAGGTAGACTATAGGATGATCAAGACCTAGGTAGAAACGTAGAAGGTCACACGACGTGCGCACAAGCCTTGTTGTGCATGTTCAGAGGTTGAACGACAAAAACTAGTGGCATAAAGATGATTTCATGCTATTTAGACAGAGCAACAAAGCTTCGAATCAATAGAAGCTAAACAAATGCAGAAAGCTTGGTAGCCTGTCAAAGGATATCTGCAAAACAAACATATGAACGTGCTTAGGAGTATGAAACTCAGATACTTGAAGTATGGAACACCTTATTTCCTTTTATAGGGAATTGCACATATGTATGACTACAGAACTGTTAATAATATAATTACCTATAATCCATCACATATTTTGACTTCCCAACCCTTCCTAGCTGAAGGATTGTCTGCTTTCCATTCTCCTAAAAGATCAATTATAGAAAAGTTAGCATCCCAAACAAAATATGTGTTGCAGATCCTAAATATGTTAAGAGAAGTTTAGCCTCCCAAACAAAGCACACACTGGAGAGCCTTGCTCCCAGGCTGTTGAATGTTGATACAGACAACCGTGCACAAAAGTTTATTCCACAATACACATTATGATATATTATGCATATCAAGTAAGGTTTCTCATTATATATATCTGAGATATCAAGAACCACAAGTAATACATTCAAGCAAAACTTCTCCTGATCAGTGGTCTGTGTTAACTGTTAAGTGTGGATTTAGAAGAGGAGATGTACCTAGCCAACAATTTGGATTGGCAATGAAGCTTGTTACATGAACATATAGATAACACAAATTTAAACACACATATTGAAAGGAAATTTATTCCACATGAACTTCCATAGACTGTGGTAAACCTTGTTCAAGAATTGTCTCTCAACGATTGACATGAGTAAAATCATTGGTCTTGCTGAATAAAGAATAATATCTTAAATGGTGATTGGTCATACCTCCAGAGTCAGCTGGAAATTCTTGACTGAACTTTGGATTCTAAGCCCAGCTCTTCCCCTATCTCTGAAGTCCAACTCATATTGCTTTGAAATCTGAGAGAAAACAAAAATCATTGAAGTAACCAAAGAAGAATAACCAACGATACAACATGACTTCATATTTACAATAGGATAATATAATTCATTTCATAGACCTACTTTATTGTAAGCTGGAACCCTTGAATATAGCTGATGTATTTTGTCCATTTTTCCCTCCCAGTCCGTTGGCATTCCCTTAATGTGTTGTACCTATGAGAAACAAACATTAATAGTTGGATGTGGATACTTGCTCTATTCACAGGATTAGAGTATAAAAAGTAAAAAAAAAAAAAAAAAAAACATGTAGGAAACAACACATTACAAAATAATATGACCATGGAAAATGCGAATCTATTCCAAATGTTCGAACTAAGGAAAACACTGATTTTTTTTTTTAATAAATTTTGAGCTCACCTGATTAGTATTCTTCAACTGCATCGATTGGTGCTTGGGTACATATGCCCTTATACGTCTGTAACTTCCTGTCCAAGTTGAAATTGTTGGTGTGAACCTCCAAAACCAAAGATGATGAAAACAAATTGTGTGTTAGTATTCCAAGTTGAAAATTGCACGTGTGTGCATACAGGTTGATCGAAGAAAGAGGATGAAAACACTCACGATACAGCAGCAAGAAGTGATTTAGACTGTTTGCTCAAGCAATTCGGTCGATTCCCCTGCAATCAGTAGTATACTCAGTACTGAAAATGATTTTTTTTTTCTTTTGGCTTTTCAGTTTTTTAGTTTGTTAATTTACTGTTACGACTCAATGGCAAATGTCTGATTGCTAGTCTGACACAGGCAAATACACTTCATAGTTTTCAGTTTTGAGGAAGTAGAAAGTATGAAGTTTAGTCTAACCTGATCCCATATGTGGTACTTTGAACCCATCAGATTAGCATTTACCATCCCAATAAAACTATCATCTGAATGTGACAGTATTCCCTTCATATTTTGAGCAATAGTTAATTCAGATTTTCCATTACGCCGCTTATGGTGTGCAATAGCTAGTTTCCGGTCCTGCCTTCCCTTGCCTTCCTGTAATATCATAACACCACACCAAGAACTTCAATAGCCAAGTGATTCAATCGGCAAGGGAGTTTAACAAGTTTCAATTCGGTATCAAATCCGACTTAAATATATAAAAGAAACCATGGAGCAACTACAACTAAACAAACAGCAATACAGAACAGTATCATAGAGAAACTGTGAAGGGAGCTTAAGATCATAAAAAGATCTTCACTTTAACTCAAAAATATTTGCAATATACTTGATGATTGTAAAAGGGTTTAAAAGAAAACAACGTTCCAAGGCACTAGATAATTAGTACTTTCACCATATTTATGCGAATAGTATGGCCTCTTATAAAATATCATATGGGAATTGTATGGCAAGTTAACTACATGCTTATGAAGAAGCAGGAAATGTTATAGAACATTATCTAGTAACTACTAAGCATTGTGGTCTGTGCCACCATCGATTACATAAAAAAATTCTCAGATATTCTAACATTATTATCACAGTTCATATAATTGCACAAGCAACATTGAAAACTTAAAACTGAACCCCAAAATGCTTCAAGCAATCAAACTCAGAGACGGAAAATGAGTCTGGGAAGTCTTACATTGGTATAGAGAGAATACAGAGAGCCCCCATTTGGAGATTTTTCCTTCACTATAACACAAGTGCACCTTCCTACATCCATAGGCAATGGCCTACACAGCAATGACCTGAAAACCACACCAAATTTGCACACTCAATACAATTATTACTTAATTTAACTATTCAAAAAATAGAAACTGGGTCTGTGTGTATTGCTTACTTATTAGGCAGAGTGGACCAAGAAGAAGCAGGAGCAGCCTCAGAATCGGAATAGTCCCAAATCTTCAAAGAGCTGGAGTTGTCCGACGTCACACTGGGCGGGTCCCACAACTTGGACCCACCAAAGAGCTCCTTCTCCGGCTCACTCATCTGCATACAGAACTGCAGCGACGACGGCTTCAGGGCGGCCCCACCTCCGCCGCCGCATCCGGCGGAGAACGACTTGTTCAGATTCTGCTTCATCGTCAGCGGCTTCTTCGCCAACAAGTTCTCCTTGTCACCACTACTCTTGTTGTTGTTGTTATTGTTGGGAGTTGCGTTCTCTTTGTCTTCGTCGTCGTTGGAAGCCAAAGCAAAGTGGTCTGGTTTGGAATGGTCGAGGTTTGGGCTGCAGAGGATGTCTTCGCTGGAACTGCGGTTGTGTTTCGTGTCGTTGAGGGGGTTGACGTAGAGGGCATTGTACGACGACTGCCGCGGCATCACTTTCGTTCTCTTGCAATCGCTCATCATAATTAGCCTTTGAGATTTCTGGGAATTTTGGGTGGTTTGTTTTCAGAGTGACGGAGTGAGTTTTAAAGAAGGAAATGAAGGAAATTTGAATTTGAGTGGAAGTTGATGTTTTACTGGGGAAACAAAACCTGGTTGTTTTTCTTTTTTACTGGAAAGTGGTGTAGTACTAGTGGGGTAGAGTTTCTGAGATTCTGCCACGTCAGAGGATTGTGGATTGATGTCGGGTTTTCTACCGTCAGATGCGGAGGTGGGGCCTTCGTGCCAAGTGACTGGAGTTTTGAATTTGAAAAACATTGGAAAGTGCGTGGTTTTTATCGTGTTTTGTTGTGGCGGAAAGGTTAACGGTAACTATTCAAATACTGTTGACGTTTTTCGGGGTGTGGTGGCTGGTTAGGCCATTGACGAATGTATAGAACAATGAGCGGGATACATGTTTGAATAAACCAACTCTACACATATCAACATGGCAATTATCTTTTTGCTGTTGCTCGTAAAATTAGACATACAAATGCGTTAACTGCTGAGGCAGTTGGCTTACGAGATGTACTACATGTTGCTTGTTCTCAATATTTTTCTAAATAGTTAGTGGCAGGTGATACTAAATTTCTTATCGTTTGTTTGTCTGGTCGAGATTCAACTCCTTGGTGCTTGCAGTATCTTAGAGCATTTCTAATAGTTCTTCTAAAACTTAGATTTTTTCTATTTTACAAAAAAAACACCATTTTTTTGCTCCAACAGCTCTTGTAAACCAATCTTTAAGAGTATTGCTACTGGGACCTCCACATTTGTTCATTATACCTCAAATATTTTCTACACCTCCATTAGACTTTTGAATATAAACATTTACTCACTAGACCTCCATTTAAATTACCAAAATAACCATAAATATGTTATTCACATATATTTTAATAACTTACTCATTCAACCTCCTATTTACTCACTAGACCTTTATTTCTTTATTTTTTTCTTTCGTGTAAGATCTAATGAGATAAATCAAAACATACGATATACAAATATTTCAAAACATACTAGCATATGCCCTTGTACTATTTCAATAGTTACTAGTGTGTTGCAAATATATTTAAGATCTAATAAGATGTATAAATATATATATCAAACACTTGACCTTTTTTTTTTTTTTCATGTTGCAAAACTTATTAAAATATATGCGCTTAGTTTTCAACACTTATTTTTGACCTTATATTTTGTGCATGCCCTTAAACATGTATAATTATACTAACTTTATGTCACATTAACAATCTTATATTTTGTAAATTCGCTTAGAGTCAACACTTACTAAAGTTAGAAAATAAATTTGATAAGAAAAATAATAAATAACATTATTATTGAATTGAAAAGTCTATAGACAATAAATATAATACTCTTTTTATACACGTATTGTTCTCAATAGTCTTTATGTAAGAGGATATAAATGTAATTCAATAATTGAAAATAGAGGGAGGTCAAGTGAGCAAATGTGGAGGTTCCAATAGCAACACTCATCTTTAAAATACAAAAAGTTGGAAAAAAAAAATGATAGAGCAAAATTTGTATACTTTATTAATAAATCTCTAAAATTTACTGTATGCCTTTTAGAATTCTCTCTCTTCTAAAAAAAAGAAAAGAAGTGAAAAAAGAAAAATATTTAATTTTGTTTTGCTCAAATAAATATATAATATTTATATAAATTCATTAAATTATACAGAAAAACATTTAATTTTGTATGATAAAATATAATAATTGTTGAAGTTGAGCCCTTTTTATTTTAGAGATTTTGTGATTTTCTCCTCTATAATAAAAAATTTATGAGAAAATTATAGATAAACTCATATTTCGAGCCTCCTTTCAAGATAAACCCACACCCAATTTTTTTTTTAAGTTGAACCCAATACATATTTCAACCTTCCTTATAGAGTTTGTTTGAGAAATTTTATATACACTCCCCAAAACTCTTAATACACACCCTCTACTGAATGCACAACTACTTTTATTTCTCATTATAATACATTACTAAATACACTACCCAAAGTACTTAAAATGTCCCTAACCACAAAAAAAAATATAAATTACATTATTATTTGACTATATCTTATCTAGTATGATTAATATATATCAATATATATGTCAGTATTGATTTTGTGTGCTGTTCTTAAAAAATCATTCAAATTTATTAATGTTTTTTTAAATCATAAACATAAAATAATAAACACAATGAAGAACACAAATCTCAACGCCTCAGGGGGTGTGTTTAGATGAAGAAGAGTCAAAGGTGTATATGGATGAAGAGAAAAAGAAAAAGATAAAATTAAGGAGGACATCAATCAATCTCTTAACATGAATTACCTTAAAAATTAAATTAATTTGTGGAAAGAAATAAATGAATCGTCTAATTATATGAAATTTCCATATAAACTTCCATTATAATAGATGTCATCTGTTTCTGTCTGAATCCGGAGACTCTAACAAAAGCACAATAAAGATAGTTCGACACAAGGATTTATAGTGGTTCACCATGCCTACGGCGGGCATGGCTACGTCCACTTAGGAATATACTATGATCGGCCAATAAGCCATCGGGGTGGTTACAAGCGTAGAATAACAAGTATCCAATTATTCTATCTCTAAAGGAGAAGACTTCTATTTATAAGCAAGGAAGGCTCCCTGACGAGTCGCCGAAGCGGCACTTCAATGATAATCCCTACAAGAAACGTTAGTAGTATATGATAAGTAGGGATCGTTCTAGCTGGGGATTAAGGGCACCTGACATGTAAAAGGTTAGAAACACATATTCACAATTATACACAAACAATGAAACGAATAAGGGGGATATAGATGAGGTTCGGCTACTGCCCTCAATACTAAAGACGAAAATAAATCCTAAAATTACTATATACAAGTGATCATCATCTTTCACACCAAGCAATTCACACAAAGACTCTTTAACAAGTAAGATACGCATGCAAGAAAGTAAGGAACAAGTATTTAACACGTTTTAGACTTAAATTTGGTTCCGATTACAATTAGAGCTTTTGGCTATAACCCTAACCGTGAGACTTCTCAAGTTTTCAAGATCAACCTTATGAGTCTAGATCCTAAAAGTTTTATGTTAATCCAGGTAAGATTTAACACTTAAGCACAATAGTCTATATCGGAGACACGTAAACAAGCAAAGTTGTCAATCATCTTATTTAACATGCAAGTTATCTAAGGTATTAAACCCTAAGGGAGTAACACAAATCAAAGCAACCTTTTGAGTCTTAGCTATATTCGTTATTACTCTTGGTTCGATGAAACCTAACATCTAGAATTACATGCTTTAAACAACAAATGTTTTGAACAAAACTAATGTGTCGGTTTTTAATGCCCAATCCTTAGATTACTAACCGATTTTGAACCTAAACATGCATCTAATATCACTGCCCTAATTATATAAACACACGAAATCCACAAGTCAAAATCACAAAACTATATTACAAACAGAAACCAAGTTCATACATAGTTTCAATGAAAACCAAGAATCGAAATAAATCCAAACAAGTCACACAAACTAATTTCAATACAAGAGTCATAGATGAAACGGATCACACTTTAGAAACCTTGAAGACTTCGGTAAGTATGGTGGAAGGATGTTCGGCAGAAAGTTAAGGTAATAGTACGGTATTTTGGGATGTGGTGGAATCGGGATGGCTATGTATTTTTGTTTGGTGGTTGAGAGACTTGATAGAGTTTTTGGCTAGTACTTGTGATTGAGATGAGACAAGTTTTTCTGTAGAGAAGTCGTCTCTATATATAGGGAGAAGAGTTGGGAGAGAATCGGCAGAAACCTTCTTCAAATCCGGCAAGGATTCCTCAATGCATCCGGTTTTGGTTTTCTTTATTCTTCTAGGATTCTTCTTTGCCGATTTCTTCATTGGACTGGGACTCTTTAGACTCCTTAATGGATTAGCAATATTCTGAGTTGGATTAATGTCTAAGAAATTGGATGCAAGCTTCCCTAATCGGGCCAGGAACTTCTTTTCCTAGAACCGGCAATAATGCTCCTTTTCCTGGCCGAACTAGGGAACTTCTCTTCTCTTGATTCTTCACTTCAATTTGGCATGTTAGACTTCCATATGGTCCATGTAGCTCAGCAACTATCATTCGATGAATTTAGAAACTACTTTTATGCACAAATTCACAAAACTGTAAAAATGGGCAATAAGTTCCTTTTATCAGCAGGGCAGTGACCTTACTGTCTTGTGACGGGCATAGCTCTCTCCTCATGAAATATTTTGATGCGATTCCAAATTATGTAGAAATTAGACTCATATATCTTTCCGCACATATATGTCACGCCTTCTAATTCCTTGTGGTCCGTCCTAGAGAAATTATGGAAGTTGATTTAGGTTTCCAGGAAAATACTGGAAATACTGGATTTGCACCGATTTTTGTGCTTTGTAATTTCCTGGCATCTTTTCTTTGCTCCGATTGGTAAAACTCCTTCAATTACTCAATCATCAACATGTCTCCTACGTAAGAGAAGAAAAATCCATAAAAAGTATAGCCGAGACTTTAACAAATCCATCGAAACATCTCTACAACTCTAAATCGGCTACTTAACATTTTTGTACATTTCTATTTATACTTAGCATGATTTCTTTGTAACTCTACCAAATACTCATGACTCGATATTATGACTCGATTCTAAGATAATAAGGGTTAAACATAGTATAAATGAAGGGTATAACACATTAAAAACATAGCATTTTATACTCCTATCAACTACCCCACACTTATCTTTTGCTAGTACCTTAGCAAAACTAAATTAAACTACGACTCTAAACAAACTATTGCCCCTAATGATTCGTCTCAGGCTCGCATGAACACATAACTTTCAAGTTGATGCATGAGAATACTAAGCGCGAAAATTCCAAGTTTCATGAACATGTATCATCAATATTAGCATATAAGAACAACATATAAGCATGAAAACATGTAAAGCTAATCTGATCCGCCTCACTAGTCATACTCTCTTCTTTTCACTCAAGACATAGCTATTCACACATAAGTATATGCAAGAGAAAGATGATGAATACGAAAATTACTTGCAAATGTCATGAAGAAAACGAAGCTCTTTGTGAAATTTTATGGACAAACCTCATATAACAAGTATGTGCACCAATGAACGAAAACCATATGCTTACTCTTGAGAAAGACTCCACAAATCAAATTTAACCATCTTAAGAATCATTAAAAGATCAATGAAAAGGGATGTAATGGGGTTTGGCTAAGGTATTCGAAATTTAGGATAACTGGTGCTAAAGACGTCTCTTTAACATAGCAAAGCTCAACTCTCCTTATGTCTTCTCGCTAAGGGCCGGATTTCATCTTGTTGGACTCATACTTCATTCTTAACTCCCCAAAGATATTTGTGAAAACGAACAAAGGTTGAAATTTAAACAATAATAAACCTTCACATGCATACATACTCTAAATTCACAACGCTTTTCAAGACTAAACTTAGCAATTTTCCTTTGAAACCGTGCCTATTGTTCAAAATTTTCTCTCGGACTCAATTTTTCTTTTCTTTTCTCTTTTTTGTCCGAAACTTACTTTTTCTTTTCTTTTCTAGGCACGACACATATACATATTTCATACAATTTCTAGCTAAGTCTACCCCACACTTGTTCTTCTTCATCACTTCACAGGAAAACTCCTTCAAAAATTAAGCTTTGCCAAAACTTTGAGACAAGGTAAAGACATAACTATAATAAGCTCATGGAAAGTGTTTAAGGGTGATGAAAGAAAAGGCTAAACTTCGGCCTAAAGGGGTTTACTAAGGTGTCCCTCGACGGGCTCAAATAGGGCACCTGTTTTATTTGGCTATGGTGATAAACCTAAGAGATCTTTATTCAATCACTTTC
This sequence comes from Potentilla sterilis, assembly GCA_963682095.1. Classification (NCBI taxonomy): domain Eukaryota; kingdom Viridiplantae; phylum Streptophyta; class Magnoliopsida; order Rosales; family Rosaceae; genus Potentilla; species Potentilla sterilis. Next base: position 32,391,948 of record OY821754.1, read on the forward strand.
AAAATCAAGGTATTTTATGATGAAAACGTTTTAAAAATCAACAAGAGTAAGTTCTAGCATTCTAGAGTTTATTAAAAAGGTATGGCACATAATAGTTGAATATACAAAGAATAATGAAGTTTAAAGATTGTGTGTTTAGCTTGGCAGCATTGGTGCTAGGCGTGAGAGGCTGTGCGTTTTGCTCGGCAGCATCGGCATGGACAGGGTTCTCAGCAGGATGCGCAGCAGTATCGGCAGGCTGTAGGATTGCAGGCTGTATGTCTTGGCTGTCGGCTGCTGCAGGCTGCACATTTTGCTTCTCGGCAGCGTTAGCAGGCTGCACGGTAGTGGGAATGTCATGGCGCTTGGGCTCGGTAGGCTGCAACAACCTGCAGGCGTGTAAGGGCTGTGTCGTGTCAACTTCCATGTCGGAGTCCGTATTGGACACGTCGGTTTCTACTATTGGCGTATCCGTTTCAGTATCGGATACGGCAAACTCATTTGGATACGTGCTTGATACGTTAGCAGGATATGCTGATACTTGAGCTGGATACGACTCGGTAGTGCGAGTGTTAGGATGCGAGGGCTGCGCTGCGTTATTTGTAGTGTGCGCATTGTGCGTGCAGGGCTGCGCTGCGACTGGGGCTGCAAGTCTGGAATGCTAAGAGTTCTTTCTCGGTTGTGGAGTAGTTGAGTTGAGCATCGTTGAGAGTCCTTGAGGCATAGTAAATGGCATTCGGTTTCTTGTCCAATCTTTGGTCGAGCACGGCTCCAAGTGCATAGTCGCTTGCATCGCACATGAGCTCAAAAGGTAGCTCCCAATTAGGTACGGCCAAGATAGGTGCCGAACATAAGACTTCATTCAAGCAATTGAAGGCTTTCTCGCATGCTTCACTCCACTCAAACGACACCTCCTTTTGGAACAAGTTACTCAACGACTTTGCATCATTGGAGAAATCTTTGATAAGTCATCGATAAAATCCGGCATGGCCAAGAAAGCTTCTCACGTCTCTCACATTCTTTGGCGAAGGCAAGTGTTGAATGAGCTCCACTTTGGCTTTGTCTACCTCAATGCCTTTTGCCGAAATTATGTGACCCAGCACAATGCCTTGCGTCACCATGAAGTCACACTTCTCCCAATTAAGCACAAGGTTGGTCTCAACACACCTTTCTAATATCTCCTCTAAATTCTCCAAACATGAGTCGAAGTCGCATCCATGAAGACCTCGATCTTATTTTCAATAAAGTCGGAGAAGATGTTGTATATGTATCGTTGAAACGTGTCGGGTGCCTGGCATAGGCCAAACGACATCCTTCGATATGCAAAGGTGCTGAATGGACCTGTGAAAGTAGTCTTTTCTTGATCATCCTGGTGTATCATGATTTGGTTGTAGCCGCTATATCCATCAAGAAAACAATAAAATTCATGATCGGCTAACCTTTCGAGCATTTGATCCATGAATGGCAAAGGTATGTGATCCTTCTTTGTTGTCGCGTTGAGCTTCCTATAGTCGATACACATGCGATGGTCGGTCATAAGTCTTTGAGGCACAAGCTCATTATTCTCATTCTTCACAACCGTTACATCACTCTTCTTTGGTACTACTTGCACGGGTGAGACCCAACGACTATCCGAGATTGGATAAATGATAAGAGCATAAAATGCTACGTTCTTAATATGTTTTACCCTTTATTTATACTTTGTTTAACCCTTATTGTTATAAGATAGAGTCATAATATCGAGTCATGAGTATTTGGTAGAGTTACAAAGAAATCGTGCTAATAATTGATAAAAATGTACAAAAATGCTAAAAGCCTATTTGAAGAGATATAGAGATGTTTCGATGAATTTGTTAAAGCTTCGGCTAACCTTTGATGGATTTTTCTTCTCTTATAAGCAGGAAATATATTGATGATTGAGCAATGGAAGAAATTACAACAATCGGACAAAGAAAAGATGCCAGGAATTACAAAGCACAAATCGGTGCAAATCCGGTAATTCCAGTAAATTCCTGGGCACATCATCCAAATTCCAGAAATTCTCCAGGACTATTCACATGGAACCAGAGTGCGAGCCACATATGTACAGAAATCTCTAGGAGTCTAGTTTCTACAGAACTTTGAATCGCATCAAAAAATTTTCTGAGGAGAGAGTTATGCCCGTCACAAGACAATAAGGTCAACCCTGCCGAGAAGAATAACTTACTGCCTGCCGATAAAAGAATGTGTTCCAGCTACAAGCAAGGGTTCCTAGCACAACAAGGAGAGGTTCCTGAGCTCATTTGAAGAAAGTTGGCAAAAGAAGAAAGTTTTCAAATAGGAAAGAAGAATTTGCCTAATCCTAACAAGAGAAGGAAAACCTAATCCAACTAGGAAAATTCTCCAAGTCCATTGAGGAGAAGAGATGCCGAATCCTTAGAGGAGAATTGAAGACAGAAATCTGCAATATTAAATCAAGAATCAGCAAAGAAGAATCCTAGAAGAACAAGAAGAAGAAACAAAACCAAACAAGGAAAGGAAAACCCTTTTCCTTGCCGAATTCTAAATCCCTTTTCTTGCCAACTATGCAATCTCTTCTCTATAAATAGAGACATCCTCTATACAGAAAAATCATCACATTCCAAAGTAAAAATCTAGCCTTAAGCTCTACCAAAAATTCAGCCTCAAGCCCTACATAGAATAGCAAACCGAAACACACCATCACCACCTCAAATTCCTGCCGTATCCGAACCACCTTTTCAGCCATCTTCCGATCATCCAATATCACGATTTTGAAGCTGCTCTCAAGGTGTCTACAAAGTGTGATCCACCCCATCTCATCTCTTTCTTTTCGGTTTGTAATAGTTCTATGTAGTTATGCATTGTTTTGTCTATGAAACTTGTGTGTGCTTGTGGTTATTGTTTGTATGTCTATGTATAAAACAATTTCGAATTTGGTTTTATAAAATACATGTTCAATTCGTGCTTGATTTGTTTATAAGGTTTTCTAGGTTTAAGTTTCGAATTGCATGCTAAAATTTATAAGGAAAATATGTAACAAGTAGTAAGTTTAGGTTCGGCAATCATGTTAACTTAGTAATAGATTTGTTCTTGGTTTATTCTTTAAACTCGTGTGCAATAAAGGTTGATGATCTATGCAATTCCAATGTGTAGGGTATCGATCTCATATGCCGAAATAAATATAGGTTGAGTCTTAGTTCTTCACGGTCTTAACTTGTGTTTTTTCATTAGGGATAGAGTAGTTTAAAGAATTTACATGTCGAAGTATGATGGGTGACGCCATATGTACTAATGTGTCTCCGACTAAAAAGACTTATGTGCTTAAGTGTTGATTTGTTTTAGTGTCTACTCTTCGTGTCATTAAAATCGGATCAGCATAAAGATTAGGGTAATGCGCTTGTCAAAATCCTAAGTATCTACGAAGTCTTATATCGATTAGTGAACCTCTTCTGGAACTAATTAGGCTGGAACTAAGTCGAGTCTAGAACACTTTAATGTCTTTGCCGAGTCCTGTATTTGTCTATTTGTTATGTGCTTTGATTGTTTATGTGCTATGCTTTGTGTGAAAGGATGTTGATCACATTTATATAGTAGATTTAGATTTTATTTTCGTGTCATAGTAGTTTAAGGCAGCTTGCTGCCGATCCACATCTCAAACCCCATTTTGTGTGACTTGTTTGTATATAATTGTATATATGTTTTCTAACCTTTTTCATGTCAGGTACCCTTAATCCCTGGCTAAAATGATCCCTACTTATTTCTATACTACCAACGATTGTAGGGTTTATCATTGAAGTGTCGCTTCGGTGACTCGTCAATTTTTTGCGCCGTTGCCGGGGATTATAAAAGCTTGATATGTTTATATGTTGTTTTGTAAATTTCGTGTGTTGTAAATATTTTGTTGGAAGTTTTGTTGTAAAGTAGAAATATGCTTCGGCATGTAGAGTTTAAATTCCTAAAGTTTATTGATGTATGCCGATTGTGCTTTGTTGTAATAACTTAGTTAAATTGCTAGGAGGCTTAGAGGATTATTTGTGTTGAGTTTGTTTTGAGTTTTGAGGGAAAGAGGAATATGTAAGGTCACTTTTGTTGATATTGACCTTAACCCTTCATGTTATCTTTCGAGGTCTCATGAGGTTGAGGGCGGCTTTTATTGACACTTGTGGCACTGTCAACATGAGGTTCTTAACTGAGTAAGGGGCAAAAGGTTCGCCTATTAGTGTGTGTTGCCCCGACTTAGACTCAAAGGTTTGTCAAATTAGATCTCAGAGACCCACATACTGTTTTCTCTTCTCTTTTGAAGAGGGGCGATAGGGGACTTGTCCTTCGTGGTTACCAACAAATGAGTCTTGCCTTGAGCTATTTTCGGATGACACGCCTAGCCTTCTGAAACCACGGAACTTTGTGTCTAGACGATTTCACCTAGGCCGCACGTCCACTGAGCTTCAAAACTTAGAGTGAATTCGGCATGAGTGAGCCTTGAGGCTTGAAACAAAACGTTTGTGTGGTTCAAACTCTCGAGGTATATCGGATAAAGCATGATACTACCGGGGACTGCACTAGTCAATTGCACCATTATCTCCTCTGCTCCACGTACTTTGAGAGTTTAAACAAACTTAAAAAGCAATTAGACTTAGAAATTTTCGACATCACCATAAAATTTCGTTTACTTACTCTCTTCTTGCCGTGTATATCTCTTCTTTACCATGTGTATATAGTTTGAAATTGTTTGAAATTTGTTTGTATTGCCAATGCCGTGGCTTGTATATTCTTGCTTTTAATTTTTTTCTTTAATGATTCTAACTTGCTTCTCGTTGAACTACTCAGGATAATGCATGTCCGAACCTAATCTTTGGACAAGAGATAATCGAGGACGCTTGCAACGAATCAATGAAGAACTCACGCTCGCCATAGCAACACCGTTACCCCTAACCGAACCATCACTTAGCTCGGCATCATCACCATCACAACCTTTTAGCCCTAGTTCGGCCTCTCTAGTTACCTCATCGTGTGACCTTAACATAGAGGGACCCGAATTTGAGACCTTGGCCGAACCTCCCTTGCAATATTTTGTTTTCAACTTTCCCGAGCCACCAATCATGACTTCGATCCGTGCTCAAAATGGTCATGTCACCGGAGGAGGAACCGCACCCGCGAACATCACTTTCCCTCCATGTGCAACCGGCAAGAGTGGGTAGTTTGAATTGAAGAGTTGATTTCTCCACCAATTGAGGCCGTATCATGGCTTGGTAGGAGAGGATCCGAACAAGTATCTTCAGTGGTTCAATTTTACCACCAAGAGTATGTGCCCTACAATTGCCGACATTCAACACTTCAAGATGAAAGCTTTTCCGTTTTCACTTGAGGATCAAGCCAAGGAGTGGCTATTTGAGGTGCCAACCGGTCGTATCACATCGTGGGAGATGATGGTGAATGAGTTTCTACTCAAGTATTATCTGGCATCTCGTATCACTGATTTGAGGAAGCAAATCACGAGCATTCGGCAAGGAGGAGATGAGACGTTTTCTGACTATTACAAGAGGTATAAAATCCTCGTTGCTTCGTGTCCATCTCATGGCATTAGAGAGGGGTTACTTCTTCAGTATTTCTATGAGGTCTTGCGTCTCATGGAGAGGGAATTCCTAGATTCAGCAGCTCAAGGTTTTTTCCTTGAGCTTGATCCTACACCGGCCAAGATCTTGTTGGAGATCCGAGCATTGAATAGTCAACAATTTGGCATGAAGCACAAAGTGAATGAGACTACATCAAGTTCGGCATTGGAGAATAAGGTAGACAAGCTCTAGGATATGGTAGCAAGTCTCATGCAAGGGAAGAGAGCACAAGTGTGTGGAGTTTGTGCCGAGAATCATGAAACCGACCAATGCCCTCAAGTTGGATCGAATGAGGGGTATGAGGATGTCAACGCCATCGGTTTTCAAGGAGGACAAAGGTTCGGAAATTTCAATCCGAGATTCAATGATCATCCGAACTTTAGATGGTCAAACAATGACAATATCCAAAGGCCACCGAATGCAACCCCTTTTTAACCAAGAGCACCATATGTGCCGAGAGCACCCTTTCAGCCAAACCAAGGAACTTTTGTGCCGAACCAACAAGCACCGAATCAAACCATGCAACTGAACCAACCTCAAGCCGTGCCGTTCCAAGCTCAAGCCACACCAAGCAACCCCAATTACGAGGCATTAATTCAATCTCTTTCGAGTGCAACTCAAGTATTGCTCGCGGGACAACAAACGTACTCGAAAGACATAGCCGAGCTAAAGACTCAAATGGGGCAAGTCGTGGACTTTATAGGAAAGATCACCGAGCAAGGAAAGCTTCCGGGGGGAGTTATTAAAAATCCGGGCCATGAGCATGCCAAAGTCATCACAACACGTAGTGGAAGAGTGTTGAATGAGCCACGAGCTAAAATTCTGAACAAAGTGACTTTTGCAAACATTTATGAAGAAGAAGGAAATATCGACAGCCTTCCTGCCGATACCGATGGCATGCAGCCTGCCGACGCTGCCGAGCTGCAGCCTGTCGATAGGGCTGCAGCAAAGCATACTGTTGCATAGAAAGAAGCCATGCACAACGAGCTAGAGAAAGATCCTGCAACTTCATTGAAGGAGAGTGTGTCGATCAAAGCCAACAAGGGAGGGGTGCCGAACTCTTGCATACCTTTCCCTTCTCGATTTGCCAAGTCAAAGAAAGACAAGTCTGACTAGGAAGTGTTGGACATTTTCCGGAAAGTGGAAGTGAACATCCCATTGTTGGAGTGTATAAGGCAAGTTCCTAAGTATGCAAAGTTCCTCAAAGAGCTTTGTACGATAAGGAGACATACAAGGGAGACACGTGTGGTGACTATGAGCGAGACGGTGTCGGCCGTTATTCAAAGGAAGTTGCCACCAAAGATGAAAGATCTGGGAAGCTTCAACGTACCATGTGTGATCGGCAACACACGTTTCGATGATGTCATTCTCGACTTGGAAGCATTGATCAATGTCATGTCACTCAATGTGTATCAAACGTTGAGTATAGGGCTTCTCAAGAATGACAATGTCATCGTTAAACTTGTGGATCGATCAAGCAAGTACCCGGAGGGCTATGTCGAGGACGTGCTTGTGCAAGTGAACCACCTTATCTTTCCCGCCGATTTCGATATTGTGGAGGTGGAAGATTCGCCGGTTAATAGCACTCAATTGCTATTAGGTCGGCCATTCATGAGGACGGCACACACCAAAATTGATGTTACGGAAGGCAACTTGACAATGGAATTTGATGGTGAGGTAATTAAGTTCAATGTATTCGACGCCATGAAGTATCCAGTTGTCAAGGATGAAGAATGCCGAGCTACTGAAGTTATTGAGGAGGTCGAGCGAGTCATGTCGACCTCGCTCGACGCATAGCAACAAACCATAGAGTAAGGGGCGGGATTTGACAAGGAGGGAGCACAAGTTGAGATAGAAGAGGAGGACTTTGCCAAACCAAGCATTAGAGAGGTGGTTGCCGAGCTTGAAGCAACACCAACATACAAATTCAACTCGTTCTTGTCAATCCCTAGTGCCACAACAAAATTTCGACCAAGTGTGGAAGAGGCCCCAAAGTTAGAACTAAAAGAACTCCCTAGTCACTTAAAGTATGTTTATTTTGGAGAAGAGGACACTTTACCTGTTATTGTGTCTTCAAAGCTTAGTGTGAAGCAATAAGTTGATTTGATAAATGTGCTTAAGAAGTACAAAACCGTTATAGGTTGGACCTTGGCGGACATTAAGGTAATAAGCCCTACGACGTGTGTTCATCGAATATTGCTTGAAGAAGGAGCAAAGCTAACAAGGGAATGCCAACGTCGCCTTCACCCTCCAATGATGAAGGTAGTGAATGACGAAATTATTAAGCTTCTTGATTGTGGAGTAATATACCCTATTTCGGATAGCAAGTGGGTCTCACCGGTGCAAGTAGTTCCAAAGAAGAGTGGTGTAATGGTTGTAAAGACTGAGAAGAATGAATTTGTACCACAAAGGCTAGTGACCGGCCATAGGATGTGTATCGAATATAGGAAACTCAATGCAACAACGAGGAAGGATCATATGTCTTTGCCATTCATGGATCAAATGCTAGAGAGGCTACACTAGTACAGAAATCGATTCAGATGACGGTTTTTAACCGTCATCTCATATGCTCCCAAACTGTCATCTATCGCAATGTCATCTGTTAAAACGCATTCAGATGACGGTTAAGACCCAAAAAAAACTGTCATCTACTGATCATAAGGATGACAGTTGTGTATTCAGATGACGGTTGGCATTCATGGTGCCAACTGGTGCCAACTTACGTGCGCATTTTCAGTGATGAATGGCATATATTGAGATGACAGTCGACTGTCATCTAATGCTACTTTTTATGTCAGTCAATATATCAAAGCAAGCGTCATGTAAAGTGCAATGTAACGTCGGTCATATTGTCAAGGCGAATGTCATCTGAATTTTGAACAGATGTCATTTACACTATCATATAGTATGTCATCTAAACTCTCTTAGACGTCAGTCTTGCATAATGTTGTTTGTGTCATACGATTTTGGTTCAGATGTCACTCGTTTGTGTCATATGAATGTGTTTCTAATGTCAGTTATTTTATGACTGAGTCTGTCATTTGAGTTCTGTCATTTGAGTTCATTTGATATGTTACCAAATGAACAGTACTGACCAAATCCACAGTACTGGTTCATCTCCACATATAAAACCTAAATTCATGCAAATAAACCAAAACTGTAGGATAGTACTCAATAAACCTGCCATATTTATATGTCTCTACCTAGATCTATTTTAAACCATGAGTAATACAATCACTTCTAAAAACACATGCATTGGCAGCAAAACCAAAATCAACTTCTTCCATCACAATTGTAGCTGCCAGTAGCAAAAAAATGACCAATTCAAGTCCACATAACTGTAATAGGATTGGCCATATACTATAGGTACCACTAGAATTCTGAGCATCCTATATACCAAAACATTTAACCTGCTTGTTACTCATTCAAAGCTTCACATGGTTCTTCAATTGATAGCTTGCAATCTCATCCCTTACTTGGTCAATATCGACCTCTTTTTCCAGCAGGGTCTATCTTTGTTCTCCTCACCCCTATAAACCGGCATAGGCTTGCTCTTCCCAAATGGCCAAGGCGAGACATCGTTCTACTTGCAAAAGAAATAATTCAAATTTGCAACTAATAATCAAACAAGCGGTAGTTAGTTACACAAACCTTGAAGAAATCCAGGCATAAGTAACATTGCATAACAATAAAGAGCGAGTAACCTTGTGATCCACCGCGAGCCTACCCTGAATAAAAATAAATGATTAGAAACAACTCAAATTTTCATAATTAACACTAATCAGGTACTCTACAATCAATCACTCTCAAGAAAACACATATTTAACTAATCTTCATTATTGAAGAACCTCAATTTCCATAATGAAAATCCAGATAAATATGCTTATGTAACATTCTGTTTTCACTATAACTGAACTAACAACTAACCTCATATCTATGCCGATGCCGTTCATCAACATACTCTGAGTTTTGGTACCTAGAAATTGAAAGCAATATATAATTATAATTATAATTATAATTAATAATAATAATAATAATAATAATAAAATAATAATAAAGGAGTGAATCCTAATCACAGTACTCGTGACAATAAAGAATTCTTAAGAGGCGATCTAATAAAGGCATAATGTCATCAAGGAAACCAACTAAGAAAGTACTGGACTTCAATAACATGAGACATGTGCTTCTAGACTGCAAGAGTTTAGAACACATGGCACATACATTGCAATGTATAAATGCAACAAAGCAAATCAAGTCTGCACTAACTGTTAATTTATGTTTTTTTTTTTAAATTGAACTTGAAGGACCATACACGTACAGTTTTGATGTAATACAATCAGGAGTTTGGAAAAGCGTTCTTCTCGATCCTAGTCTCATTGTGCTTCCCATATGTGTTCTTGAACCCTATGGACAGATAGATGAAGTGTTACGGAATGAATGTGCAAGCTATGTGTAAATAAAGAAGGCAATATCACCGTAAATTTATACCTCAGGCATGAAAATCACAACAGGATTGGGTGTTTGTGCATCAAACTCGGTGCTATCTGCTCTTTCTAGACCCAAAACCTAAAAAAGTAGTTAAAGTAGGGCTGATATATGATCTTAAGATTAGAAGATAACATGTTAGAAGAAATGTCACTTACAGCTCTAGCGAACTCAATTACAGAAATCTGCATCCCCAAGCAAATCCCAAGGTAAGGAACTTTGTTTTCTCTAGCGTACTTTGCAGCCAAGATCATACCTCTTACACCACGATCTCCAAATCCACCTGGAACCAATACACAAGCTGCATTCTGCAAATGAAAACTAGAGATTCAATGCTAACATGTCCCATAAAAATAGTAAAACAAAATCTTCTTGGTAAACTTAGAATGAAGCATACCCTTAGGGTCTCCCATGCAGCAGTATGTGCTTCTGGTGTCTGTATGAGAAGGGAAAATTATATAAGAGAAGACCAATGTAAGACAGTGAGCTAAATTCTGCCTAAAAGCTGAAGGTAACATATCGGTACCAGTTTAGCACTATCATCTTCAAGGTCCGAGGCACCAATCCAGTCAATTTCTGGCTTTAGAGAACATGCGATGCAAGCATGCAAAAGGGCCTGAGAGAAAAATTGGAGTTATAATTGACTAATAGTTTATGAGCGGTAGAGGTTCATATTCTTACGAGTTTCAAATCAGAAAGCAAGAAATAAGCTTTCATAAGGTTAGCAGCTATAAGTCATTCTGTAACCAATCTGAAAACATTTATTGTAATTGAGATAAAGGGGTCTCTTACTATCTGGCTAAACTGATCATTTTCTAAGAGAGCAAATTGCTATCAGATACAATACCCAAACAACCCCATGTTTTGGCTTAAAAGAATCAATTTGATCACTACTCTAGGCTAGCCAGCCAAACAGCAACTAGCATGTCATGATGATTCAGAAACGAAGATGTAATCTAACAAGCATCTAAAGAGATGAGGCACAGGGAATCACAACATCACCTAAATCATAAGGGTAAGTAAATTGATATATTGGTAATGAATAATAAATCCCGGAGTTAAAACCCATTTTCACATATCCAATTGATCATTCTAGTAAAAGCATTACCTGCTCTCGAATCTTGGCCGAGCTGTCCTCCACTTGCTTAGCCAAGGTCTCAATCTTCTTTAGCATCTTCTCATACAAGTCCTCAACTCCACAAGTGTAACTAACCGCCTCGGAGCCCATAAGCCTACTCAAGCAACTCAACTCCAGCCCCTCTGCGCACATATCCAGCTCACTCTGAGCTTTCAATCCCTGCTTCAGCGGCCCCAAGCTCTCGTCTCCCCGGTCCACATTCATCGGCGTAACCCTCAGCTCACACGGCAGCGCCGGAAACTTCGAGCTGGGGCTGAAGGCGCCGTAGTGGCCGCGAAACGCCGGACCGATGTTGACAATGTCGATCGATCTGGGGTCGAACGAGCGCGTCGAGGTTCGGAACTGGTAGGCGCGGTACTCGTGAGTGTGGATGGCCTGATCGGAGACCGGAGAAGCGAAGAGGAGGAAGAGGCAGGGTTTGAGGTCGTCGGAGATCGGCGGCGGAGGAGAGAGGTTAGGGTTGGAGGTGAGAGAGGAGGAGACGGCGAATTCGCGGAGGGAGGGGCGGAGGGGGGTTCTGCGGCGGCCGGAGAACCAGCCGAGGAGGTGGGAGGAGGGAGGGGTGAGGCGGCGGAGGGAGAAGGGGTCGATTTGGCCGGAGGGGGAGTAGAAGGAGAGAGAGGAGGAGGAGCAGAAGAAGGAGGTGACGGTGGCGATGAGGTGAGAGAGTAAGAGAAAGGCTCGGTATGTTACTCTAGTGTTGAATATCAGAGAGGGAAAAGAGAGAGGTCGAAGAAGAAGAAGGAGATGGATTTAGATCTGAGGGGAGAGTGAAAAACAGAAAACTAATAAGGGGGAATGGTTTGTGGGGTGTGTCATTTTTGGGGGTAGTGGACCGATGATTGCGTTAAGGGAAGAAGTAATGTGGGCCGTTGGATCTGGAGCTGGGGGTAAGGGACTGTTTGGTGGAGCAGCTGGCAAGCACGGGGGGCTTTGATTTTGAGCAGGATGGAAAATAAACAAAATAAAAAAAGAATTGCGAAAAGAAGATCTGAGAAGAAAGAGGGAAAATTAAACATAACTTATCTGATGAAATCTGGATCGAAGAAGAACGCTTCCCCAATATCACCAACCAATTGGTATCGCAGGTAATTGAACATCAAAGCTGGATCAAATTCGAAAAGGGGCTATAAACTGAACAAAACAAGAGAATCGGACCAACAAAGGATTTGTTGATTAACACAAACAAAACCTTTCTTCCTCCAATTCCCTATTGTTCAACTAGAACAACAACAGCAACCACAATTCTGGGAATTTTCTGGGAGACAGGTGAGAGAGAAAAGAAGAGACCTTTATGAGTCTGAGGCTTTGAATGTTCTGTTCCTCAATATCTATCAATCTATATATTTATACTGGCATAGGTTTATAAGAGTTAATTTACCGCAGTACCCCTAGTACCTAACTGTTTTTCACTTCCGTTTTCCTATGGGTAGCCTGACGGTCGGTAAATATTTTAAGGAAAATTTTTATACGATTAGTTGCGTCTCATCGATCTGAAACTATTCTCTGTTGAAGATCAGGCCCAAAAACGTCATTTAGACGGGCCAATTTCCGTTTTAAACCGTTTAGAGGTTTGACTCACCCGGTTGACCGTCCCGATCGAGCCTTTAACGTTGTCAGATGTAGTTGAATTTTTTTTCATACACGTATTTAATCTTAACGGTGATATCTGACGGTTGGAATAGATTTTCCAAACTTTTAGATTCAAAATCGGAACATATGCACTAATGTTCCTTAACTTGTTTACTAAGTGAATGTATAGTTTCAAATAGTTTCTATACGTAGACTCTTCAAATGCAAATGTGTCGTGAAATAAGATATGACCGAAATATTGAAATACGTCTACGGTTGAAAAATGAGAAGATTCCGACAAAATCTGTGTGCCGAATGTTGCGGTTAACTGCTTTTTACTTCTGTTTTCCTATGGGTAACCTGACGGTCGGTAAATATTTTGAGGAAAATTTTTATACGATTAATTGCGTCTCATCGATCTGAAACTATTCTCTGTTGAAGATCAGGCCCAAAAACGTCATTTAGACAAGCCAATTTCCGTTTTAAAGCGTTTAGAGGTTTAACTCACCCGGTTGACCGTCCCGATCGAGCCTTTAACGTTGTCAGATGTAGTTGGATTTTTTTTCATACACGTATTTAATCTTAACGGTGATATCTGACGGTTGGAATAGATTTTCCAAACTTTTAGATTCAAAATCGGAACATATACACTAATGTTCCTTAACTTGTTTACCAAGTGTCTAAGTGAATGTATAGTTTCAAATAGTTACTATACGTAGACTCTTCAAATGCAAATGTGTCGTGAAATAAGATATGACCGAAATATTAAAATACGTCTACGGTTGAAAAATGAGAAGATTCCGACAAAATCTGTGTGCCGAATGTTGCGGTTAACTGTTTTTTACTTCCGTTTTCCTATGGGTAGCCTGACGGTCGGTAAATATTTTGAGAAAAATTTTTATACGATTAGTTGCGTCTCATCGATCTGAAACTATTCTCTGTTGAAGATCAGGCCCAAAAACGTCATTTAGACGGGCCAATTTCCGTTTTAAAGCGTTTAGAGGTTTGACTCACCCGGTTGACCGTGCCGATCGAGCCTTTAACGTTGTCAGATGTAGTTGGATTTTTTTTTCATACACGTATTTAATCTTAACGGTGATATCTGACGGTTGGAATAGATTTTCCAAACTTTTAGATTCAAAATCGGAACATATGCACTAATGTTCCTTAACTTGTTTACTAAGTGAATGTATAGTTTCAAATAGTTTCTATATGTAGACTCTTCAAATGCAAATGTGTCGTGAAATAAGATATGACCGAAATATTGAAATACGTCTACGGTTGAAAAATGAGAAGATTCCGACAAAATCTGTGTGCCGAATGTTGCGGTTAACTGCTTTTTACTTCTGTTTTCCTATGGGTAGCCTGACGGTCGGTAAATATTTTGAGGAAAATTTTTATACGATTAATTGCGTCTCATCGATCTGAAACTATTCTCTGTTGAAGATCAGGCCCAAAAACGTCATTTAGACAAGCCAATTTCCGTTTTAAAGCGTTTAGAGGTTTCACTCACCCGGTTGACCGTCCCGATCGAGCCTTTAACGTTGTCAGATGTAGTTGGATTTTTTTTCATACACGTATTTAATCTTAACGGTGATATCTGACGGTTGGAATAGATTTTCCAAACTTTTAGATTCAAAATCGGAACATATACACTAATGTTCCTTAACTTGTTTACCAAGTGTCTAAGTGAATGTATAGTTTCAAATAGTTACTATACGTAGACTCTTCAAATGCAAATGTGTCGTGAAATAAGATATGACCGAAATATTAAAATACGTCTATGGTTGAAAAATGAGAAGATTCCGACAAAATCTGTGTGCCGAATGTTGCGGTTAACTGTTTTTTACTTCCGTCTTCCTATGGGTAGCCTGACGGTCGGTAAATATTTTGAGAACAATTTTTATACGATTAGTTGCGTCTCATCGATCTGAAACTATTCTCTGTTGAAGATCAGGCCCAAAAACGTCATTTAGACGGGCCAATTTCCGTTTTAAAGCGTTTAGAGGTTTGACTCACCCGGTTGACCGTGCCGATCGAGCCTTTAACGTTGTCAGATGTAGTTGGATTTTTTTTTCATACACGTATTTAATCTTAACGGTGATATCTGACGGTTGGAATAGATTTTCCAAACTTTTAGATTCAAAATCGGAACATATGCACTAATGTTCCTTAACTTGTTTACTAAGTGAATGTATAGTTTCAAATAGTTTCTATATGTAGACTCTTCAAATGCAAATGTGTCGTGAAATAAGATATGACCGAAATATTGAAATACGTCTACGGTTGAAAAATGAGAAGATTCCGACAAAATCTGTGTGCCGAATGTTGCGGTTAACTGCTTTTTACTTCTGTTTTCCTATGGGTAGCCTGACGGTCGGTAAATATTTTGAGGAAAATTTTTATACGATTAATTGCGTCTCATCGATCTGAAACTATTCTCTGTTGAAGATCAGGCCCAAAAACGTCATTTAGACAAGCCAATTTCCGTTTTAAAGCGTTTAGAGGTTTCACTCACCCGGTTGACCGTCCCGATCGAGCCTTTAACGTTGTCAGATGTAGTTGGATTTTTTTTCATACACGTATTTAATCTTAACGGTGATATCTGACGGTTGGAATAGATTTTCCAAACTTTTAGATTCAAAATCGGAACATATACACTAATGTTCCTTAACTTGTTTACCAAGTGTCTAAGTGAATGTATAGTTTCAAATAGTTACTATACGTAGACTCTTCAAATGCAAATGTGTCGTGAAATAAGATATGACCGAAATATTAAAATACGTCTATGGTTGAAAAATGAGAAGATTCCGACAAAATCTGTGTGCCGAATGTTGCGGTTAACTGTTTTTTACTTCCGTCTTCCTATGGGTAGCCTGACGGTCGGTAAATATTTTGAGAACAATTTTTATATGATTAGTTGCGTCTCATCGATCTGAAACTATTCTCTGTTGAAGATCAGGCCCAAAAACGTCATTTAGACGGGCCAATTTCCGTTTTAAAGCGTTTAGAGGTTTGACTCACCCGGTTGACCGTGCCGATCGAGCCTGTAACGTTGTCAGATGTAGTTGGATTTTTTTTTCATACACGTATTTAATCTTAACGGTGATATCTGACGGTTGGAATAGATTTTCCAAACTTTTAGATTCAAAATCGGAACATATGCACTAATGTTCCTTAACTTGTTTACCAAGTGTTTAAGTGAATGTATAGTTTCAAATAGTTACTATACGTAGACTCTTCAAATGTAAATGTATCGTGAAATAAGATATGACCGAAATATTGAAATACGTCTACGGTTGAAAAATGAGAAGATTCCGACAAAATCTGTGTGCCGAATGTTGCGGTTAACTGCTTTTTACTTCCGTTTTCCTATGGGTAGCCTGACGGTCGGTAAATATTTTGAGGAAAATTTTTATAAGATTAGTTGCGTCTCATTGATCTGAAACTATTCTCTGTTGGAGATCAGGCAAAAAAACGTCATTTAGACGGGCCAATTTCCGTTTTAAAGCGTTTTAACAAATTTCGCACCCAAACATTAGATGACGTGCAACCGTCGTCTGATGTTTCAACCTTTCAATTTTTGATGGCATACCTAGGCTGAGTTTGGGAGGGAATTTTCCCGCTTATAACTTGGTAGAAACCCTAAACCCTCAGATGACAGTCAACCGTCATCTGAATTAAGTATAATTTTTGAACGATGAGTTTTTGAGATGTCTACGATTGCCAATGCTAAATTTTGGATGTTTTCCTCATAAACTGAGAAAATGTGATGGCATACCTAGGCTGAGTTTGGGAGGGAATTTTCCCGCTTATAACTTGGTAGAAACCCTAAACCCTCAGATGACAGTCAACCGTCATCTGAATTAAGTATAATTTTTGAACGATGAGTTTTTGAGATGTCTACCATTGCCAATGCTAAATCTTGGATGTTTTCCTCATAAACTGAGAAAATGTGATGGCATACCTAGGCTGAGTTTGGGAGGGAATTTTCCAGCTTATAACTTGGTAGAAACCCTAAACCCTCAGATGACAGTCAACCGTCATCTGAATTAAGTATAATTTTTGAACGATGAGTTTTTGAGATGTCTACGATTGCCAATGCTAAATTTTGGATGTTTTCCTCATAAACTGAGAAAATGTGATGGCATACCTAGGCTGAGTTTGGGAGGGAATTTTCCCGCTTATAACTTGGTAGAAACCCTAAACCCTCAGATGACAGTCAACCGTCATCTGAATTAAGTATAATTTTTGAACGATGAGTTTTTGAGATGTCTACGATTGCCAATGCTAAATTTTGGATGTTTTCCTCATAAACTGAGAAAATGTGATGGCATACCTAGGCTGAGTTTGGGAGGGAATTTTCCCGCTTATAACTTGGTAGAAACCCTAAACCCTCAGATGACAGTCAACCGTCATCTGAATTAAGTATAATTTTTGAACGATGAGTTTTTGAGATGTCTACCATTGCCAATGCTAAATCTTGGATGTTTTCCTCATAAACTGAGAAAATGTGATGGCATACCTAGGCTGAGTTTGGGAGGGAATTTTCCAGCTTATAACTTGGTAGAAACCCTAAACCCTCAGATGACAGTCAACCGTCATCTGAATTAAGTATAATTTTTGAACGATGAGTTTTTGAGATGTCTACGATTGCCAATGCTAAATTTTGGATGTTTTCCTCATAAACTGAGAAAATGTGATGGCATACCTAGGCTGAGTTTGGGAGGGAATTTTCCCGCTTATAACTTGGTAGAAACCCTAAACCCTCAGATGACAGTCAACCGTCATCTGAATTAAGTATAATTTTTGAACGATGAGTTTTTGAGATGTCTACCATTGCCAATGCTAAATTTTGGATGTTTTCCTCATAAACTGAGAAAATGTGATGGCATACCTAGGCTGAGTTTGGGAGGGAATTTTCCCGCTTATAACTTGGTAGAAACCCTAAACCCTCAGATGACAGTCAACCGTCATCTGAATTAAGTATAATTTTTGAACGATGAGTTTTTGAGATGTCTACCATTGCCAATACTAAATTTTGGATGTTTTCCTCATAAACTGAGAAAATGTGATGGCATACCTAGGCTGAGTTTGGGAGGGAATTTTCCCGCTTATAACTTGGTAGAAACCCTAAACCCTCATATGACAGTCAACCGTCATCTGAATTAAGTAGAATTTTTGAACGATGAGTTTTTGAGATGTCTACCATTGCCAATACTAAATTTTGGATGTTTTCCTCATAAATTGAGAAAATGTGATGTCTAAAAGCGATTCAGATGACGGACAAACTAGAACCGACGTCTGATTATTTCAAAATCAATCAGATGACGGTTAATTTTTTTGCGTCATCTGAAAGGCGTCATCTGAAGGTGTTTTTATAGTAGTGCTAGCCGGTCACAAGTACTATTGCTTTCTTGATGTCTATAGTGGATACAATCAAATCGCCATACACCCGGATGATCAAGAGAAGACTACTTTCACATGTCATTCGGCCTATGCAACGCACCTGGCACATTTCAAAGATGCATGTATAACATCTTCTCCAACTTTATTGAAAATAAGATCGAGGTCTTCATGGATGACTTTAGCGTATATGGACGCGACTTCGACACATGTTTGGAGAACTTGGAGGAGATACTCGAAAGGTGTGTAGAGACCAACCTTGTGCTTAATTGGGAGAAGTGTCACTTCATGGTGAACTAAGGCATAGTGGTCGGCCACATCATATCCGAGAAGGGAATTGAAGTCGACAAAGCAAAGGTGGATCTCATCCAACACTTGCCGAGCCCTAAGTGTGTGCGTGAAGTTCGATCGTTCCTTGGACATGCGGGATTTTATCGACGATTTATTAAGGTCTTCTCCAAAGAGGCTAAGCCATTGAGCAACTTATTGCAAAAAGAAGTACCTTTCGAATGGAGTGAGGCTTGCGAGCAAGCATTCGGTCGGTTGAAGGAAGCTTTGTGTTCGGCACCTATCTTGGCTACACCAAATTGGGAGGAGCCTTTTCAGTTGATGTGTGATGCAAGTGATTATGCACTTGGAGCCGTGCTAGGCCAAAGAGTAGACAAGAAGCCATGCGCCATATACTATGCCTCGAGAACTGTCAACAATGCTCAACTCAATTACTCCACAATCGAGAAAGAACTCTTGGCAGTAATTTTTGCTTTAGAGAAATTTTGATCTTACCTTTTGAATTCTAAAGTTGTTGTGTATAGTGATCATGTCGCCTTGAGATACCTTATGACAAAGAAGGATGCAAAGCCAAGACTCATTCGATGGATTCTCCTCCTTCAAGAATTCGATATTGAGATCAAAGACAAGAAAGGAAGTGAGAATGTTGTAGCCGATCACTTGAGCCGAATTGTGCAAGAAGAATATGAGCTATAACTACTTGAGAGTTTCCCGGATGAGCAACTCTTTCGGATCAATACAACACAAGAAGCTTGGTATGCCGACATTGCAAATTACCTTAAAATTCGTCACTTCCCAAAGGACATGCCGAGCCATCTCAAGAATAAGATCAAAAAGCAAGTTCGACACTACTTATGGGATGAGCCGTACCATTGGAAACAATGCAGCGACCAAGTCTTACGAAGATGTGTTCCGGAAGAGGAGCATCGATCCATCCTTGCATTTTGTCATAATGAAGCGTGTGGACGTCACTTTGGACCAAGGAGGACGGCATTGAAAGTACTCGAGTGTGGATTCTTTTGGCCAACATTATTTAAAGATGCTTACACTACATGTATCATATGCGATCGGTGCCAAAGAACGGGAAACATAGGTAAGCGAGATCAAATGCCTCAAACTCCCATAATTCATCAAGAGTAACATCTTTGCACGTTTTGGAGTTCCACGAGTTTTGATCAGTGATGGAGGCTCCCATTTTTGCAACCGCACCATAGAAGCATTATTGAAGAAATATGGAGTCACACACAAAGTATCCACACTTTATCATCCTCAAACAAGTGGAATGGCCGAGGTGAGCAATCGAGAAATCAAGCAAATATTGGAGAAAACGGTAGGTCCAACAAGGAAGGATTATAGTGATTGTCTTGATGACGCTTGTGGGCCTACCGAACTGCGTATAAGACGCCAATAGGCATGTCACCTTTTCGGCTTATCTATGGGAAAGCTTGTCACTTACTGGTGGAGCTAGAGCACAAAGCGTGGTGGGCCGTGAAAGCATTCAACATGGCGATAGATTCGGCTGACCTTCATAGGAAGCTTCAACTCAACGAACTTGAAGAAATTCGCAATGAAGCTTATGATGCCGCATGGATATACAAGGAGAGAACACGAGCCTATCATGACAAGATGATTTGCGGAAAGAAGTTTGAAGTTGGACAAAAAGTTCTCTTATTTTACTCGAGACTTAGACTCTTTCAGGGTAAGTTACGTTCTCGATGGGTAGGCCCTTTTGTTGTTACTCAAGTGTTCCCTCATGGAGCCATTGAGATTCAAAGCAATATATCAAGTAAGGCATTCAAGGTAAATGGGCATCGACTCAAGCCTTACTACGATACATTTGAGGAACACACGGTGGAGGAAGTTGCAATTGAAGACACAGCCGATACGCCGCACATGCCACCTACCGCAGCCCTCGCAGGCGATATCCTGCCTACCGCAGCCTCAGCTGAGACAGTCCCTGCTGATAGGCTGCAATGCCAGGCTTCTGCACTTGCAGCCTCTACCGCAGCACACCAGCGCAGCCCAGCCTTCCGATACTGCCGCACAGCATGACACCAACGCTGCCGAGAGCCTGCTGAAGGTATCTGATACTCCAGCCGTATCCCATCATGACCCAAACACGTATCTGACCCAGCCTAAAGTATCTGATACTCATCTGAATACGCCCATAGTGGAAACCGCCGTGTCCGATACAGACTCTGATACGGACACAGATACAGATTCAGATGTCAACACTGCCGAGCTTGTGTGCCTTGACTCTACTGCTGCCGATATCCTCGGCCGAGGGCAATGCGCGAAGCCTGCGCACCTTGATACAGCCACTGCCGAGCACCAGCCAGCCCAGCCCAGCATCCTATCGACAGCCTATGCCGATGCTGCCGAGAAGCCTGCCGCACTGCCCGCATCTGCCGATACTAACGAGAAGAATGCGCAGCCTACGCATGCTGTCGAGACGAGCCTAGACACTGCCGACACCCACTGCCGAGACAATGCGCACACTGCCGATAACAAGCACAATGATGCCGATGCGGATGAAATTTTCCAAAGACAACTTTGTGCTATCCTCGCAGCAGAATTGAGCTATTTCACCAATGGATGAACACACGATGATACGTCTAGGCTAAAGGACTATAAACACTTTAAGCGCTACATGGGAGGCAACCCATGTCGACTAAGAAAATACGAAGGAGCCATCGACGAGCGTTTGAATTCTCTAACCATTCTCTTTTTCATTAGTTTGTGATGATATGTTGAAATATGTTAGCTTTTCACATGCTTAGGGATTACTTGCTATAGTTTTATGGTTATCACATGCTTAGGGAGTACTTCCTATAGTTTTATGCTTACATTGAGTATAATGTAATTTTCTTAGTGTGGGTGGGTTTACATATTTCGTTTATGTTTTTGTGTGCTTAGTTTAGAAAAGGAAAATTGTAAGACAAAAATAGAGTGTTTATTTAAATATTTCGAGTCTTAGGATGCCCCTAAAGTAGTCAATGATGTTTTTCTCCTCTTTGCATACATAGATGATAGTTGTGCATACCTTAAAAATTGTGAGTTTCATGGATAATGTGTATTGGTAGGAGCATGTAGAACTTGTTGGTTAATAAAGCATGCATGTTTTAGCTAGTTTGTTTCGATATAACCTTGTGAGCTTTAGAGCCAAATTGCTTTCTTCATGAGTGTTAAAATTCAAACTTTTCGAGCATGCTTAATTAAACCTCATTATTTTTTGCATATTCAAAGATTATGTGCCATAGATTTTTAATGAACTCTAGAATGCTAGAACATACTCTTGTTGATTTTCAAAACAATTTTCATCATAAAATACCTTGATTTCGAAAGTGATTGCAAAAGATCTTTTAGGTTTACCACCATAGTCAAATAAAGCATGTGCCATATTTGAGCCGGTCGTGGGACACCTTAGTAAACCCCCTTGAGCCAACGTTTAGCCTTTTTTTCATCACCCTTAAACACTTTCCATGAGCTTAGTATAGTTATGTCTTTACCTTGTCTCATAGATTCCGCAAACCTTGATATTATTGAAGGATTTTTCGCGTGAAGTGATGAAGAAGAACAAGTGTGGGGTAGACTTAGCTAAAAATTGTATGTAAAAATTTATGTTGTCGTGCCTAGCAAAAAGAAGAAAAAGAAAAGAAAGTTTCGGACAGAAAAAGAAAAGAAAGTTTCGGACAGAAAAAGAAAAGAAAGAAAAATCAAGTCTGAGAAAAATAAGAAATTAAGGCACGGTTTCAAATATTGAAAAATTGCTAAGTCTAGTCTTGAAAAGTATTGTGATTTTGGAGTTTGTATACATGTGAAGGCTTATCATTGTTATATTTAGCCTTTGTTCGATTTCACGTTGTTTTTGGGGAGTTAAGAGTGAAGGAAGGGTCCAACAAGATGAAATTCGGCCCTCGACGAGGAAACATAAGGCGAGATGAGCTTTGCTATGTTGAAGAGACGTCTTTAGCACCACTTATCCTAAATATTCGAACCTCTTAGCCAAGCCCCATTACATTCCTTTTCATTGATATTTTCATGATTCTTAAGATAGGTTAACTTTGATTTGTGGAGTCTTTCTCAAGAGTAAGCATATGGTTTTGGTTCATTGGTGCACATAGTCATTAAATCAGGTTATCCAAAAAAATTCACAAAGAGCTTTTGTTTTTCATGATTTATGCAAGTTACTCATCGTAATTCATTATCTTTCTCTTGCATATACTAATGATGAATGTCATGCTTTGAGTGAAAAGAAGAAGAGTATGCCTAGTGAGGAGATTCGGATTAGCTATACATGTTTTCATGCTTATGTGTTGTTCTTACATGTTAATATTGATGTTGCATGTTCATGAAACTTGAAATTTTCGTGCTTAGCATTCTCATGCATTAACTTGAAAGCTATGTGTTCATACGAGCCTGAAATGAATCACTAGGAGCACTAGTTTGTTTAGAGTCTTAGTTTAATTTAGTTTTGCTAAGGGACTAGCAAAAGATAAGTGTGGGGTAGTTGATAGGAGCATAAAATGCTATGTTCTTAATATGTTTTACCCTTCATTTATAGTTTGTTTAACCCTTATTGTTATAGAATAGAGTCATAATATCGAGTCATGAGTTTTTGGTAGATTTACAAAGAAATCGTGCTAAGAATAGATAAAAATGTACAAAAATGCTAAAAGCCGGTTAAAAGAGATATAGAGATGTTTCGATGAATTTGTTAAAGCTTCGGCTAACTTTTGATGGATTTTTCTTCTCTTATATGCAGGAAATATATTGATGATTGAGCAATGGAAGAAATTACAACAATCGGACAAAGAAAAGATGCCAGGAATTACAAAGCACAAATCGGTGCAAATCTAGTAATTCCAGTAATTTCCTGGGCACATCATCCAAATTCCAGAAATTCTCCAGGACTATTCACAAGGAACAAGAGTGTGAGCCACATATGTAGAGAAAGCTCTAAGATTCTAGTTTTTACATAACTTTGAATCACATCAAAACCTTTTCTGAGGAGAGAGTTATGCCCGTCACAAGACAACAAGGTTAATCCTGCCGAGAAGAATAACTTACTGCCTGACGAGAAAAGAATGTGTTCCAGCTACAAGCAAGGGTTCCTAGCACAACAAGCAGAGGTTCCTGAGCTCATTTGAAGAATATGAAAGTTGAAAAAAGAAGAAAGTTTCAAAATAGGAAAGAAGAATTTGCCTAATCCTAACAAGAGAAGGAAAACCTAATCTAACTAGGAAAAGGAAAGCTTTGCCGATTGCAACTAGGAAAATTCTCCAAGTCCATTGAGGAGAAGAGATGCCGAATCGTTGGAGGATAATTGAAGACAGAAATCTGCAATATTAAATCAAGAATCGGCAAAGACGAATCCTAGAAGAACAAGAAGAAGAAACAAAACCAAACAAGGAAAGGAAAACCCTTTTCCTTGCCGAATTCTAAATCCCTTTTCTTGCCTACTATGCAGCCTCTTCTCCTATAAATAGAGACATCCTCTATACAGAAAAATCATCACATCCCAAAGTAAAAATCTAGCCTTAAGCTCTACCAAAAATTCAGCCTCAAGCCCTACATAGAATAGCAAACCGAAACACACCATCACCACCTCAAATTCCTGCCATATCCGAACCACCTTTTCAGCCATCTTCCGATCATCCAATATCACGATTTGAAGCTACTCTCAAGGTGTCTAAAAAGTGTGATCCATCCCATCTCATCTCTTTCTTTTCGGTTTGTAATAGTTCTATGTAGTTATGTATTGTTTTGTCTATGAAACTTGTGTGTGCTTGTGGTTATTATTTGTATGTCTATGTATAAAACAATTTCGAATTTGGTTTTATAAAATACATGTTCAATTCGTGCTTGATTTGTTTATAAGGTTTTCTACGTTTAAGTTTTGAATTGCATGCTAAAATTTATAAGGACAATATGTAACAAGTAGTAAGTTTAGGTTCGGCAAACATGTTAACTTAGTAATAGATTTGTTCTTGGTTTACTCTTTAAACTCGTGTGCAATAAAGGTTGATGATCTATGCAACTGCAATGGGTAGGGTGTCGATCTCATATGCCGAAATAAATATAGGTTGAGTCTTAGTTCTTCACGGTCTTAACTTGTGTTGTTTCATTAGGGATAGAGTAGTTTAAAGAATTTACATGTCGAAGTATGATGGGTGACGCCATATGATGTCTCTCCGACTAAAAAGACTTATGTGCTTAAGTGTTGATTTATTTTAGTGTCTACTCTTCGTGTCATTAAAATCGGATTAGCATAAAGATTAGGGTAATGCGCTTGTCAAAATCTTAAGTATCTACGAAGTCTTAAATCGATTAGTGAACCTCTTCCGGAACTAATTAGGTTGGAACTAAGTCGAGTCTAGAACACTTTAATGTTTTTGCTGAGTCCTGTATTTGTCTATTTGTTATGTGTTTTGATTGTTTATGTGCTATGCTTTGTGTGAAAGGATGTTGATCACATGTATATAGTAGATTTAGATTTTATTTTCGTGTCATAGTAGTTTAAGGCAGCTTGCTGCCGATCCACATCTCAAACCCCCTTTCGTGTGACTTGTTTGTATATAATTGTATATGTGTTTTCTAACATTTTTCATGTCAGGGACCCTTAATCCCCGGCTAGAACGATCCCTACTTATTTCTATATTACTAACGATTGTAGGGTTTATCATTGAAGTGCCGCTTCGGCGACTCGTCAATAAATGACTCCACAATCGAGTAGCTTGATCACCTCGTCTTTGACAACTTTCATCATTGGAGGGTGCAATCGGCATTGCCCTTCTCTTCTTGGTTTCGCACCTTCTTCAAGTAAAATGCGATGAACATAATTACTTCGTAGGGCTTATTCCCTTGATGTCTGCCAAGGTCCAACCTATAGCGGTTTTATATTTCTTAAGCACGTTTACTAACTCTTCTTCTTTCTTCTCACTAAGCTTTGAAGATACAATAACCGGTAAAGTGTCATCTTCTTCAAGATATACATACTTCAAATGACTCGGGAGCTCTTTTAATTCTAATTTTGGGGCCTCTTCCACACTTGGACGAAATTTTGTTGTGGCATTAGGGATTGACAAGAACGAATTAAATTTTTTAGCATAGGGCCGTGACTCAAATTCGGCACACACCTTTTTCATCCTCGTCATAGCCCTCTGGATACTTACTTGATTGATCCGCAAGTTGAATGATGACATTGTCCTTCTTGAGAGGCCCTATACTCAACGTTTGATATACATTGAGTGGCATGACATTGATCGATGCTCCTAAGTCCAACATGACATCTTCAAAGCGTGTGTTGCCGATCACACATGGCACATTGAAACTTCCCGGATCCTTCATCTTTGGTGGCAACTTCCTTTGAATAACGGCCGACAACGTCTCGTTCATAGTCAACACTCGTGTCTCCCTTGTATATCTCCTTGTCGTGCAAAGCTCTTTGAGGAGCTTTGCATACTTAGGCACTTGCCTTTTACACTCCAATAAAGAGATGTTCACTTCTACTTTCCGGAAAATATCCAACACTTCCTCGTCGGACTTATCCTTCTTTGATTTTGCGGACTCCAATAAAGGGAATGGTATGTACGAGTTCGGCACCCCCCCCCCCCCCCCCCCCCTTGTTGGCTTTGATTGGAACAGCTTCCTTCTTCGAGGTTGCGGGATCTTTCTCGAGTTCATTCCTCATTCTCTCTCTCTCGGCAGCTCTCTCAGTTGTAGCCCTATCGGCAGTGACATCGGTAGGCTGCAGC
The DNA here is from genome assembly GCA_963682095.1 of Potentilla sterilis. Lineage (NCBI taxonomy): Eukaryota > Viridiplantae > Streptophyta > Magnoliopsida > Rosales > Rosaceae > Potentilla > Potentilla sterilis. Next base: position 32,418,185 of record OY821754.1, read on the forward strand.
TCGGCAGTGGCAGGCTGCAGGCCAGCCTGCTCAGCAGCATCGGTAGCAACATCGTCGGTTGCCCCGTCTTCCTCTAAAATCATGTCGAGTGTGTTCTTGCTTGTCTTCTTTGGAACTTTTTCTCTTGGCTCATCCAACACTCTTCCACTATGTGTTGTTATGACTTTGGCATGCTCATGCCCCGAATTTTTAATAACTCCACCCGGAAGCTTCCCTTGTTCGGTGATTTTTCCAATAAAGTCTACGACTTGCCCCATTTGAGTCTTTAACTCGGCTATGTCTTTCGAGTGCGTTTGTTGTCCCACGAGCAATACTTGAGTTGCACTCAAAACAGATTGAATCATTGCATCGTAGTTGGGGTTGCTTGGTGCGGTTTAAGCTTGGAAAGGCACGGCTTGGTTTGGTGCTTGTTGATTCGGCACAAAAGCTCCTTGGTTCGGCTGAAAAGGCTGCCTCGGCACAAAAGGTGCCCTCGGTTGATATGGGGCTGCATTCGGTGGCCGTTGAACATTGTCATTGTTTGACTATCAAAATTTAGGGTGATCAGGAAATCCCGGATTGTAAGTGCTCGGGTAAGGATTATACTTTTGTCCTCCTTGGAAGCCGATTGCATTGGCCTCCTCATATCCCTCACTCAATACTTGTGGACATTGATCGGTTGCATGGTCTTCCGTGCACACCTCACACACTTTGATACGTTCCGAACCCTGTTTAAATTTTGAGTAATTTTAATTAAATATTACGCTCTTAAGTATTGTTTCATTTTTGGGGTTGAGCGGACTTTGTTTGCATCGAGAGGGAGAAACGTTTTATTAAATCGTCGGGTTGAGTTCGTTTCGTCGAAGAAAGTTTAAAAAGGTTGTCGGAAATTTAAATTATTTCCAAAATTGGTTATTTCCAAAAAAAAAAATAAAAAAAAAAAAAAATAATAATAAAAAATAAATAAAAAAAAAAAAAAAAAAAATTCTTTTATGGAAACTTCCTAGCTTTCTTCTTTTTTTTTTTTTTTTTTTTCAACCTTTCTTCCTTCTTTTTCCCCCGTGCCTCATTCTTTCTTTCTTTCTCTTCTGTCTTTCTTCTTCCTCCACCGAACTCCCACCTACACCACCACACCGGCCACCACCTCGACTCCCACCGGCGCCGGACGGCGAGTTCCAGCCTCCTCCTCCTTCCGGCAGCTGCGGCCTGGCGTCCCCGCCGCCGTGCAACCGAGATGAGCCCAAAAGTTTCCTCTCTGTGGAGAGTGGAACCCCTCTTGGCCGGCCACCTCTTGGCCGAATTGAAGGGGGAAAGTTAGGGCTTGGAGTGGGTAACCTTTCCACCAAAGGAATCAAGCCAATTTGTTTTGGGTAAGGAGATTTCAAGTTTTGCAATTTTAGGGTTTATGAAGTTTTTGTGATTTTGGTTGAGTTTGTGTTTTTGGAGGTTGGAATTGGGTTTGTGGTGTTGTTGGGAGATGAATTGGGGTAATTGGAAGTTCATTTGTTTGTGATAGTGAATTTTGGTGTCGGGGGAGGAATGGCCGCCATGACAGCCGCCATGTGCGGCGGCTGCAGCGGAGGAGGGCGGCGGAGAGAGGGGGAATGAGGCACTGTGGTGCTGGAGGAGGCGTTGTGAGCCTTGGCGGTGCGGCTGCCGCGGCGGCGGTAGGAAACGAAGGTTAAAATAAAAATGAAAAGAGAGCAAGAGTTAGTTTGGATATATGAACTATGTTCATATAATTAATTGAGTGTAATCGGAGGAATAGTACGAGTGAGGGCGATTTGATTTGAGTTCTGATTTTGCTATCGAGTCTGAGTTATTGAAAATATGTTCCTTTACAGGCCGAGGAGAGACTCAGCCAGAGGACGCGAGTCGAAGACCGGCTAAGTTTTGTGAGTGGACTTTTGTTTTAAAAGTGATGCATGCATAAATATTTGGTTTTATGGGGATTTAATTATATGGGGTGATTATTTTGTTAATGTTTTGCATTATCGAAAAGTTATAAAGTTGTTTGAATTAATGATTGTTTCCTTTCGATTTTAAATTGGTTTATCATTTAAATTGGATTAAATTGTTTCCATGAGATTATGCGAATATTGATCTTTGATCGGAAAAATGAAATTTTCATGTATTTATGTGATTTGAGATATTCGGACTTTATAATAGTCGAGATATGTGGATTTCAAGTATTTTATACGAGGCTGGGTTGATGTTTGAGTATATTTATGAGTATAAGCCTCGGATGTACGGTCGGGGATCGTACAGATGAATATATATTTGAGGGGAAAATTGTTTTTGATTTGTTTTCGGATTTGCACCATTCGAGGGTCCACGTTATTATATATTGATGCTAGCTAGCGGGCCTCATCCCACGCGAGGTGACGACTTGACCATATAGGTCAGATTCACGCTCGGTGGTCGACGTAGGGTTGTGTATATTGAGGCGGTGACGTGTCTAGGTAGTAGACTTAGACACGGGGGAAGTCAATAGGACTCTCGGACCCGGAGCCTGACGAGGTTCCAGTTATTATGGTGGATGAATTTTCCCCTGTTACATGGCCAATGGGATTTGGTCATGATGAGATGTTTTCTTTTTCATTGACTGGTTGCGGGAATATTTGTTTTATGAGGTTTTTCGGCTTTTAATAAATTCCCGAACCAGGGGGCTGGGATATGTTTTTTTATGGAAAGACTATTTATTGTAAAAATGAGATTTTTATGATAAAGGCATGCATCGTGATTTTCTGTATATTATGAAAATGTGGAAAGTAATATATAAATGTTTATTAGAGTATTATATTTATTTGTAGAACTTTTTGTCCACTCACGCTAATGTTTTTAAATTACTTTCCCTGGGCCCTTTGTTTTTAAAATGCCCAGTGTGCAGAGCTGTTCGGCACTAGTAGGAGGCAAGACCTAGAGTTCTTCCGCTGTCAGGAAATCCGTAGGTTATTCGATTAACCTACCTGTAAATTATTTTCATTGTCAAGTCGCTCTGATACTTGTTTTCGTTATAAATCTCGAATGTTTAACTTTAGTTGTAACTTGACGTTTGGTTGTAGATATTAATACATTTTCTGTGCACCTTTGAAATTTGTGTTATTTGTTGGTTGTTTTTGAGAAGTTGTTTGATTTGGGGGAGCAGGAGGCTCCTTGAGTCAGGTTGGGTGCTTTTAAGAAAGTGTTTGGTGATTTTGCTACATGTTTTGGGTCGTCCATTTTAAGAGAGGTTATGTCGAAATTTTCTTTTGTTCGGTAGAACTTCTCTTAAAGTGGTCCCCGCAGGACTTATCCTGGATAACAGTGTTGTTATTCGGGACGGGTCCTGTCACACTTGAGTTTGTCAACCTTATTCTCCAATGTCGAACTAGTAGTCTGATTCACTTTATGCTTCAACAAGTTCTTGGCCGGTGTAGGATCAAGCTCAAGGAAAGAACCTTGAACAGCCGAATCTAAAAACTCTCTTAAAAGTATTGAAGAAGTAGCCCCTCTCTAATGCCATGAGATGGACATGAAGCAACGAGGGTTTTATACCTCTTGTAATAGTCAAAAAAACGTCTCATCTCCTCCTTGCCTTATGCTCATGATTTGCTTTCTCAAATCAGTGATACGAGATACCGGATAATACTTGAGTAGAAACTCATTCACCATCGTCTCCCACGATGTGATATGACCGGTTGGCACCTCAAATAACCATTCCTTAGCTTGATCTTCAAGTGAAAACGGAAAAGCCTTCATCTTGAAGTGTTGAATGTCGGCACTCGTCGGACACATGCTTTCGGTGGTGAAATTAAACCATTGAAGATGCTTGTTCGGATCCTCACCCGCAAGTCCATGATACGGCTTCAATTGGTGGAGAAATCCACTTTTCAACTCAAAGTCACCACTCTTCACTACTACAAAAACACCTTCAGATGACGCCTTTCAGATGACGCAAAAAAATTAACCGTCATCTGATTGATTTTGAAATAATCAGACGTCGGTTCTAGTTTGTCCGTCATCTGAATCGCTTTTAGACATCACATTTTCTCAGTTTATGAGGAAAACATCCAAAATTTAGTATTGGCAATGGTAGACATCTCAAAAACTCATCGTTCAAAAATTCTACTTAATTCAGATGACGGTTGACTGTCATCTGAGGGTTTAGGGTTTCTACCAAGTTATAAGCGGGAAAATTCCCTCCCAAACTCAGCCTAGGTATGCCATCACATTTTCTCAGTTTATGAGGAAAACATCCAAAATTTAGTATTGGCAATGGTAGACATCTCAAAAACTCATCGTTCAAAAATTATACTTAATTCAGATGACGGTTGACTGTCATCTGAGGGTTTAGGGTTTCTACCAAGTTATAAGCGGGAAAATTCCCTCCCAAACTCAGCCTAGGTATGCCATCACATTTTCTCAGTTTATGAGGAAAACATCCAAAATTTAGCATTGGCAATGGTAGACATCTCAAAAACTCATCGTTAAAAAATTATACTTAATTCAGATGACGGTTGACTGTCATCTGAGGGTTTAGGGTTTCTACCAAGTTATAAGCGGGAAAATTCCCTCCCAAACTCTGCCTAGGTATGCCATCAAAAATTGAAAGGTTGAAACATCAGACGACGGTTGCACGTCATCTAATGTTTGGGTGCGAAATTTGTTAAAACGCTTTAAAACGGAAATTGGCCCGTCTAAATGACGTTTTTTTGCCTGATCTCCAACAGAGAATAGTTTCAGATCAATGAGACGCAACTAATCGTATAAAAAATTTTCTCAAAATATTTACTGACCGTCAGGCTACCCATAGGAAAACGGAAGTAAAAAGCAGTTAACCGCAACATTCGGCACACAGATTTTGTCGGAATCTTCTCATTTTTCAACCGTAGACGTATTTCAATATTTCGGTCATATCTTATTTCACGACACATTTGCATTTGAAGAGTCTACGTATAGTAACTATTTGAAACTATACATTCACTTAAACACTTGGTAAACAAGTTAAGGAACATTAGTGCATATGTTCCGATTTTGAATCTAAAAGTTTGGAAAATCTATTCCAACCGTCAGATATCACCATTAAGATTAAATACGTGTATGAAAAAAAATCCAACTACATCTGACAACGTTAAAGGCTCGATCGGGACGGTCAACCGGGTGAGTCAAACCTCTAAACGCTTTAAAACGGAAATTGGCCCGTCTAAATGACGTTTTTGGGCCTGATCTTCAACAGAGAATAGTTTCAGATCGATGAGACGCAACTAATCGTATAAAAATTTTCCTCAAAATATTTACCGACCGTCAGGCTACCCATAGGAAAACGGAAGTAAAAAACAGTTAGGTACTAGGGGTACTGCGGTAAATTAACTCTTATAAACCTATGCCAGTATAAATATATAGATTGATAGATATTGAGGAACAGAACATTCAAAGCCTCAGACTCATAAAGGTCTCTTCTTTTCTCTCTCACCTGTCTCCCAGAAAATTCCCAGAATTGTGGTTGCTGTTGTTGTTCTAGTTGAACAATAGGGAATTGGAGGAAGAAAGGTTTTGTTTGTGTTAATCAACAAATCCTTTGTTGGTCCGATTCTCTTGTTTTGTTCAGTTTATAGCCCCTTTTCGAATTTGATCCAGCTTTGATGTTCAATTACCTGCGATACCAATTGGTTGGTGATATTGGGGAAGCGTTCTTCTTCGATCCAGATTTCATCAGATAAGTTATGTTTAATTTTCCCTCTTTCTTCTCAGATCTTCTTTTCGCAATTCTTTTTTTATTTTGTTTATTTTCCATCCTGCTCAAAATCAAAGCCCCCCGTGCTTGCCAGCTGCTCCACCAAACAATCCCTTACCCCCAGCTCCAGATCCAACGGCCCACATTACTTCTTCCCTTAACGCAATCATCGGTCCACTACCCCCAAAAATGACACACCCCACAAACCATTCCCCCTTATTAGTTTTCTGTTTTTCACTCTCCCCTCAGATCTAAATCCATCTCCTTCTTCTTCTTCGACCTCTCTCTTTTCCCTCTCTGATATTCAACACTAGAGTAACATACCGAGCCTTTCTCTTACTCTCTCACCTCATCGCCACCGTCACCTCCTTCTTCTGCTCCTCCTCCTCTCTCTCCTTCTACTCCCCCTCCGGCCAAATCGACCCCCTCTCCCTCCGCCGCCTCACCCCTCCCTCCTCCCACCTCCTCGGCTGGTTCTCCGGCCGCCGCAGAACCCCCCTCCGCCCCTCCCTCCGCGAATTCGCCGTCTCCTCCTCTCTCACCTCCAACCCTAACCTCTCTCCTCCGCCGCCGATCTCCGACGACCTCAAACCCTGCCTCTTCCTCCTCTTCGCTTCTCCGGTCTCCGATCAGGCCATCCACACTCATGAGTACCGCGCCTACCAGTTCCGAACCTCGACGCGCTTGTTCGACCCCAGATCGATCGACATTGTCAACATCGGTCCGGCGTTTCGCGGCCACTACGGCGCCTTCAGCCCCAGCTCGAAGTTTCGGGCGCTGCCGTGTGAGCTGAGGGTTACGCCGATGAATGTGGACCGGGGAGACGAGAGCTTGGGGCCGCTGAAGCAGGGATTGAAAGCTCAGAGTGAGCTGGATATGTGCGCAGAGGGGCTGGAGTTGAGTTGCTTGAGTAGGCTTATGGGCTCCGAGGCGGTTAGTTACACTTGTGGAGTTGAGGACTTGTATGAGAAGATGCTAAAGAAGATTGAGACCTTGGCTAAGCAAGTGGAGGACAGCTCGGCCAAGATTCGAGAGCAGGTAATGCTTTTACTAGAATGATCAATTGGATATGTGAAAATGGGTTTTAACTCCGGGATTTATTATTCATTACCAATATATCAATTTACTTACCCTTATGATTTAGGTGATGTTGTGATTCCCTGTGCCTCATCTCTTTAGATGCTTGTTAGATTACATCTTCGTTTCTGAATCATCATGACATGCTAGTTGCTGTTTGGCTGGCTAGCCTAGAGTAGTGATCAAATTGATTCTTTTAAGCCAAAACATGGGGTTGTTTGGGTATTGTATCTGATAGCAATTTGCTCTCTTAGAAAATGATCAGTTTAGCCAGATAGTAAGAGACCCCTTTATCTCAATTACAATAAATGTTTTCAGATTGGTTACAGAATGACTTATAGCTGCTAACCTTATGAAAGCTTATTTCTTGCTTTCTGATTTGAAACTCGTAAGAATATGAACCTCTACCGCTCATAAACTATTAGTCAATTATAACTCCAATTTTTCTCTCAGGCCCTTTTGCATGCTTGCATCGCATGTTCTCTAAAGCCAGAAATTGACTGGATTGGTGCCTCGGACCTTGAAGATGATAGTGCTAAACTGGTACCGATATGTTACCTTCAGCTTTTAGGCAGAATTTAGCTCACTGTCTTACATTGGTCTTCTCTTATATAATTTTCCCTTCTCATACAGACACCAGAAGCACATACTGCTGCATGGGAGACCCTAAGGGTATGCTTCATTCTAAGTTTACCAAGAAGATTTTGTTTTACTATTTTTATGGGACATGTTAGCATTGAATCTCTAGTTTTCATTTGCAGAATGCTGCTTGTGTATTGGTTCCAGGTGGATTTGGAGATCGTGGTGTAAGAGGTATGATCTTGGCTGCAAAGTACGCTAGAGAAAACAAAGTTCCTTACCTTGGGATTTGCTTGGGGATGCAGATTTCTGTAATTGAGTTCGCTAGAGCTGTAAGTGACATTTCTTCTAACATGTTATCTTCTAATCTTAAGATCATATATCAGCCCTACTTTAACTACTTTTTTAGGTTTTGGGTCTAGAAAGAGCAGATAGCACCGAGTTTGATGCACAAACACCCAATCCTGTTGTGATTTTCATGCCTGAGGTATAAATTTACGGTGATATTGCCTTCTTTATTTACACATAGCTTGCACATTCATTCCGTAACACTTCATCTATCTGTCCATAGGGTTCAAGAACACATATGGGAAGCACAATGAGACTAGGATCGAGAAGAACGCTTTTCCAAACTCCTGATTGTATTACATCAAAACTGTACGTGTATGGTCCTTCAAGTTCAATTTAAAAAAAAAAACATAAATTAACAGTTAGTGCAGACTTGATTTGCTTTGTTGCATTTATACATTGCAATGTATGTGCCATGTGTTCTAAACTCTTGCAGTCTAGAAGCACATGTCTCATGTTATTGAAGTCCAGTACTTTCTTAGTTGGTTTCCTTGATGACATTATGCCTTTATTAGATCGCCTCTTAAGAATTCTTTATTGTCACGAGTACTGTGATTAGGATTCACTCCTTTATTATTATTTTATTATTATTATTATTATTATTATTATTATTAATTATAATTATAATTATAATTATATATTGCTTTCAATTTCTAGGTACCAAAACTCAGAGTATGTTGATGAACGGCATCGGCATAGATATGAGGTTAGTTGTTAGTTCAGTTATAGTGAAAACAGAATGTTACATAAGCATATTTATCTGGATTTTCATTATGGAAATTGAGGTTCTTCAATAATGAAGATTAGTTAAATATGTGTTTTCTTGAGAGTGATTGATTGTAGAGTACCTGATTAGTGTTAATTATGAAAATTTGAGTTGTTTCTAATCATTTATTTTTATTCAGGGTAGGCTCGCGGTGGATCACAAGGTTACTCGCTCTTTATTGTTATGCAATGTTACTTATGCCTGGATTTCTTCAAGGTTTGTGTAACTAACTACCGCTTGTTTGATTATTAGTTGCAAATTTGAATTATTTCTTTTGCAAGTAGAACGATGTCTCGCCTTGGCCATTTGGGAAGAGCAAGCCTATGCCGGTTTATAGGGGTGAGGAGAACAAAGATAGACCCTGCTGGAAAAAGAGGTCGATATTGACCAAGTAAGGGATGAGATTGCAAGCTATCAATTGAAGAACCATGTGAAGCTTTGAATGAGTAACAAGCAGGTTAAATGTTTTGGTATATAGGATGCTCAGAATTCTAGTGGTACCTATAGTATATGGCCAATCCTATTACAGTTATGTGGACTTGAATTGGTCATTTTTTTGCTACTGGCAGCTACAATTGTGATGGAAGAAGTTGATTTTGGTTTTGCTGCCAATGCATGTGTTTTTAGAAGTGATTGTATTACTCATGGTTTAAAATAGATCTAGGTAGAGACATATAAATATGGCAGGTTTATTGAGTACTATCCTACAGTTTTGGTTTATTTGCATGAATTTAGGTTTTATATGTGGAGATGAACCAGTACTGTGGATTTGGTCAGTACTGTTCATTTGGTAACATATCAAATGAACTCAAATGACAGAACTCAAATGACAGACTCAGTCATAAAATAACTGACGTTAGAAACACATTCATATGACACAAACGAGTGACATCTGAACCAAAATCGTATGACACAAACAACATTATGCAAGACTGACGTCTAAGAGAGCTTAGATGACATACTATATGATAGTGTAAATGACATCTGTTCAAAATTCAGATGACATTCGCCTTGACAATATGACCGACGTTACATTGCACTTTACATGACGCTTGCTTTGATATATTGACTGACATAAAAAGTAGCATTAGATGACAGTCGACTGTCATCTCAATATATGCCATTCATCACTGAAAATGCGCACGTAAGTTGGCACCAGTTGGCACCATGAATGCCAACCGTCATCTGAATACACAACTGTCATCCTTATGATCAGTAGATGACAGTTTTTTTTGGGTCTTAACCGTCATCTGAATGCGTTTTAACAGATGACATTGCGATAGATGACAGTTTGGGAGCATATGAGATGACGGTTAAAAACCGTCATCTGAATCGATTTCTGTACTAGTGCTTGCCGGTTGCACATGCCGGAAAGGTGATGTTTGCAGCTGCGGCTCCTCCTCCGGTAACATGTCCATTTTGAGCAAGAATTGAGGTCATGATTGGGAGCTCGACAAAGTTAAAATCAAACTCTTCGTGAGGGTAAGTGATAGCTAACAACTCCGGCTCCTCTAACTCACAAGACGATCGAAGACTCGATGAAGTAACTATGGAAGGTGAGTTCGGGCTAGAGGAAGGAGATGGTGATGATGCCGAACTAGAAGATTCAGGGTGGGGGTAATGGTGTTGCTAGTGCGAGCGTGAGGTCTTCGTTGATTCGTTGCAAGTGTCCGCGGTTGTCTCTCGTCCAAATATTAGACTCGGACATGCACTATTCTGAAGATTTTTAACACGAAGCAAGTTAGAATCATTGAAGACAAATAGAAAGAAAGAATATACAAGACAATTTACAAGCCACGACATTGACAATTACAAACAAATTTCAAATAATTTCAAGCTATAAACACAAACAATGAAACGAATAAGGGGGATATAGATGAGGTTCGGCTACTGCCCTAAATACTAAAGACGAAAATAAATCCTAAAATTACTATATACAAGTGATCATCATCTTTCACACCAAGCAATTCACACAAAGACTCTTTAACAAGTAAGACACGCATGCAAGAAAGTAAGGAACAAGTATTTAGCACGTTTTAAATTTAAATTTGGTTCCGATTACAATTAGAGCTTTTGGCTATAACCCTAACCGTGAGATTTCTCAAGTTTTCAAATCAACCTTTTGAGTCTAGATCCTAAAAGTTTTATGTTAATCCGGGTAAGATTTAACACTTAAGCACAATAGTCTATATCGGAGACACGTAAACAAGCAAGGTTGTCAATCATCTTATTTAACATGCAAGTTATCTAAGGTATTAAACCCTAAGAAAGTAACACAAATCAAAGCAACCTTTTGAGTCTTAGCTATATTAGTTATTACTCTTGGTTCGATGAAACCTAACATCTAGAATTACATGCTTTAAACAACAAATGTTTTGAACAAAACTAATGTGTCGGTTTTTAATGCCCAATCCTTAGATTACTAACCGATTTTAAACCTAAACATGCATCTAATATCACTGCCCTAATTATCTAAACACACGAAATCGACAAGTCAAAATCACAAAACTATATTACAAACATAAACCGAGTTCATACATAATTTCAATGAAAACCAAGAATCGAAATAAATCCAAACAAGTCACACAAACTAATTTAAATACAAGAGTCATAGATGAAACAGATCACACTTTAGAAACCTTGAAGACTTCGGCAAGTATGGTGGAAGGATTTTCAGCATAAAGTTAAGGTAATGGTACGGTAATTTGGGATGTGGTGGAATCGGGATGGCTATGTATTTTTGTTTGGTACTTGAGAGACTTGATATAGTTTTTGGCTAGTACTTGTGATTGAGATGAGACAAGTTTTTCTGTAGAGAAGTCGTCTCTATATATAGGGAGAAGAGTTGGGAGATAATCGGCAGAAACCTTCTTCTTCAAGTCCCCCCTATATTCGACAATTCTATGATTTATTGTAAGTGACATTTAACTACTGCTTCTATGAATGCACAGCCTCTAAATCCTTCGCTTTTTGGGCTAGGAAAGACATCCAGAACCAGTCAATTCCAATTACCAAGCTCAACATGTAGTCTTTCCTATGCCAACAACAGCTCTAGCTAGAGTTGTAACAATCAAAAAACCACATGCAACAACAATCAATGGTCTCAAAAACCCAATTCCCATTCTAATATAACCAACCCCAAGAAACACCCAATTCTGATTACATGACTAACTTGGATTAGCCCCTAAAACATCAATAAAACAGACCATTACCAAAACCCAGTTGATGAATCACAATGCATCGAAGATCTAACCCAACCCTTTAACCATCCAAGACCATTGTCCCCAATTGTTACCCCAATTTCACAAAGTTTTCTCTTAAATCGTTATCAACATTAGAAAAAGCCAAAACCTTTATGAAATCAAATTGTCCAAACCAAAGAGATCTGAAATCGAAGAACACCGAGGAGAGAGGAAGGCAAGAGAAGAGGAATACGATAACCTAGAAGTTTGAATTTGAACGCAATTCCCCGTTAGAGGAAATAGCGAGCGTCTCGAATTTCTCTCTCCTCTCCTAGATTTGGCGAGCGTAGTAGCGAAAACTATTTTGGTGATTGATATAGCGAGTCTGCTGGAGGGATGATTTCTCTGGTTTCCGCCTTTCACGCTTGTTAAAATGGCGTAGTATCATATTTGGCGAGACTGATAAAGTTGCTCTTACATACTTTCCTCGTTCAACAGAAAGGTGTGGCTGATTTTCCTATTTCCAATGTGCGTTAGATTTTATTCAATATTTTAATTTCTATATTCAACTGCTACCAATAATTTTCAGATGGTATATTATGGAATCATTTGTTGGTTTTAGATTCTAAAATATAGGTGTATGGTTATTCCGTATAGTGAAATAATTTGTGTTTAGATTATATAACATAGGTGTATAGTTCTTCCGCATCCATCTTATGTAATAGGATATGTGTTTTTTATAGGATGGAGGGTGCAATCATTGCAAGGTCGTGCTTTGAGTCAAAAACGATAGCATTCCCAATTTATAGACAGACAACATATGATGATATCTGTGAACACATTTCTTCAAGATTTAAAAGTTTTCGTTCAAGAAATGTTGAACTGTCATATGCCTTCAAAGGTCATTCAACATGTTTACTACAAATAGACATGGATGTCCAAATGATGTTTTTGTCTCTGTCAAGTGCAAATAAATCGTCTGTGGATATAATGGTTAAATTGTCTGTAGTATCTCTTGATAAAAATGGCGCTAACACAAATGCCTCTGATAATGTGAATCACCATTTAGGGAAGTTTGCCACACATGCCACGAAAAAATATTTGTCTGATGACTGGAAGACTTTTATCATGTGCGTTGGACAACAATTTGATGGTGGTGTCATTTACTTCAGAGAAAAACTAGCCAAGTATGCCATCGAACATGGTTCTTTATAAATGCTTGAAAAATGAACCATCACGTGTTACTACTGTTTGCAATAAGAGAGCTAGCGAAGGATGCTTGTGGAATGTTCATGCGACTCTTAATCGCACAAATGGTTTTTTTTTACATTCAGCAATTGAACAATGAGTACACTTACAATAGTCGCATCCGTAGTGGTAAAAGCCCTTCAATGGGATAAAAAATTGTAGCATCAGTTTTGGGAAATCAGGTTCGAAGCAATCCCCTCATAAGACCAGTCGACATTGTTAAGGATTTCAAGAGAAATTATGGTATGGAGATCTCATACTACAATGCGTGGAAAGGTAAAGAGATGGCCAAAAAGGATGTCCATGGTGATGATGAGCTATCATATAAGCATTTGGAGTGGTACGTTAATGAGTTAGTTAAGACGAATCCCGGATCTTATGCTAAACTAGAGTGTGATGCAGACCACCGTTTTGTACGTATGTTCATCTATTTCAAGGTTCTATTGAGGGCTTTAAATACTGTAGATCAAATTGAAAAGTACTATGTTCCTCGTCAAAACATTTTAAAAGAGAAACAATGTCCATGTCAAATTTCCTACAAGCAGAGTCTATTATTCTTCCATAAAAAAAAGTTCCAAACAAACTACTAAACGGTGTGTTTCCTAGCAGTCGAAGCTTATTCTCAGTAATGTTTTCCCTTAGCTCGTCATTCATAACTCGCCCAAACTTGAGAAGGTCGCACCTATACTCTAGGTGGGAGAACTCTTTCGCCATAACCTACTCGTACAATTTGTCGACAACATAAGAAAAAAAAACTAGGTAAAGAAAAACTATTGGAACCACACAAACTATCTACATATCTTAAATGGTAAACATACCTAGTACACTTGTATGACAGGTAGAAACCATATAAACCTATGTAAAAGGTATGTCCCCTACGACATAGATACCTATTTGATAGTTTCGTAGACTTCCTATTGCAGAGAAACTCAATACGACACCGAAATTACCCACTGCAGAGAAACTCAATACAAAACCTAAATTATCCACTGCAGAGAAACTCAATACAAAAACAAAATTACCCAAATTACCTATTGCATAGAAACTCAATACAAAACCCAAATTACCTACTGCACATACAAATATTTTTTCAACTAATCAACCTATCCGAAAGAGTACACACCCCCCACAAATGTAAAAATACCAGACTCACAAGTAAATTATACCTGTACTATAGAATCAAATTTAGATCTTCAAAGAAAAACGAAACCAAATACACATAATAGAACTCGCAGCCATACCTACCGCACAGGCCGAAGAAGAAACGTCGATGCCTCGATCAACAAATGGTGATGCCTCGTTCAACAAATGGCGATGCCAAAGAAGAAACCCCACCCACAAGCCTCTAATTGTGTGATCCATTTATATCACCGATTTAAACCGACGGAAGACACCTTCTACCCATGTATCGTTCTGGGATTTTCTGTTTTAATGAAGAAATATAACCTCATAATTTTCTGACATTGAATTTAGTAGCGTCGATCATGGGGGCTGGAATCAAGCATCCTTGATTGAAGACTGTTTCTGCCTAAACCCGGGGGCCTGGTAGATACAGATGAATCCAACTTGATCTCCTGCAATCCTGCTTACTAAGGGGAATACCGGGCGGGCCGGTCTTCTCCTCTCCGATGCCTAAGTTAGTATAGTTGGGATATATATAACTTGAGTACGTATGTAAGCGGGGAGAGAGATAAGTTACCTATTAAAGAGGGTAGTTGGGGCCCTTATATAGGTGGTTGGGGGTGAGGGCTGGCCTCACCCTTCGATGTGGGACTGGTTTCCTTCTGTTTGTACATTCTGGTGCCCTCTTTGGTAGGCAGGCGCCCCCGGTCCCAGGGTCCCTGGTGGCAGGATAGAGTGCCGGACCCCGAGGCCGGGTGCTGGTGAGCCGGTCCCGGGCCTTGGGCCGGGTCCTGGTGCACTTGCTGCGGGTCTGTGGGCCTGCTGTAGCCCCTCTGCGGCTACTGTCAACAAGTCCCCCAAGTTCCCGGTCAAGTGCAATCTTGAATGGGGACTTAAATCTGTCTTGCTCTTGTCCCGCAGACCCGCAGGGTTACCGACCTATCGGTGCCCAGTCCCCCAAGTCCGCGTTAAAGATTGGGCGTGACCGAGGTGAGTACCTGTTACTGATGGGAAGCAATAGTTTATAAGTACGTTTGTAATATAAGTAGTACTGTGCTCAGGTGTTGTGGTGCTATGAGCATGGAGTGGGGTGGAACCCGGAGAGTGTATGAGATGATGCCATGATGCCATGCAATAGATGTGTGTATGGAATGATAATGGGGCGTTGAAATCCGTCATGCAAGAATTTGTGCATGGGATGATAATGGGGTGTTGAAATCCGCCATGCAAGAGATGTGCATGGAATTCCGGCCGGGCACTCTGCCCTATCGGTGCGAAGCGGAGCTTCACTGGGTCACAACCGGGTGATCTGCCAAATTGAAACGGAGCGGAGTTCACTGAGCCTCTACCGGGCGATCTGCCAAAGCGGAACGGAGCGGAGTTCATGGGACCTCGACCGGGCGTTCTGCCATATCGAGACGAGTCCCAGGTGAACTTAAGTACTGGACCTCGACCGGGCGTTCTGCCATATCGAGACGGGTCCAGGAGTATGAGACCTCGACCGGCCGTTCTGCCATATCGAGACGAGTCCCATATTGCTAGGCTGCGAGGAGATTACCCCGGTGTTACGGGCTGTTTAAAGCACCAGTGAACACTTGCTAGTTCTTCTCAGCTTGTGTTGAATAAGCGTTGAGGTAGGGGGGGGGGGGTGGCGTTGAGGTGACAATAAGGCTCGCCGTGCAGCCCCACGTTGATCGCGGTTCAATGCGATGCAGAGTTTTTATCCTGCTGGACAAGAGTACATGGGTTAGATGTAAACTCACCCGGGTGTATAAAGCCCATGCCGGTAGAATGTTCTCATGACCGGGGTCAAGCCATGGTACCGGGCGGGACTCGACCGGGCGTCCTGCCATATCGAGACGAGTCCTCCAGTGAAATGCCATGGGGCCGGGTGGATCCTGTTCCCGGAATATGCTCTCGAGCCTGTTGGATGCGTCATAACCGGTGGGCGGATCTCGGCCGGGCGTTCTGCCATATCGAGACGAGTGCCCCAAGTGAGATGTACTGGGTGGACCTCGATCAGACGTTCTGCCATATCGAGACGAGGTCTCCAGTAGGATGGCGTGCAGCCGGTTGAATGATACCTAACCGTGAACTGCTACGGACCGGGCGGATCTCGACCGGGCGACATGCCATATCGAGACGAGTCCCCCAGTGATATGCGACGAAGATGGTGCTAGAAGGAGGGCTCATACCCGGATAGATGCTCTCGAAGCGGTTGGAAAATCACAACCGGTGAGAGGTCTTCAAGATATACAATGAAGAAGCCATGCAGCCGGTTGAATGATCATAACCGTAAACTGCCATGGTGCCGGGCGGATGGCTCGTACCCGGATGGATGCTCTCGAAGCGGTTGGATGATCACCACCGGTGAGAGGTCCTCGAGATATACAGCGAAAAAGCCATGTAGCCGGTTGAATGATCATAACCGCGAACTGCCATGGTACCGGGCGGACCTCGACCGGGCGTCCTGCCATATCGAGACGAGTCCCATATTGCTCATACCCGGATAGATGCTCTCAAAGCGGTTGGATGATCACCACCAGTGAGAGGTCTTCGAGATATACAATGAAGAAGCCATGCAGCCGGTTGAATGATCATAACCGTAAACTGCCATGGTGCCGGGTGGATGGCTCGTACCCGGATGGATGCTCTCGAAGCGGTTGCAACCGGTTGACCTGTAATGACGATGGTGTGCAACCGTGGAGCCTGGGGAAGTGTGGGAGGGCCTGATGCCTCGGTTCCCGCTCCTACCTTCCTGTCACCAGCGTGTGGGACAAGTGGCTGACATGCATTTAAGGAGGAAGTCCATCAGTCCCGTCAGTTATGATGGCATGGGCAGTTTACCAATGCTGGGACACGTGCCAGCGGGGGGCGGTCTTGAGATGAAGGGCCTGGATTCGCAGGCGTTTGAGTTGCTCTGATTACTTGTTTTTGGAGGGATTTCAATTACCTAGGGCACGGGCCCCTCTATAAAAAGGCCTCTTCTGCTCTTCTTTCTGCTGTTGCTTCTTGCTTTGGAGAAGAGAGAAATCCGGCGAAAACTCTGAGCCCTTTGCCCCACGAGATCTGTTTTCTCGAGCGCTCCCTACTCTCTTCCTACCATTGCTCGCTGCTTTCGCAGGGCGGACTGTCCTCGGTTGAGCATATTAATCGGTCAGTTTGTTGATTTCTTTGCCCCGGTGTTGTTCTTGTTTTGGTTTTGTTGTTTTGCGGCGGGGGGGAGGGATCTCTGTTGCTGACTGAACTGCTCTGCGGCAAACTTGGGGAGAGGCCGTAGAAGGCGCTGTTGTAGCCTGTTGCTGATGAGCGCTAGGGTTTTGTTTTCTTCCCCTAGGTTAAGATGTCTTCTTCAAGTTCTGACCGGGCTTCCGAATCAGCTGCCAGGGGTCCCGTCGTGGATGATACGGAGAGGCTGGAGGACTGGCTCGGTTCGGAATCCCCGGAGACCGAAGTCGCTGACTGCTCCGGGAGCAGGGCTTCGTCTCCGTCTTTGTCTTCGTCTTCCAGGACTGGATCCTCGGAGACTGAAATACCGCACGGGGTGCGCCTTGCGGGTGCTCCGGCCGTGAGCTACACCATTGGCAGAGGGAAGTATGCTGTGGTGTGTGATGAACCGGAGGGTAGCATGACCCCTGGAGAGATTGCAGCGTTCCGGGAAACGTGGGGTATCCCGGATGAGGTTCTGCTACGGCCCCTGAATCCTAGAGAGTCAGCCTGTAACCCGGAGGCAGGTTGGGTTGCCGTGCATCAGGACCACTTCCGGCATGGACTCTCGCTCCCGCTGCCAAATTTCGTGCAGTATATGCTCAGTGCGCTGCAAGTGTCGCCCGCGCAGCTTCTTGGGCTCCAGTGGAGGCGATTATTGAGCCTCGGCTGCCTATATGATCTGTCCGGAATGAGTATGCCAACGGTAAACGAATTCCGGTCCTTGTATAGGTTGTCCTACTCCAGGAAACAAGGGTCCCGGGGTTGCCTGTCCTTCAACGCCCGGAACCATCAACCGATCGTCACCAATATGCCTACATGGGTAGACAACAGTTTGAGGAAGAAGGTGGTGATGGTGGGCAGGAGGTGGCAGGCGAGGAGTAAAATGTACCGGGTTCCTGGCGCCTTCCAACCCATTGGCGACCAGTCGTTCGAGCTATCCGATCTGGAGCATGAGAGGATCTCGACCATACTTGGATGTTGGGACGATCTGGAACGGAGTTCTTTCAACTTTATCCGGCGAGAAGTGTTGGAATACTGCCAACTCGGGCGGGGTCCCGGTGCGTAGGAAGCCCTTTAGCGGTGATACTTTGTGCTAGCTCTGGCAAAATGCTAACTGTTCGCTTTCCTTGCAGGTGCATCTTCCCGGGCGGTCATCAAGCCCGAAACCACTCTCTCAATGGACGGGGAAGACCTCCTTAACAAGCTGAAGGAGAAAGGCGAGACCGTCTCGCGGACATCGGTAGACGAGGAGTCCGGCCGGCTCACGACTCACTCGGAGCCGAGGGCCATGGATGTTGATGACGGCGCCTACATCCTGAGGCGGGTGAAGACCCATCCTGCTGCGCCCCATGCGGTGCCTGGGAAGGGAAAGACTACCGGAGGGCCAGTGAGGATTCCCGGTGGGGTGAGCAGGATCCCCAACCGGCCGGTGTCTGTGCCGCACGTGGCTCGTGTCGCCCGGGTAGGCGCACGATCTTCTTCTCCGGAAGGTCGGGGAGAGAAACGGAAAGGCGGGGACATTCCTTCCTCCGCGCTGGTGACGCTTACCGGCGGGTCGGCACGGGAGAACCTGGCCAAACGGTTTAGGGCAACCAGCGGTGCTCAACCTAACTCCGCCGGGGAGAAGGCTGCTGCTGCTGCCCGGCAGAGTAGTCCTGCGCTTGCGGAGGTACCGAGGGGAAGCTCGGATAGTGCACTCGTCCGGCAAGTGGCGGCGGACTTGGCCGGCCTTGGTCTGGAGAGACCTGGGGTTGCTGGGGCCCTGGCGGGCGGGAACCGTCCGAAATGCAAGGAATCCGTTCTCCGGGTAAGCACTAACTGGTGCCACTACACTGCTTGTAGGTTGTGTGTCTTACTGCCCGATTAACTGTTTCTGTTGTTGTGCAGCTGTTGTACAGTCTGTACCAACCGGACGCGAAAGAGGAACTGTCGGAGCTGAAGAGACAGATAGCTGCTTTATCGGAGGCTTCCCTGGCCTTCTCCAGAAACTCCAGGAACTGATCGCTCTCGCGGTACTTGAGAACAACCCGCTCGTAGAGTTCCGGGTCGTCTTCCCCGGTCACAGCAGCAGTGACGGCACGCAGAGCGGCAGCTCCCACTTGGAGCTCATCCACCTTGGCTTCCAGCTCGGCCCTCTCCTTCTCCAGGCTCCGGTTCTGGAGGTGGAGAAGTCCAGCTCAGATCGGGAGAAAGCCAGATCGGAGGAGAGGGCCAAGAAGCTGGAGGAGCAGAACCGGAGCCTGGAGAAGGAGAGGGCCGAGCTGGAAGCCAAGGTGGATGAGCTCCAAGTGGGAGCTGCCGCTCTGCGTGCCGTCACTGCTGCTGTGACCGGGGAAGACGACCCGGAACTCTACGAGCGGGTTGTTCTCAAGTACCGCGAGAGCGATCAGTTCCTGGAGTTTCTGGAGAAGGCCAGGGAAGAGGGCATCTCGGATGCGTACACGGAATGGGCGGGGAAGGGATGGTTAGATACTTCTCTGATGCCGATTGCTGCTGAAGGAGATATCCATGAGCAGTCGGACATCCATCAGGAGGCGGTGGAGGGGCAGCCGGAAGAAGCGATTCGCTCGGACTTGGATTCTTTTACCAACGGTGCCGAGACTCCCCGAGCCAGAGTCAACGCCGGAACTGAGGTCAACAACGAGGGTACCGCAGGAGAGGCTGGCGGATTGCCCGCTGAGGGTGGGGTCGTTGCTCCTTAGGATTTTCCTTGCTCTTCTCCTTGTAATCTTTCCGGAACGGTTACTGCTTGTATACTTGCTTGATTATGAATATATTTGAACTGGCGGAGCCGGTGAAATTTTCTCAAAAGTAGTTTGCATATATTTGTTTTTACAACGGTTAACCGGAGATATGTCAAACTAACCGCTCGGAGTTAGCGGGTTTACCAGGCCTGGTCACGTTCCCGGTCGGGGTCTGTTCTTCTTTCCCCTACGTACCGCTGGAGCTGGCCGTTATCGATCAAACCCTGCACCGCTGTCTTGAGAGCGCAGCACTGATTTGTTCGATGAGTAGCCTCATCATGATAAGAGCAGTACTTGCCCGTCTGTGTCGTTGTAATTTTCCCCTTCGGGTACTTTCTCTTGGGCGGTGGGGAAATAACGCTCCCGTTCTCAAGTAAAATATCCTCGTAGGAAGTGGTGAGAGCGGTGAAGACTTCTTGACCGGCCGGTGGTGCTGGCATGATTGCCAGGGGGTGCTCTTGGCGGTACGGCGCCGGCTTGTGGTCGTTCTGGGGTTTATCAGAATAGGGCCTCTGCTGCCGCTGTGGCCAGTTTCTGTTGTTGGCGTTCCGGCTGGGTCGAGCGGTGCGGTTTTCGGTCCGTTGACTGGGCTTGGCCTCCTGGCTGGGCGGCGGGTTCTCTTCCCGGGATGGTCTTCCTGCTGCTCATCCCGCTTCCTCTTCAGTAGGTGGTGCCCATAGGTCTCATGATCGGCCTGAGCATGCCGGATGGCCATAGCCATCAACTCGTCATACCCCGGCGGGAGTTCTACCCGGACGACGTAGGAAAACTTACCCGCTCGGAGCCCCTGCTTAAACGCCATCTCGGCGATGCCTTTGTCCAGGTTCCGAACCCTGGCCGTAGCCGTCTGCCAGCGGTTGACAAAGGTTCTCAGCTCCTCTCCGGGGGCTTGTATGCAGTTGAAGAGGATGGTCGACGTCCGGGCTCCCTCGACTCGGAGAATGAAGCGGCCTACGAACCGGTCGGCTAACTGCTCGAACGCCTCGATCGAGTTCGCAGGAAGCTCGTAGAACCAGCTGAGCGCTTCTCCAGACAAAGTCTCCTGGAAGATGTTGCAGCAGACTGCATCGGAGTATCCCTTGGCGCAGGTTTGGGACCGGAAACAGTCCAGGTGCTGATACGGGCAGCCGGACCCTGAATAGGTGAGTTTGAGGGACTTCTGGTTGCCAGATCTCCCCGACTCTATGACCCGGTGTGAGAAAGGGCCCATACGCTCATTAAACCGGGCGCCCTCCATCGGTCGCGCGGCTCTTCTCTCGTTGGCCTCCATTTGGGCCTTTAAGTCCGACACGGTGTTGGCTAACATCTGCAGCGCCCGTGCGGTCGGAGTCTCGACCTCATCCACAGACGAAGCGCGGAGCTGGCGGGAGGCTGACGTGCTCTTCGGCGGGCCTGCGCCTGCGGGCGACTTTTCTCGCACGGGATCACCGGGCCGACCGCCCGAAGACTGCCCTGCCTCGGTGTGTTGAGGTTGGACTGGTGGGAGTGCCGCCTGCGCCTCGGCCATGGCGTCACTACGCTGCTGTCCCCTCTCCAGGGCGGCTACTAGGGCAGCATTCACCGCTTCCATCTCTTCGTACCGGGCGTTGGACTTAGCTCTGTCCCTGTCGCTCTCCTCTCTTAGACGATTGACCTCTGCGGCCATTGCCCGTATCTCTCCCGCCATACTGCTATGGCCGGGGCTGTACGTAGGGACCCGGTCCGGGCTCTCAGATCGATCGCTCGGATCATCTGAGAACGTCAAGGAGAAGCCCCGGTGTTCTGGACTGTCTTCACCCCCTACCGGGTCTTTCCTGCATGAGCTGTCGTGGTGGGGCCCCGGCATGCCGGACGGTCCCCCACAGCTCCCTCCTTCCTGACCGTTGCACCGGTCGCCGCGCGGCTCCCGCGTGACGGCCGGGGTGGAGGTGAGCGTCTGCACTAATGCAACACGTCCCTCCTCAGTGGTACCTTTCTCTTGACCCATTTCCGAATTCTCTTCCAACGGTGTTGCTTACACGGCTTTTCGTTCAAGCTTTCCACAGACGGCGCCAATTGTTTCTGCCTAAACCCGGGGGCCTGGTAGATACAGATGAATCCAACTTGATCTCCTGCAATCCTGCTTACTAAGGGGAATACCGGGCGGGCCGGTCTTCTCCTCTCCGATGCCTAAGTTAGTATAGTTGGGATATATATAACTTGAGCACGTATGTAAGCGGGGAGAGAGATAAGTTACCTATTAAAGAGGGTAGTTGGGGCCCTTATATAGGTGGTTGGGGGTGAGGGCTGGCCTCACCCTTCGATGTGGGACTGGTTCCCCTTCTGTTTGTACATTCTGGTGCCCTCTTTGGTAGGCAGGCGCCCCCGGTCCCAGGGTCCCTGGTGGCAGGATAGAGTGCCGGACCCCGAGGCCGGGTGCTGGTGAGCCGGTCCCGGGCCTTGGGCCGGGCCCTGGTGCACTTGCTGCGGGTCTGTGGGCCTGCTGTAGCCCCTCTATAGCTACTGTCAACAAAGACCATATTGAAATTTTGTTGTGTTTGTGGAAGAAAATCAAAATCGGTGTGTTTTGAATTTGCTGGGTGGTATTTTCAGTAAATATGTCCAAAAACAGGTTCTTTTGTTCAGACATAAAAGATATCTTTTAAAAAAAGAAATTAACTTAATTAATAGGTTTGGGTGTATTTTAAAAAAAAACTATAATGGGTGAGTTTAATCTAAAACAGGTCTTGAAATATGGGTGTATATCTAAATCCCCCAAAATTTATACAAAAATTGTTGGAGATGTTCTTGTAGAGGATACTCGATGGCTGGCATGAGTGGCGTCATCCTTGCAATGTTGCATTTTCCGGCATAATCACTAGGTATCAAAATTTATGGTAGATATTTTTTTTTGGTAGTGAAAGTAAGAGGGACTAGCCATAAGAGCCCAGTCATGACTGAAACCCAAGAGTTACAACATGAAACAAAGGAGTATCTTCCTTCCACCTAAATCACAAGCCGAAATAGAAACTGGAAGAAGAACCCAATAAACAATAAAAACAACTGTGTGGTTTCACTACCATCACCTATATAAACAAAGGAGTATCTTACTTCATTTATGGTAGATAGGCTTGCTGTTTTAGTTCACTCTTCCTACTCACCTAAGTAATAGTTTGACTACCATCACCTCTATGTGTCCCCAGTATAAGCTCCAGTTGGATGAATTAGGTAGAGCAGTTGTCAAAGGGTTTGTTATTTAGTTTTTTATTTTTTATTATTATTATATTTTTATTGTTTCTTACTGTTGACAGTAGCATCAGAGAGGCTACAGCAGGCCCACAGACCCGCAACAAGTGCACTAGGGCCCTGCCCGAGGCCTAGGACCGAACCACCAGCACCCGGCCTCGGGGTCCAGCAGTCTATCCGGCTGCCAGGGACCCTGAGACCGGGGACGCCAGCCTGCCAAAGAGGTCACCAGAACTGCCCTTTGAAGGGAACCAGTCCCACATCGAAGGGTGAGGACAGCCCTCACCCCCAGCCACCTATATAAGGGCCCCAACTACCCTCATTAATAGGTAACTTATCTCTCTCACCGCTTACATACGTGCTTAAGTTATATATTCCAACTATACTGACTTAGGCATCGGAGAGGAGAAGACCGGTCGGCCCGGTGTTCCCCTTAGTAAGCAGGTTTGCAGGAGATCAAGTTGGATTCATCTGTATCTACCAGGCCCCCGGGTTTAGGCAGAAACAATTGGCGCCGTCTGTGGGAACGGGTTTTGATCCACGAGAAAAGTTAGCATTGCTCTACCAGGGAGTAGAGCCCGATCGGTCCTTTGAAAGATAGTCAAAAACGCAGTCCAGAAGCCATGGAAGGAAGGAAGATAAAAACTGGCATCGGACAGTTGAAAGAGCGAATTCAGATCCCCGACCGGGCCCAAAACACAGGGGCTGAGGTCGGTGCGAGGTTCGTCCTTTCTCCCGACCGAGACGGAAGATCAGAGCGAATTCAGATCCCCGACCGGGCCAGTAATAAAAAGGCTGAGGTCGGTGCGAGGTTCGCCCCTTCTCCAGACCAAGACAGAGGTCACGATCGCCAAGATTCAGAGAACCCCGACCGGTATGGTGCGGGAGAGGAAATAAAGAAGATGAAGGCAGAAGTCGAGCGGTTGCGAGCAGAGGGCGGCCGAGACCGGCTAAGGGCAGATGCCTGGTGCCGGGAACTGGAAGTAGTAAACACCGCCTTATTAGCGGCCTTGGGAAAAGAAGGCCAGCCGGGCACCCCTCGGCCGGCGTCACGGCTCGCAAGCAAGGTTAGCGAGTTCCCACACCTCGAAGTGGGACAGCCCACGGGAAGAAGAAGGACCGTGTATGTGCCCACGCCTCTCTTTTCGGAAGCTTTGAAAAACTCCGGTCAGGTCGAGCCACCGTACCGCACGAGCCAGGCGTCAAGCGAGCAGGACAGTTCTACCGCAAGGATGCTCGAAACGCTCTCCGCCTCAGTGTCGGACATGAAGGACCGTTTAGGCGCCAGTGAGAAGAAAGCAGGGCGACCGCGGGACAGTGCACGATTCAATGAGCGTATTGGACCTTTTCCGCGCCGGGTTAGGGAATCAGGAAGGTCTGGTAGCCTAAGGCCCCTAAAACTGGCGTACTAGGGAACGAGCTGCCCGTATCAGCACCTGGACAGTTTCAAGTCGCAGACGGGCACAAGGGGCTATTCTGATGCCACGTGCTGCAACGTGTTCCAAGAGACGCTCTCGGGGGAGGCGTTGAGTTGGTTCTACGAACTACCAGTGAACTCAGTCGAAACTTTCGAGCAGTTGGCTGATAAGTTTGTCGGCCGGTTCGTCCTCAGGGCCAGGGCAGTCCAAACGTCAGCCATCCTTTTTGATTGCATGCAGACTGACCACGAACCACTACGCGCCTTCGTTAACCGGTGGCAAATCGCCACGGCCGGGGTCAGAAACCTGGACAAGAAGATCGCGGGGATGGCCTTCAAGCAGGGGTTAAGACCCGGAGAACTTTCGAACAGCTTGCGAGTACAGGAGCCGCTGAGATACGATGAACTGATGACCGTGGCCGTCAGGCATGCTCAGGCGGACCACGAGACATATGGGGATAAGGCACCCAAGCGAAGACTGGATGACCTACTGTCGCCACCTCCCCGTGAGAGCAAGACCGGGCGGCTAGATCGCAGCCGTGCGCCTATAACCACCAGGAAAGCAGAGGTACGGGAGGAGTGGCAACCCCGACGAAGCAGTGACAATAGTTCCTGGCCGGGGAGGAGACCACCACTTGTGCGACCGGCACAGCCAGCGGCGGCTGCGCCAGTAGAACGACCACCGCGGGCCCTACCCATTATGCCGGCAGAAAAGCCCGAAGATCCAGCCCGTAGGACCGGCGATCCAAGACCCCAGAGAGCGGTTGTAGGCGGTCGAGCCCGCCCGGGAGAACCAAGAGAGAACCGGCCGGGAGCTCGGCAAGTAGGAACCATAAGCACCCGACCTCCCAGAGGGATCGAGGTGCACGGAAGCATAAACATGATACATGGCGGGGGCCATATAGATCAGCTCACCCGGAGCTCGAAGAAGCGGTGCTTAAGATCGATCCGGGGGAAAGAGGTGTATGCCTTTGGAGGAGGAAGCGGCCAAGCCGCCAAAACCGGATGGAAGTCGGTTACTTTCTACGAGGAGGAAGAGCCGGAGGATCTGATCCAACCGCACAACGACCCCTTCCTCATCACGGTCCAAATAGACCACTGGATAACCAGCCGTATGCTGATCGATACCGGAGCCTCTGTCAATGTGATGTTCCGAGATGCATACAAAGGGCTGCAGAGAGGGAAGAATAAGTTATCCCAGGATAACGAACCACTTATAAGCTTCTCCGGTGAGATGGTCCAGCCTTTGGGATCGGATTACCTGCCATTGATCTTCGGCGAGGGAGACAAGACAAAGAAGGAACACCTTGAATTCATCGTTGTGGACTGCCTGTCGTCGTACAATGGTATAATCGGTAGGCCAGGATTATGGAAACTGAAGACATTTATAGCCGGCCATATGCTGATGTTGAAGATGCCTTCACCGGCCGGTGTCATTACCCTGCGCGGGGACCAGAGGATCGCCCGTAAATATTATGCGGAGGCCCTGACCCACGGGAGGAAACGGACTGAGGTCTTCATGGCCACTCAGAAAGCGCCAATGCCGGATCTATGTATCGACCCCCGCGATGACTCTGATTCAGTCAAGAAAAAGCTAGAGCCACCTTCAGCCGTGGAAGAAACCGAAGCGATCTGCATTTCGGAAGACCACCCGGAGCGAAATGTGGTGATAGGGACGCAGCTCGATCCGGCTGTCAGGCAAGAGCTCATCGCCTTCCTCCGGGACAACAGTTCGGTCTTCGCATGGTCCTACGAGGACATGCCAGGCATATCCCCGGAGATAGCCGTCCATAAGCTAAATTCATTGCCCAACGTTTTCCCAGTGAGGCAAAAAAGGAGGTCCTTCAGCCCGACAAAGTATGAGGCAATAAGAGAAGAGATACAGAAATTGAAGGGCATAGGTTTCATCCGGGAAGTCCAGTACCCTCGCTGGCTCGCTAACGTGGTCATGGTGCCGAAGAAGGGAACCGGCCAGTGGCGTATGTGCGTTGATTTCACTAACCTAAACCGGGCGTGCCCAAAGGACAGCTTCCCGCTCCCCCGAATTGACCAGCTTATAGATTCCACGTCCGGCTTTAAGCTACTCAGCTTCATGGACGCCTACGCCGGGTACAATCAGATTAGGATGCACCCGGATGATGAGGACTACATGTCATTCACAACCGACCGAGGTACCTACTGTTATAAGAGGATGCCGTACGGTTTAAAGAATGCCGGGGCCACCTACCAGCGGATGGTGAACCGAATGCTGGAGGAAGAAATGGGTAAAACCGTAGAGGTTTATGTAGATGACATGCTGGTCAAGAGCTTGACTGCAGGGGCCCACGTCTGGGATTTTGCTGTAGTCATCGGCAAGATGCTCAAATTCGGAATGCGCTTGAACCCGAAGAAGTGTATTTTCGGGATTTCAGAGGGCCTGTTCCTAGGCCACATCATCAGCCAGCGAGGGATAGAAGCCAACCCGCTGAAGGTCCAGGCAATTCTAGATATGGAAACGCCAGGGGAGAGAAACCAGGTCCAGATGCTGACCGGCCGGTTAGCCGCTCTTGCCAGATTCATCTCCCGCCTAACCGATAAGTGCGCCCCGTTCTTTAAACTGCTCAAGGCACAACAGACTAGGAAAATCCACTGGGCGGCGGAGCATGAAGCGGCATTCCAATCTATCAAGACATATCTGTCTGCAGTGCCTCTCCTATCCAAACCAGTGTCGGGCGAGATGTTATACCTCTATATAGCCGCATCCGAAACGGCCGTCTCCGCGGCTCTGGTCAGGAAGGAGGGCACGCTCGAGCTTCCGGTATATTATGCGGGAAAGGGACTTACTGTAGCCGAGGGCCGGTACCCCGACATAGAGAGATTGGCTCTGGCCCTGATTGTTAGTGCCAGGAAGCTCCGACACTATTTCCAGGCTCATTCCATCACCTTATATACCAATCACCCTCTGCGGCAGATCCTGCAAAAACCAGACACCAGCGGTAGGCTCGTGCGGTGGGCAGTTGAACTGGGAGAATTTGACATCACTTATGCCCCGCGAACGGCCATCAAGGGACAGGCAGCTGCGGACTTCATATGTGAGCTCACCCCAATGGTGGCAGAAGCGCACCCCACCCAGTACGAGGACACCGAGGCAGTACGGACCGTAAAGATCGAACCAGGCCTCCCCAACGGCTGGAAGCTTTACGTCGACGGCTCCGTAACGAGCAAGCGGAGCGGAGCCGGTGTCATGATAACCTCGCCCGACGGCCAATCGTACGAGTATGCCTTACGGTTCCTTTTCAGCACCTCAAATAACGCTGCCGAGTATGAGGCCCTCATAGCCGGTTTGCAACTGGCCAAGGAGCTGGGAATCCCGTCCATGGACATATACAGCGACTTCAGCTTAGTGGTGAACCAGATGAACGGGTTGTTTGAGGTCAAGGAACCCCAGCTATCCTCCTACCAGGCGTTGGCCAAAACCCTGATTGAGCCGTTCCAGGGCGCCACGATCCAGCACATTCCCCGAGAGGCAAATAGGCATGTGGACGCCCTCGCAAGGTTGGCAACCGGAAACTACCATCCAGAGTACCGGAGAGCTAAAATTGAAACTCTCCAGAAGCCGAGTATAAGCAAGACCATCTCCGAGATATTTGCGGTGGAAGAAGCGCCACCAAGCTGGATGGATCCAATAGTCAAGTATTTGACTGACAAAACCAGCCCCCAGGATGCGGTGGAGGCCAGGAGGCTACACCTCCGGTGCGCCAGGTACGGTCTCCTCAATGGCCAGTTATACCGAAGAGGGCACAGCTTCCCCCAGCTGAGGTGTGTGACAAAGGAGGCAGGATAGGCTATCATGCGGGAGATCCACGAAGGAGTGTGCAGTAATCACTCTGGCGCAAGGTCATTATCCCACAAGTCGCTCCGAGCGGGGTACTTCTGGCCAGATATGGCAGCAACATCAAGAAAAATTACAGGCGGCTGTCACAAGTGCCACATGTACGCCTCTGCACCCCATGCCCCGGCAATCGCATTGTCAATTCTGTTAGCACCATGGTCGTTCGCGCAGTGGGGATTAGATATCATTGGCCCTTTCCCGATAGCTGTGGGACAATACAAGTACGTCATCGTAGCAGTGGACTATCAGACTAAGTGGGTCGAGGCAGAACCTCTGATAAAGATCACCGAGGAGCGAGTGAGAAAATTTCTATGGAAGAACATCTACTGCCGGTTCGGGGTACCGCAGACTATTGTCACGGATAATGGAACACAGTTCAATAATGCCGATCTTATCCAGTACACAGCTTCCATGGGGACCCGGATGTTGTTTGTCTCAGTGGCACACCCGTAGACCAACGGCCAGGTAGAAGCGATCAACAAGATTATCAAAACCCTTCTCAAGAAGAAGCTGGATGCCAAGAAGGGATGTTGGGCTGAGGAACTCCCCGCGGTACTATGGGCCATCCGGACAACAGCAGCAGAGGCAACATGAGAGACCCCGTTCTGCATGGCGTTTGGGAGCGAAGCGGTACTCCCTGTGCAGACCAGCATACCCAGCGGCAGGGTCGAGAATTACGACGCCAAAACAAACGCCGAGGGCGTACGGCTCAACCTGGACCTTATAGAAGAGCAGCGCGACCAAGCGCATATGCGAAACCAAGCCTACAAGCAGCGGGTCGCCCGGTACTATGACAGAAGGGTCCGGGAAAGGAAGCTACAAGTGGGGGACTGGGTCATGAAGAAAATCCAGAAAAAACCGTTGGCCTTGGAACCAACGTGGGAAGGACCCTACCAAATCACCGCAGCTGTGGGCCCAGCAACACTCCACATTATAGATACCGATGGCATCTATTCCACCCGCCCCTGGAATATTCAGCACCTGCGGTTCTATCCTAAGTAATATCGCTCATAAAGGGACAATTGTATAATTGGCATCAGTATTGCAATACGCAGTTTGTTCATCATCAATAAAGCTGGTTACAAGGCACACATATAGGGAAGCCAAAAAAAAACAACTAGTTAGCACCTCCGGA
Source organism: Potentilla sterilis (assembly GCA_963682095.1). NCBI lineage: Eukaryota > Viridiplantae > Streptophyta > Magnoliopsida > Rosales > Rosaceae > Potentilla > Potentilla sterilis. Next base: position 32,447,783 of record OY821754.1, read on the forward strand.
GCCCCCAATCCCTGGCCCGCCACCTTTTAGAGTTTGCTCTTGCTCCGCCATCTCGATCAGGGCTATGTCAGCCTCCATCCGCTCAGCATCAAGCCATCCTTTCTCCCTCCACTCCAGATAGGCATCACTTATGCCCTTTGACCGGGACTCCTCCAGCATCTCCTCAAGCTCCACCGATTCCCAGAAGTCGTCGACAGCCTTATCGGCCACCTCAGCAAGCTGAGATTCCGTGAGCTTCTCCCTTCCCTGGGCGAATACTGTAACCTGGGCCTGCAGCTCCAAAACCCTCGCCTCCAGCTCCGTAATCCTCCCTCCCCGAGCAGCAGCCTGTCGATCGGCCTCCTCCTTCTCTCACGAGAGTTCATGGTACAACCGAGCGGTTTCTTCTTTCTCCCGCACAAGCTCGGTGCTCAACCGACCGACCTCCTCTCTTTCCTCCGCAAGCTTGGCTTCCGCCACATCCACCTGCACACTCAGCTCCTCCACCCGCCTCTCCAAAACTGCAGCAGACTCCCCTCTGGGCTCCGCGGCATAAAGGCTATGAGCTAGCTGCCAAACGTAAACAAAGGAACATTGGCTCGTATCACTCCAGGGAAAAGGAAGCACAGGAAACACTTACCCAAAGAGCTAGTTCCACGGGCTTCGTTCTGCTCTCGCCCGGTTGTTCCGTCCCAGGGCCCTCCCGATCAAGTCCCAAGGTTTCGATGGCAGATGCCACGAACCTACCAAAGCCACGTCCGGAACTACGATCGGCTTCCGGTCCTTGACTCCTTCGGCCGCCCACTTCCACGGCCGGAGCTACTGCCCGCTCAATCGATCCAGCGCATCAAACGTCCTCGCCCTCTTCGCCGGAGCTTCGCCGTGGCCGCTTCGACAATACTCGGTCGTCTCTACCGTTTCCCTCTCCCGCGAGGTCCGTACCGCCATCAGTCGCGCCACAGGTTCTGCGCCTGGCAGGGCCACCGAGCGCACTTCCCGGATAAGGAGTGGGGAGTTATTCTCACTGCCAGGCCGCCTGCCATAGTGAGAGTCCGGAAACACGAGCGGCAACCTGTCATGCTCCCTGCGCTTCTGGGTAACCGGATCAATAACAGTTTTCGCGGCCTCCTCCCCCATCTCCATCAACCTCGGGGCCACAAGCTCTTCGTCTGGTTCGACAGTCTCCTCGCTCCGAACGGCGAGCCGGGGGGCATTAGCTACAAACCGATCAACCGAGCAGTCAGAATACAAGCAACCATGCAAAGACAAACAGTGCAAGATACCTTACCAGGTTTCCTCCCCATCCCGCATATCTCCAGCACATTCCACCGGATGAAATTATAGGAGCTCCGACTCAGGTGGTCCCAGCAAGTAAACAGCCGGTATATCCATTGCTTCTCCAAGTCGCCCAACCGGTACGTCTGTTCCCGATCGATCGATTGATAAGCCCCGGGCACCTGATAGCCCCTCCAAGTACGCTGCCACCTGCCACCGGCCAGCACCACCGACCTCCTCCAGACATCTGAAACCGTCGACGGCAGATGAGTGATGGCAGGACCGACGTCCCGCGCGGCAAAATTCACACAACCGCTGCACTGGGCCTTTCTGCAGTAGGAAACCTTGTACAGCGCCCGAAATTCATTAACCGTGGGCCAGTCCATATAGCTCAAGCTGAACAGACACCCGAGCCCAAGCAGCTGCCTCCACTGGTTGCTCGGAAGCTGGGCCGGGGAAAGCTTTATCGAGCTCAGCATGTACTGGACAAATGACGGCAGTGGCAGCGATAGTCCGTGTCGAAACTGATCGTCGAAAACGGCAACCCAACCTGGTTCCGGATTACAGGCCAGTTCCCCAGGATGCAGGCCTCGAAGCTTAATGGAGTTGTCGATATCCCACTTCGCCCGAAACTCCCTGATCTCTCTATCATTCATGCTTCTGATTGGCTCATCACAGAAAATCACCCTATCACGATCCAGCAGCTCATGCCGCATGGGCCCGCGGTTTGCACCGGCATAATACGTAGATCTCCCAGACGCCATAAAGCCTAAACAAAAGAATTCACTTCTAAAACACAGACAAACAACAGGCAAAGAGTAGCAAGATGCGGCAGGAGGAAAACAGAGGAGATGATAAGTAGGGCAACAAGAAAAGTGAGGCAACCCCAGCCGTGGATCCCTTCCATCTCAGACCGCCCCCCTACCAACACGTGTCCCAGCATCAATAAGGGATCCCATACTATCATAAACTGATGGGAATCATGGGCTCTCCCCTTTATTGCATGTCCGCCACCTGTCCCACTTACAAGCGACAGTTGCGGGAGATAGGAGCGCACAACGAGGCGTCCATTCCCCTCGCTTCCCCAGAAAGCCAACCTCGAACTAACTGGCTCCGCAGCTTCTCACCGGTTATGCAGTCTTCAACCGACTCCGCAGCCTCTCACCGGCTATGATTTTTCAACCGCCTCGAGAAAATCGTTCCGGGTATGAGCCATCCATCCGGTACCCTGGCAAATCTCCGGTTACGTATCATTCAAACCGGCTGCATGGCATCTCACTGGGGGACTCGTCTCGATATGGCAGAACGCCCGGTCGAGCTCCGCCCGGAACCATGGCATTCCACCGAACATGTGACATTCAACCAACTCCAAAGCATTCTACCGGTTGTCACTTTCCTTCGCCTATGGGCAGGAACGAGCCAGCAACAACTCGAGGCTTCTAAACGCATGGGCTTTATAAACCCGGGCGAGCTTACATCTAACCCATGTACTCTTGTCCAGCAGGATAAAAACCCTGCATCACACTGAACTGTGATACATTTGGGGATACATGGCGAGACTCGTTATCTCAACGCCACTCCACCGGGCAGATTGTTTCTCTAACACAGAACAAGTCTCCCCGCAGGCTAACAAACCTGCACATTACCTCAACGGTTAACCAACAAAAGCTGAGAAGAACTAGCAAGTGTTAACCGATGCCCCCATATGGCCGTAACACTCTCCGGGGTACCTGTTGGCTTAAGTCCACGCACCAACAGGCCATCCCGTAGGCTAGCGCACTCTCCGGGACTCGTCTCGATATGGCAGAACGCCCGGTCGAGGTCTCGTGAACTCCGCCTCGCACCGATATGGCAGGACGCCCGGTCGAGGTCCAGACTGCAAGTTCATCCGGGACTCGTCTCTATATGGCAGAACGCCCGGTCGAGGTCCCGTGAACTCCGCCTCGCACCGATATGGCAGGACGCCCGGTCGAGGTCCAGACTGCAAGTTCATCCGGGACCCGTCTCGATATGGCAGAACGCCCGGTCGAGGTCCCGTGAACTCCGCCTCGCACCGATATGGCAGGACGCCCGGTCGAGGTCCAGACTGCAAGTTCATCCGGGACTCGTCTCGATATGGCAGAACGCCCGGTCGAGGTCCCGTGAACTCCGCCTCGCACCGATATGGTCCAGACTGCAAGTTCATCCGGGACTCGTCTCGATATGGCAGAACGCCCGGTCGAGGTCCTGTCAACTCCGCCTCATACCAAGCACAGCCTAATGCCCGGTCACGCCCAATCTTCAATCCGGACTTCGGGGACTGGGCACCGTTGGTTTGGTAACCCTGCGGGTCTGCGGGACAAGAGCAAGACAGACTTTAAGTCCCCATTCAAGATTGCACTTGACCGGGAACTTGGGGGACTTGTTGACAGTAGCCGCAGAGAGGCTACAGCAGGCCCACAGACCCGCAGCAAGTGCACCAGGGCCCGGCCCGAGGCCCAGGACCGAACCACCAGCACCCGGCCTCGGGGTCCAGCAGTCTATCCGGCTGCCAGGGACCCTAGGACCGGGGATTCCAGCCTGCCAAAGAGGTCACCAGAACTGCCCTTTGAAGGGAACCAGTCCCACATCGAAGGGTGAGGACAGCCCTCACCCCCAGCCACCTATATAAGGGCCCCAACTACCCTCATTAATAGGTAACTTATCTCTCTCACCGCTTACATACGTGCTTAAGTTATATATTCCAACTATACTGACTTAGGCATCGGAGAGGAGAAGACCGGCCCGCCCGGTGTTCCCCTTAGTAAGCAGGTTTGCAGGAGATCAAGTTGGATTCATCTGTATCTACCAGGCCCCCGGGTTTAGGCAGAAACACTTACTTTCTTATGTAATCGAAAAACCAAAAACACTAGTACATATGCGAATAGTTTTTAGACAATATAAGTAAATAATTTTATACTAGGTGATATCGTGTGTCTAGTCTTGAAATATTAACACGAGAACATTTCAACATTGATATCATGATGAAGAAATTTGAGTTTCAATACCTATCATCAATTTGCAATCATTAAGGAGCCTAAATCCTTATAAAAATCTAGATAATGTATTATAGCATATAAATCCCCTTCAAAAATCCAAACATGACGGAGTTTTGGTTTGTTACAATCTCTTAGAAAGCGACAATGACTCTATCGTGGGAGCAATGTCTGGTGGCTAGACCATGAGGGTCCTAACTTGGTTTGCATTTGGGAATGTTGCACAAATTCTTTGGTTGTTCTCTAGCGGTGGCGTAAAGGTGGCGATGATAGATTCAATGATAGTACTTGTGTTCAGAGCGGCGGCAGACGATGAACCGTGTCGATGACTGCCTTACGCAGGTTAGTGGATATTGGGATTGGTATGGGCCAATCCTAGTGGGCTTTGGCTCTTATTCATATTTTTGGGCCATGGTGGGTTATAGTTTGGACCTTTGGATCCTAATTTAATTTATTTTTTACTTTTTTCTTTTTGTAATAATTCTTTACATTCATTTTACTTATTTAGATTGTCGAACAATAATAATTAGATATATGATATATATTGTTTACATGCATATGGTTACAACTAATTAGGCCGTTATATATTCTTTGATTCTAAACTAATTTAGAACAAAACTTTCAAAAGATATTTACTCCATTTTAGGCCTATTTCTCTCTGTAACGTAATTTATCAAATTACTTCTAAAATTATGGTCAATAGACTCAAACCTCTGCTAAAAAAATGTATTTATGAAACTCAAGAGGCTTTTGCCCCAGACATATCTATCATTGATAATATTTTGATTGCACATGAAATTTTTAATCTTTTTGGGAAGAAAAAATTAAAGACAAATTCGATGGTAGTAAAAATAGACCTTGAAAAGCGTATGATTTCTTAGAGTGGTCTTATATTCAACAAGTTCTTATTCGATTCGGTTTTCACTCAAGGTGGATTGATTTTCTAATGAATTGTATCATGTCTCTTGCTCTGTTCTTGTCAATAGTTCCTCTTCCAGTAGTTTTAAGTCTTTAAGCACCAAAAGAAGCTGCTCAGTTTCACCTTATAGCGCTCAGTAATGTCATTTACAGGCTCTGTTCTAAAGTTGTTGCCAATTGGTTGAAGATGTAGTTGCCTCAACTAGTCTCTCAGTTAAATATAATACGATTTGGAGGATGAATTTTCCAATGTATATTCATCTCACATTGGAGGCTATATAAAGAGGATAAAAGCTGTACTATAACCCTACTTGATTGGTACTACCATGTACAACAAATACAGAATAGGTAAGTACTAACTACCTAATTTACATTCTTAAATTACATGGCTCACAATAACACTCCCCCTCAAGTTGGCGCATACACATCAACCATACCCAACTTGCTAAGTGAGTCATAAAAGGCCTTCTTAGACACTCGTTTTGTGAGTACATCCGCAAGTTGCTCTTTTGAAGGAACAAAAGGAAAGTTAATGATCTTAGCATCTAACTTTTCTTTTATAAAGTGACGATCAACCTCCACATGTTTAGTACGATCATGATAAACTGGATTATGTGATATATCAATAGCTGCTTTGTTGTCGCAATATAACCGCATCGCATTTGACAACTTAACACCCAAATCACGTAGCAGATTTCTCAACCACAACAATTCACACACTTCATGAGCCATACCTCTATATTCAGCCTCAGCACTAGATCGCGCCACAACTTTCTTCTTCTTACTCTTCCATGTAACTAAATTACCTCCCACAAAGGTAAAATAACCTGATGTCGACCTCCTATTTGTAATATTTCCAGCCCAATCTGCATATGTGAAACCACTAACCTCAAGAATGTTGTTGTGTTTAGAGAACATTACTCCTCTTTCTGGAGCTGATTTCAAGTATCTCAAAATTCTCACAACAACATCCATGTGATCCACACTTGGATTATGCATGAACTGGCTCACTACACTTACTGTATATGCAACATCTGGTTTGGTATGTGTCAAATAAATTAAACATCCAACTAACCTCTGATAACGAGTCTTGTCGGTAGGCACTTGATCAAGATACTCTGCTAATCGATGATTCTGCTCAATAGGAGTGTCGATAGGTATGCAATCTAACATACCTGTCTCTATCAACAGATCAAGAATGTACTTCCTCTGGCACAAGTAGATTCCTTTTATCCCCCTTGCTACCTCAATCCCTAAGAAGTACTTGAGGTCACCTATGTCCTTCATCTTGAACTCAGAAGCAAGTTGTCTCTGCAGTCTATCAATCCTTATAGTATCATTACCGGTAATCACCATATCATCAACATAGATAATTAGGACTACTACATTTCCTTGCTGATGCTTGAGAAACAAGGTATGATCAGAATTACTCTGTCTGTAACCAATCTTTCACATGAACTGTGAGAACCTCCCAAACCAGGCACGGGGTGACTGTTTGAGACCATACAGTGACTTTCTTAATTTGCATACAAAATCACCAGTAGAAGTAGTTACATATCCAGGAGGAAGACTCATATACACCTCTTCGGCTAATTCTCCATGAAAAAATGCATTCTTGACATCAAACTGTCGGAGTGGCCAGTTCAAAGTAGCAGCAAACGAAAGAAGCACCCTGTTGACAGTAGCCGTAGAGGGGCTACAGCAAGCCCACAGACCCGCGGCAAGTACACCAGGGCCCGGCCCAGGACCCAGGATCGGATCACCAGCACCAGGCCTCGGGGCCCAGCGGTCTATCCTGCCTCCAAGGGTCCTGGGATCGGGGGCGCCTGCCTGCCAAAGAGGGCACCAGAATATCCAAACAGAAGGGAACCAGTCCCACATCGAAGGGTAAGGCCAGCCCTCACCCTCAACCACCTATATATGGGCCTCAACTACCACCATAAATAGGTAACTCGTCTCTCTCCCTGCTTACATACGTGCCCAGGTTATATATATTCCAACTATACTAACTTAGGCATCGGAGAGGTGAAGGCCGGCCCGCCCGGTATTCCCCTTAGTAAGCAGGATTGCAGGAGATCGAGTTGGATTCATCAAGTATCTACCAAGACCCCCGGGTTTAGGCAGAAACAATTGGCGCCGTCTGTGGGAAGTCTGAACAAGAAGCCGTGCAAGCAACACCGCTGGCTGAGATTGTGGGAATGAGTCAAGAGAAAGGAACTACTGAGGAGGGGCGTGTTGCAACTGTGCAAACGCTCGCCTCCACCCCTGTCGTCACGCGGGAGCTGCGTGGCGAGCAGGGCAGCGATTTGGGAAGGAGCCATGGAGGACCCTCCGGTGATCCGGAGCCCCGCCACGAGAGCTCGCACGGGAAAGACCCGATAGAGGACGAAGGCAGCCCGGTGCTTCGTGGCCTATCCCTGACGTTCTCGGATGATCCGAGTGATCAGTCTGAGAGCCAGGATCAAGACCCCACGTACAGCCCCGACCATGACAGCATGGCGGGAAAGGTACGGGCGATGGCCGCAGAAGTTAGTCGTCTCAGAGAGGAGAACGACCGGGACCGAGCCAAGTCCCAGGCCCGATACGAAGAGATGGAGGCAGTAAACGCCGCCCTAGAGAGGGGGCAGCAGCGCAGTGCCGCCATGGCCGAGGCACAAGCCGCACCCCTGCTAGTTCAACCCCGGCGGCTAGAGGCAGGGCAATCTTCGGGCGCCCGGCCCAGCGAGCCTGTGCGAGAGAAGTTACGAGCCGGCGAGGACCTGCCGAAGAGCATGCCCGCCTCCCACCAGCCGCACGCTTCGTCCATGGGTGAAGTGGATACCCCAACCGCCCGGGCGCTGCAACTGCTAGCCAACACCGTGTCGGACCTGAAGGCCCAGATGGAGGCAAACGAGAGGAGAGCAGCCCGGCCATTGGAAGGCGCCCGGTTCAACGAGCGCATGGGCCCCTTTTCACACCGAGTCATAGAGTCGGGGAGATCTGGCAACCAGAAGTCCCTCAAGCTCACCTATTCCGGGTCCGGTTGCCCGTATCAGCATCTAGACAGCTTCCGATCCCAGACCTGCGCCAAGGGTTACTCCGATGCAATCTGTTGCAACATCTTCCAGGAGACCCTGTCCGGAGAAGCGCTCAGTTGGTTCTACGAGCTTCCTGCAAATTCAATCGAGGCATTCGAACAGCTGGCTGACCGGTTCGTAGGCCGCTTCATCCTCCGAGTCGAGGGAGCGCGGACGTCCACCGTCCTCTTCAACTGCATCCAAGCCCCCGGGGAAGAGTTGAGAACCTTTGTCAACCGGTGGCAGACGGCCACGGCCGGGGTTCGGAACTTGGATAAAGGCATCGCCGAGATGGCATTCAAGCAGGGGCTTCGGGCAGGGAAGTTTTCCTACGCCGTCAGGGTAGAACTCCCTCAGGGCTACGACGAGTTGATGGCTATGGCCATCCGGCATGCCCAGGCTGATCATGAGACCTACGGGAACCACCTGCTGAAGAGGAAGCGGGATGAGCAGTCTTCGGACCATCCCCGGGGGGAGGATCCCCCGCGCAGTCACGAGAGCAAACCCGGCCAGCGAGCCGAGCACGGGAGTCGCCGACCCAGCCGGAACAACAACAACAACGGCAAGACCTGGCCGCAGCGGCAGCAGAGGCCCTTCTCTGACAGGCCCCAGTCTCGGGCCGAGAACAAACCTGCACCGTACCACCAAGAGCGCCCCCTGGCAATTATGCCAGCACCCCCGGCTAATCAAGAAGTCTTCTCCACTCTCACCGCATCCTATGAGGACATCCTGCTGGAGAATGCGGACGTCATTGCCCCACCGCCCCAGAGAAGGTACCCCAAGGGGAAGCTTACGACGGCGCAGACAGGCAAGTACTGCTCGTACCACGATGAGGCAACTCATCGGACGAACCAGTGCTTCGCCCTCAAGACTGCAGTGCAGGGCTTGATTGATAGCGGCCAGCTCCAGAGATATGTAGGGGAGAGAGGAGCAGGCCCCGACCGGGAGGGTAACCCGGCTTGGTAAACCCGCTGGGTCCAGGCGGTTAGTTTGGCATATCGCCGGTTCAACCGATTGTAAAGATCAAATATATGCAAACTACTTTTGAAAACTCTGGCCCCGCAAGCTCAGATATATATTCATAATTAATTAAAGTATTCAAAAAGTAAACCGCTCCGGAGAGTTTCTTTTACAAGCAAGAGCAAGAAAAAACATCCTAAGGAGCCGCATCTCCAGCGGTAGCTTCGTCGTCGACCTCAGCTCCGGCAGGTTCGGCACTGTTGGTAAAAGAATCCAAGTGCGAGCGACTCTCTGCTCCTGGTTGTTCCTCCACCACCAGCTGCTGGACGACAGGCCCCACAGGAGCATCTCCTTCGGCAGAGGTACCTGGCATCAGGGAAGTATTTAACCACCCCTTCGCCGCCCATTCCGTGTAGGCATCCGAGATGCCTTCTTCCCGGGCCTTCTCCAGGCAGTCCAGGAACCGATCGCTCTCCTCGTATTGAAGAACGAACCGGTCGAACTGTCCCGGATCATCTCCACCAGCAGCAGCAGCAGCAGCGGTGGCACGTGCCTGGAGCTCGTCTATCTTGGCTTCCAGCTCGGCCCTCTCAGCGTCAGCCCGCTCCCGCTCCCTCTCCATGCTCCGGTTCTGCTCCTCCAGCTCCCGGGCCTTCTCCTCCATCTTCCTGGCCTTTTCCTCCATCTTCTTGGCCCTCTCCTCCGCCCTGACCTTCTCCCGATCCGAGCGGGACTTCTCCACCTCCAGAAGCTTCTGAGACTTGGATAGCGCAGTTATCTGCCTCTTCAGCACCGGGAGCTCCTCGCTTGCATCCGGCTGGTACAGGTGGTAGAGCAGCTGCAGGGCAACAAAGGCAGTCAAGTGGCAAAGAAAGAAGGCAGGATATACGCAATACGGTGGTACCATGCGGTACTTACCCGGAAGATGGATTCCTTGCATTTTGGCCGGTTGCCACCCGCCAGCACGCCATCAACCCCGGGCTTGTCCAGGCCGAAGCTGGCCAGGTCCGCCATCATCTGCCGAACGAGAGCATTGTCCGGACTTCCCCTCGCCGCCTCCACAGGCGCAGGACTGCTCTGCCGGTCAGCTCCGGCTCCCTCCCCAGTATTGGATGTTACGCTGCTGGTTGTCCTGACCCGCTTCGCCAGGACCTCCCGGGATGACCCGCCAGTTAGCGTCACCAGCAAAGGGGACGGACCGTCCGGCCCTTTCCGCTTCTCTCCCCGCCCTTCGGGAGCAGCGGCACGTGCGTTTGCACGAGGAACAAAAGCAGCGATACTCAGGCTCGCCGCACGGTTGGGGACCCTGTTTTCTCCCCCAGGAACCCGCACCGGTCCCCCGGTGCTCTTGCCCTTCCCTGGCACCGCTGCTGCCGCAGAGTGATGGGTCTTCACTCGCTCCGGCACGTAGGACGATTCGTCCATATCCCGGGCCTGGGGCTCCGCATGCAACGTAACCCGCCCGTCCGCTTCCACCGAGGACCGGGCGACGCTCGCACCCTTCTCCGCAAGATGCCTCAGGAGATCTTCCCCGTCCATCGAAAGAGTGTTTTCGGGCTTGATCACCGCCCGGGTTAACGCACCTGCAGGACAAGGAAAACGTTAAATTGTTGAGCAAAACCTAGCACAAGTCCACCGCTAGGGTTTGTTACCCACCGGGATCCCGCCCAAGCCCACAGTGTTCCAGCACTTCTCGCCGGATGAAATTGTACGAACTTCGCTCCAGGTGGTCCCAGCAGCCAAGAATAGTCAAGACCCTCTCCTGCTCCAGCTCGGACAGCTGGAACGACTGGTCGCCTATGGGCTGGAAGGCGCCAGGCACCCGGTACATCATCCTCTTCACCTGCCAAGTCCCGCCAGCCATCACCACCTTCTTTCTCCAGCTGTTGTCTACCCATGAAGGCATAGTGGTGATAACCGCTTGATTGTTGCGGGAGTTGAAGGATAAGCAGCCTTTGGACCCCGCCTTCCTCGAGTAGGACAACCTATACAGCGCCCGGAATTCATTGATCGTAGGCATACTCATTCCGGACAAGTCGTATAGGCAGCCTAGGCTTAGTAGCCGCCTCCATTGGAGACCGGGCAGCTGCACGGGCGACGCTGGCAGGGCACTCAGTATATACTGCACAAAGTCAGGCAGCGGTAGCGACATCCCGTGCCGGAACTGGTCCGGATGCACGGCAACCCAACCCTCCTCCGGGTTACAGGCTGACTCTCCAGGGTTCAATGGACGCAAAATGATATCGTCCGGGATACCCCACGTTTCCCGGAACGCGGCAATCTCCGCGGGAGTCATGCTCTCCTCCGGTTCGTCACACACCACGGCAGTTCTTCCCCTACCAAGCGTGTAGCTTTCAGCGCGCGCACCGGCCATGCGCACCCCGTGCGGTATCTCAGCTTCCGAGGAATCTGACCCGGAATCTGAGGACGTGGACGAGGCACCGCTACCGGAGCGGTCCGCGGCTTCTTGCTCCGGGGCTTCAGAATCGAGCCAGTCCTGCATCCTCTCCACATCATCCACCACAGGACCTCTTGCGGCAGATTCAGAAGCCTCCTCCGAGCTCGAAGTGTACATCTTAATCTAGGGGCAGAAAAGCAAAACCCTAACGCTCGTCAGCAACAGACTACAACACCACCTTCAACGGCCTCTCCCCAAAAGTTTGCCGCTGAGCAACCCAGTCAGCGACACAGATCCCTCCCCCCCGCCGCAAAACAACAAATCAAAAAGCAAGAAACACCGGGGCAAAGAACACAACTTACCGATTAGTATGCTCAGCCGAGGACAATCCGCCCTGCGAAAGCAACGAGCAATGGTAAAAGGAGGCTTGGGAGCGCTTCAAACAACGGATCTCTTGGGGCAAGGAACTTAGGGTTTTTTCGCCGGACCACCTCCTTTTTCTCTCAGTCTCTCTTAAAAGTGCAAGAAGCAAAAGTGGAAAGAAGAGCAGAAGAGACCTATTTATAGAGGGGACCGGTGCCCTAGGCATTTAGAAATCCCTCCAAAAAACGCAATCAGAGCAACTCAAACGCCTGTGAATCCAGGCCCTCCATCACAAAACCGTTCCCTGATGGCACGTGTCCCAGCATTGGTAAAACTGCCCACGCCATCATAACTGACGGGACTGATGGACTCCCTCCTTAAATGCATGTCAGCCACCTGTCCCACACGCTGGCGACAGGAAGGTAGGAGCAGGAACCAGGGAGTCACGCTCCCCTACGCTTCCCCAGATTCCACGGTTGCACGCCATCATCATTACAATTCAACCGCTTGAAAGACCTCTCACCGGTTATGCTGATCCAACCGCTTCAAGAGCATCTATCCGGGTTTGAGCAGGACCTCGCACCGATATGGCATGTTGCCCGCGCGAGTCCCGCCCGGTACCATGGCAGTCCGCGGTTATGATCATTTCAACCGGCTCCATGGCATCTTCCCCGCATTTGCACCAACGACCTCGTTTCGATATGGCAGGACGCCCGATCGAGGTCCGGTCTGCAAGGTCATCCGGGACTCGTTTCGATTTGGCAGAACGCCCGTCGAGCCCCCATGAACTCCACCTCGCACCGATATGGCAGAACGCCCGGGCGAGGTCCACCCCATCGGTTCCGTCATGTCCAACCAGCTTGAGAGTACTTTCCGGAAACATAATCACCCGGACCCATGGCTTTTTCACAGGGGGACTCGTTTCGATAGGCATGTCGCCCGTCGAGTCCGCCCGCCTCCATGGCAAACGCATATGGGCTTTACAAACCGGGCGAGTTTACATCTAACACATGTACTCTTGTCCAGCAGGATAAAAACCCTGCGTCGCATTGAACCGCGATACTGTCCAGCAGGATAAAAACCCTGCGTCGCATTGAACCGCGATACTGTCCAGCAGGATAAAAACCCTGCATCGCACTGAACTGCGATACCTTTGGGAACACATGGGGGAGACTCGTTATCTCTACACCATCCCACCGGGCAGATTGTATCTCTAACACAGAACAAATCTCCCCGCAGGCTAACAAACCTGCACATTTACCTCATCGCTTATTCAAACACAAAGCTGAGAAGAACTAGCAAATGTTTGCACCGCTCCGTTCGGATTTGGCAGAACACCCGGTTCTGGCCCAGTTTGCACCGTTCCGTTCTGATTTGGCAGAACACCCGGTTCTGGCCCAGTTTGCACCGTTCCGTTCGGATTTGGCAGAACGCCCGGTTCTGGCCCAGTTGGCACCGCTCCGTTCTAATTTGGCAGGATGCCCAGTTCGGGATCAGTGAGCTCCGCCTTATGCCGAAAGGGCAGCAGGCCCAATCAGAATTCCGTGCATTAATCTCTTGCATGGCGGATTTCAACGCCTCATTATCATTCCATGCACCATCTCTTGCATGGCGGATTTCAACGCCTCATCATCATTCCATGCACCATCTCTTGCATGGCGGATTTCAACGCCTCATCATCATTCCATGCACCATCTATCGCATGGCATCATCTCATGCACTCTTCGGGTTTCCACCCCGTTCCATGCTCTAACACTCGAGCACAATCCTGTTTTACATTACCAAACATGCTTATAAATTATTTCTTGCCATCGGTAACAGGTACTCACCTCGGTCACGCCCAATCTTTAACGCGGACTTGGGGGACTGGGGACCTGTAGGTTGGTAACCCCGCGGGTCTGCGGGACAAGAGCAAGACAGATAAGTCCCCATTCAAGATTGCACTTGACCGGGAACTTGGGGGACTTGTTGACAGTAGCCGTAGAGGGGCTACAGCAAGCCCACAGACCCGCGGCAAGTACACCAGGGCCCGGCCCAGGACCCAGGATCGGATCACCAGCACCAGGCCTCGGGGCCCAGCGGTCTATCCTGCCTCCAAGGGTCCTGGGATCGGGGGCGCCTGCCTGCCAAAGAGGGCACCAGAATATCCAAACAGAAGGGAACCAGTCCCACATCGAAGGGTAAGGCCAGCCCTCACCCTCAACCACCTATATATGGGCCTCAACTACCACCATAAATAGGTAACTCGTCTCTCTCCCTGCTTACATACGTGCCCAGGTTATATATATTCCAACTATACTAACTTAGGCATCGGAGAGGTGAAGGCCGGCCCGCCCGGTATTCCCCTTAGTAAGCAGGATTGCAGGAGATCGAGTTGGATTCATCAAGTATCTACCAAGACCCCCGGGTTTAGGCAGAAACACACCCTGATAGTATTAGTTTTTTCAACAGGAGCAAAAGTCTCATCATAATCAATACCATATATCTGAGTAAATCCCTTTGCAACAAGGCGTGCTTTATATCGGCTCACTGATCCATCTGCGTTCACAGTAAACACCCAACGACATCCCACAGCCTTCTTTCCATGTGGTGGAGATACAAGTTCCCAAGTATCATTCTTCTGCAATGCCTCCATCTCTTCCTCCATTGCTTTCCTCCACTTTGTTAGGTACTGATACAGCAGATATTTGATTCACAAATGATTCATATGACTTTGATAATCTCCTAGTGGACATATAGTTGGCTACTGGATATTTTGATTTGACTTGTAAACTAGGTTCATATCTTTTGGGGGGATGACCTCTAGTAGAACTGTTAGGTAACACATATTGTTCACTATTAGGCTCACTACTACTAGGAACATTGGAAGGACATACCTCAAATGATTGATCTTCTACAGCAGGGAGTTGTGGATCAGGGGTATGAGTGATGGCATGAGGGGCAGATTGATCTTCTACAGCAATTATGCTCTCAGCTATTGGTTCAATTCCTGGAATATGGATGTCTGAGGTTTCTACCTCTGGTTGAGCTTCTGTTGCTTCTGGAACATGGATGTCCGAGGCTTCTACCTCTGGTTGAGCTTCTGTTGCTTCTGGTACTGCTGGTACGGAGGCTTCTACCTCTGGTTGAGCTTCTGTCACTTCTGATACTGCTGATACTGAGGCTTCTACTTCTGGTTTCTCCCCCTCGCCATGATACAGCTCTTCAAAGTATGAATGCTCCCCCTGAATGGCTGGATCACCCGAGGTAAAATAGCTCATGTCCTCAAAGAAAGTAACATCCATAGTGACATAGTATTTTCTGGTAAGTGGATGATAACACTTGTATCCCTTCTTATGGTTTTCATAACCAACAAGCACACACTTGATCGCCCGGGGATCTAATTTAGACGATCTTTGGCTCTTAGGAACATGAACAAAGACCACACAACGAAAGACCCGGGCAGGTATATTATGATAGGAAGGAAGAGAGACATGAGATACAAGAACCTGAAACAGAAGTTTTCCTTGAAGAAAACTAGATGGAAGGCGATTGATAAGATAAGCAGAAGCTGCGACAACATCACCCCAAAGATTCTTAGGCATATGGGCACTAAAAAGGATGGAATGAGCCATTTCAAGAAGATGCCAGTTTTTCCTTTCAGACACCCCATTCTGCTCTAGTGTTCGTGGACAGGTTGTTTGATGAACAATCCCATGAGTTTTGAAAAACTGGTGAAAAACACGATTGACATCTCCCCTCCATTATCAGAACGAAGAACTTTAATAGTGCCATTATATTGTGTTTGGATGATGAGTCGCCTAAGCGAGCATCAAGCAATAATAACCCTACAATCGTTAGTAGTATAGACATAAGTAGGGATCGTTCTAAGCCGGGGATTAAGGGTACCTGAAACATGAGATTATTAGATAAAAACATATATACATATGCACAAAAATCGTCACATGGGGGAAGGTATGGCGTCGGCAGCTAGGGCTGCCCTATACTAGACACGAAATTACAATGCTGAAAATAAATCCTAAGTCTATTATTTACAAGTTTGGTCGACATTTTTCACACAAAGCACTCGGCACGTAACTCTTTAACACATAAGACTCACACAAAAGAAAGTAAGGAACAAGTATTTAGCATACATTGGATTTAAACAAGTTTCGACCTACAACTAGAACGTTTCCGATCTTACCTAGTTAAGAGACTCTCTAATGTTTTAAGATCGAGATATTCGCAAAGTGACCCTAAAAGTTATGCTACCGTTATACAACTCGTAACATTGAAGCACGAAAGTCTATAATCGAAGACATGTAAACAAGCAAGGTTGTCAATCATCTCATTTAACATGCAAGTTTTAGCCAAGGTTATACCCTAGGTGAGCACAATAGAATCAAAGCAACATACGTTTAATCTTTATTCATTCTACTCGGGTTAGATGAAACCTAACATCTAGATTTACTTGTTTGTTAGACAAAACTAATGTGTCGGTTTTTAAGTCACGCCCTTAGATTACTAACCAATTTAAATCCTCAACATGCATCTATACCGCTGTCCTAATTATCTAAGTGTGTAAATCTTACAAGTTTTATATTACAAATTAGCATGCAAAGACTCAAAGAAAACGTGGCTTAAACCTAGACCTAAGCAATGAATCAAATATATCTTTAACATAAAAATTATAAAACCAATCTCCAATTCGGTTCATACATAGACATACAAACCAAAACCAAAAATACATGCAAGTTTCATAGACAAAACTAGACATAACTACATAAAATTTACTAAACCGAAATAGGGGAGTGGATCACACTTTTGTAGACACCTTGATGACTTCGACTCGTGTAGATCCGGCGGAAGATGGAGGCTGTATGGAAGGGCTGCTCGGCAAAAGATGGCTCGGCAGGAAATCCAAGTTTCGGCAGAAACTTGGGTGAGGGTGAAGATGGTTTTCGGCTAAGGTTTATGTAGGATTTTTGGGGAGAATTTGATAGAGCTTTGCCTTTGTGTTTTGGCTTGAGATGTGACAAGTTTTTCTGTAGAAAAGATGGCTATATATAGAGGAAAATTGCTAGGGTTGCCGGCCTCAACAAGGAAATGAGAATTCTTTTTCCTAGTTGGCTTATGTTTCCTTGTTGAATAATTATTGCATTCTTAGACTTCTTTTTCTGAATTTTCTTCATAGCATGGGCTTCACATCTTTATGGACTTCATATGTGGGCTTGACAACTCCATGTGGTGAACTTGGTCTGTGGAAAAATACCTGAAGCCCGCCAAGAACCAAAACCGGCAGCAACATTGCCGATCGGCCATGCAATCCTAGCCCGACTAGGATTGCGTCTTTTCTTCCCTTTTTCCTCCATTTCTTTGGCTCAATGTCTTCCTCTATCCTTCAATAAGCTTGGACAATCTTCAAATATGCAATGGTACACCAAAATGTCTATCGAAAATAGAAACAAAGGAAACGAGGCAGAAACTTGCTGGAATCAGCTGGAATGACCTTGCTCCGGTAAATCTGGCATAACTCCCTCCTCGGAGCTCCAATTGATGCGATTCTAAGTCTCAGAGAAACTAGACATGCATTGCTTCTTCCATATAAAAGGGCTTGATCAAATTCCTTGTGAAACGTCGGAAATGAATTTTTGAAGTTGGGACACAGTCCCAGGAAAAATCCTGGAAGTCCCTGGATTGATTTGCTCGAACTGCTGATTTGCAGCCATCTTTTGGATGACTTCCCGAACTCCGATTGATCTGTAGTTTTGACACAAAACCCATTAGAAAGCCAATAATATGCATACCAAATTTTAGAAAATTTGGAAAAGGATAAGTCACAATTTCATTCATCTCAGGATCACGAAAAAGACACGTTTTGCACTATTTTGCAGAATTCTTATACTTAGTCATTTTTCGGATTCTAAAGCACATATTTTCAAAACTCTACCAAAATGACACTAAACTAAATTATGACTCAATCTTAGACAAATAAGGGTTAAACAAAGCATAAACGAGGGCGTAAACACATTAATATCGTCTCACATTGTGCTCTTATCATTGGACCTGAGAATGAAAGGCTTGAAAAGCATGGAAGACTTCATCTTTGGTTTGAAGAAGAACAATCCATGTCAACCTTGTGCAATCATCAATAAACGACACATAATACCTCATATCTGTGACCGTAGGTTCTTTAGAAGGTCCCCAAACATCAGAATGAATCAATTCAAAAGGGATACTACTTTTGGAGAAACTCGGAGAATAGGTAGAACGATGACTCTTAGCACGAACACATGTTTCACAGCGCAAGGAGGACTCTTTCACACCAATAAACAGAGACGGCATGGACTTTTTCATAACATGGAAAGATGGATGCCCTAATCGACGATGTCATAACTAAATTTCACTTAGGTGATTCGAACTTGCAGTCAAAGCAGTGCGTGACGGTGCTCCTGGTTTCTCTCCCGCATATGTCTGATCCAGGTGAAACAATCTGCCCCTCAAGTCCCCCCGACCAATTATCTCCCTGGTGAGAAGATCCTAAAAAATCACATACATGGGATAAAAGGTTACAGAGCATCGAGACTCAGTATTTAACTAGGGAACAGATATCAAATGGTGTGACAGGTCAGGTACATATAGAACATTGTGAAGGGTTAAAACAGGGGTTACACGGACTAACCCTATCCCTAACACAGGAAAAGCTTCACCATTGACATTAGTGACATATGACACGAGTGGAGGAGACAAATCAGTAATATAATGAGAATTATCATAAGTCATATGATCCGAGACACCAGAATCAATAATCCAAGTATCAGAACCAACAAAGCTAGAAACCTTTAAAGCCATACCGATCTTACTACATGCTGAAGTCTTATTAGTTATGGAAATATTACCATTATTGCAGTATTGACCAACCGCATGTATAGATTTATGTGAGAACTCAACTCTCCAGCCATTCTTGCCATCTAACTCATAAACGGCATTCTCTGCATCTTTACTGTGCACAAAATCAATGAAGCATAACCCGTTGGCCTTCTTGCAACCCATATTCTTCTAATAATTCTGAAGTCGCTGAACTCATTTTCGAGTTCTCCTTCTGAAATCCAAGAACCTAAATTTCCAATATACACCCGAGACATTCTTCCAGAGCGGGTTGTTTCTGATGGGTCGGACTGGACCGGATCTGAAACTGGGTCGAACTGGATCGAACTGGGTGGAACTGCAGCAAATGGGTCGGGCAGCAGGAACCGGGTCAAAAACTGACGTGGGTTCTATCGAAAAAACTGAATCGGATCAGATTTTTTTCTAGGGTTGCGGAGGAGCAGCACCTCAGACACGACGCCGAACGCCAGAGCCGGAGAGGATGAGACGCCTGGGTACACCGTACAAGTGCTAATCGGAATCCCTGAAGGATGTGACGCCTAGGTCGGGCCGAAACAGGTCGAGCAGACGCGACGCCGGAGCCGGAGAGGATCTGCTGGGCCTGCTGGAGAGGAAGATGGAACCGATTCGACGGCGGTTTGATCTGCTGGGTGCGGCGGTGGCTTCTGCCTGAGAATCGAAATTTGACGTCGAAGGTAGAAGCCACAGGAGATGGAAGACTAAAGCTGCAGGGTGATGCTGATCTGGTACTGGGTGCCCAAAGTAAAAGCTTGGGTCCCCACGGTGCCGGACAGCAAATTGAGGATAAAAATCACGTCTGACTGAGGACTACGTCAAACGGAGACAATGCCGAAGCCTGGGAAAAAACGTCAAGACGCCGGACTGAACGAAAAAAGAAATCTGATGGAACGATGTCAAACACTCGAACCACAAATGGATTGCAGCGGAAAAGAGACAAAGAGACAAAGTCCTTTCAGTTCTTTGCTCTGATACCAAGTCAAATATAATACGATTTGGAGGATGAATGTTCTAATGTATATTCATCTCACATTGGACGCTATATAAAGAGGATACAAGATGTACTACAACCCTACTTGATTGGTACTACCATGTACTACAAATACAGAATAGGTAAGTACTAGCTACGTACCTAATTTACATTCTTAAATTACATGGCTCACACTAACACTCTCCTCTCTAAAGCGCTTTTGTGCCGGGGCGAATTATTTCAGACAATACTCTTATTGCGAATGAGGTAGGTTATTTCATGCACAAACTTACTACACAACTGTCTAGTTTTTTCTCTCTAAAGGTTGATATTAGCAAAGCGTATGATTGCTTGGAATGGAAATATTTAGAGGCTATTCTCTATAAATTGGGTTTCCATGCTACTTGGATTCAGATGGTTATGAATAATATTACAACTGTCAGTTACTCTATATTACAGAATGGGGAGCCATCTCCTCGTATTGTCCCAACAAGAGGAATCAAACAGGGAGACCCTCTCTCACCATACCTATTCATTCTTTGTGCTGAAGGTTTATCTGCCCCTATTATCCTCTGCAGTTGATCAGAATATCATTACACGGCTGTCTATGAGTCCCCAAGCACCTAAATTGCATCACTTATTTTTTGCCGATGATAGTTTACTTTTTGGTCAGGCTATGGAAACCGAATGTGAGGCTTACATGCATATTCTCAAGCTTTATGAGTTGGCCTCGAGTCAACGGGCCAATCTTGACAAGAGCAGTGTGTTCTTCAGTCGGAATGTTCCCATGGACGTCCGACAGCATCTAGCTTCCATTCTGGCAGTAGAGTGTGTGGAGGAGCATGACAGGTACCTTGGTCTGTCTTTGCGAATAGGTAAATCAAAAACTGTAAAATTTGCCTACATTAAAGAGAGACTGACAAAGAAGCTGATTAACTGGAAAGTAAAAGTTCTTAGTAGTGCAGGAAAGGCTGTTCTTATAAAAGTTATGGCTCAGACCATGCCTCTTTATGCTATGCATTGTTATTTGCTGCCTAAGGGTCTATGTGATGATATACACCAACTTTGTGCTTTTTTCTTCTGGAGGGATACAGATGAAAAAAAAAGAAAATTCATTGGAGAAGCTGGAACATATTATGTTTATCAAAGCCAGAGGGAGGTTTGGGTTTCAAGAATTTATATGCTCATAATTTAGCAATGCTTGCCAAACAGGGATGGAGGTTGATTTCAAATCCTCATTCATTACTGGCGCGAATATACAAAACCCGTTATTATCCGAATTCAACAATTTGGGAGGCTGAGCTTGGGGACAGACCATCATTCTCTTGGAGAAGTATACTGCAGGCTATACCAATTCTTAAGGCCGGAATTCAGTGGAAAATTGGTAATGGAACGGCTATAAATATCTGGCAGGATAAATGGATCCCCATGACCCCTTCATACCAGGCTACCAAACCTCCTTCCACTCCATATGAGTATGTTTCTAACCTTATTGATGAGAATCGCAAACAGTGAAAAGAAGAGATTGTGCGAGAATTATTTCCAGATCATGTTGCTACAAAAATCTTATGCTTACCTCTTGCTCGTAATAATGTTGAGGATCGCCTTGTCTGGTTGCCTGAAAAACGTGGTTTTTTCTCTGTTAAAAATGCGTATTAGATTGCCCGTGCTGATGTCCTGCATAATTTTCTTGCTTCTAGTTCCACAGGTGATTCCTTTCGACCACTCTGGAAAGTTTTATGGAAAGCTAATGTTCCTAGCAAAGTGCAAGTGTGTGCATGCGTGCCTGTCAAAATCTGCTTGCTACCAGAGATTGTTTTCTTACTAAAGGATATGATGGAAAGGTGAGGTGTTTGCTCTGTGCTCTTGCGTATGAAGATATGAGTTATCTGTTTTGTAAGTGTCCTACTGCTTATAATATCCTTACTAGTGCCCCATTTTTATCTCAAAGATACTATGCTACCTTCTATGAATTTTAAAAAGTGGATGATTGAGCTAGCTAGTTCTATGTCGGCCAAAAGTTTTGAACAATTGCTCATGATCATTAGCTAGTTCTAGTCTAATTCTCAACAGACCTCTATTGATATCACTATGAGTAGTTTTGCTTGGCTTGGGGAATTCCAAAGAGCTCGGTCACTAGCTGCCAAGCCAGCTAAAAGAATTGTAAAGCATTAGAAACCTTCTCCTGCTGGAACTCTCAAACTTAATGTTGATGCCGCTTTTCTCCCTGCTCTTAATCAAGGAGGAACTGGTGGAGTTCTACGTGATCACAATGGCACATTCATAGCTGTTTTTGCTAACCCGATCCCTCATTCGGCTTCAGCTAAGCAAAGTGAACAAGTGGATCTTCGAGATGGTCTTGATCTCCTCTACTCTCTTCAGGTATCAAATGTGATTGTAGAAAGTGATTGCCTTACAGCTATACAGGAAACTCGTCTCAGGGATCACGTGCTTCTTCCTAATGGTGCACTAATTGATGATATTAAACATGCGTTGAGTAAACTTCAACATGTTTCTATTAGTTATGTTCCTAGAGAATGTAACAGAGTTGCTCATAGACTTGCTAGTAGTGGTTTTGAGAGTCCTGATGGATATACTTGGCTTGACCATATTCCATCTTGTATTGCTGATATCATTCAGTATGACTGTAATCACCTTCGGTGAAACTCTTTTAATCTATAAAGTTCTTTCTTAATTCAAAAAAAAAAAAAAGTCTTTAAGAAGAGGAATTCGTCAGAGAGATCCTTTATCTCCATATATATGTATTTTGTGTCTTGAACCTCTAATGACATTTGAACAAACTACCTTTAAATCCTAAATCTCAGGCAAGTGTGTTAACTTCTCTTAAAGGCATCAAGATTTCTAACTTATTGTTTTCTTATGACTCTCTTATTCAGTAAAGCGTCTCCTACTGCTGCTAGGAACTTACATGACCTCATTTCCAAATTTATTAATGTTCCTGGTCACTATATTAATTATCATATAACTACATTATTCTTCTCTCACAATGTCTCCTTGGTTATGAAAAAATCAAATTACTGGTATCTTGAATATTCAACATAAAGCTTTTATTGGACGTTATTTAGGCATAAATAATAATATTGATTGCTGGAGAGGTCCTCTAAGGGCATATGCACCCCATAGCCACCATCACACCACCAATCCATCAATTAAATTGCCTCCATCAATTACTATTCAGTGCAAATTACATTTTTGTGCTTGTTTTTATGCAGCGGTGCAGCTCCGTCAATCTGGCAATTACTATTCATCAATTTAATATTTTACTTATTAGATTTCATAAATTAATTTCAACCAGTCGCAGAACGACACGTGGCATTGCCAGATATTGTTACCACCGAAATAATGTTATAGGATTTCTGATAGGATTTTTGACCAATCAAAATGGGACACGTGTCATTACCACATATCTTTGTCGATCAAATAATGTCATTGGATTTCTGATAAGATTTTCGACGAATGACGATTCGACACGTATAAAATCTTATCATCTGAAACTGACCATAAATAAGATTCATCACCAACTATCTATACACTTCAATCTTCACAACTTTCTTCCAAATATTTCAAAACACATTCTCTCAAATAGTTCACCAGATTTCTTCATTTCCCCATCACTACGATGAGTTTTTTGCGCAAATTGTTGAAGCAGAGAGAACAACACAGTCAAGAGGATGTTGAGATGATGGATACGATGATGAATAACGCGGCCATGATGATGACACATCTTGACACTTCAGATGAACCACACGGACGCGGTTCACGTCCTGGTCGCTCTCCCAATCACCCCAGACACAGGTTATCAAGGGGAAAAAATCTCATGGAAGATTACTTCATCGAGCGTTCGATATTCTGACCGGAAGAATTTCGTCGGAGGTATCGGATGCACGGCCATGTGTTCAACCGCATCATGACTGCCCTCTGCAACCACGACCTTTATTGGCATCAAAGAGCGGATGCCCTTGGAGTACTAGGGTTGCTGCCACAACAGAAGATGACAGGTGCCCTGCGTATGTTGGCGTACGGCGCAGCTGCTGATCAATGTACTGAGATAACCAGGATGGGGGAATCAACTACGTTAGAGTGCATGAAGAAGTTTTGTCAACAAGTGGAATGTATTTTTGGTCCAGAATACCTCCGTGCTCCAACAAAGGCTGACCTTCGAAGGCTTCTAGCAAGGGCTGATCACCGGGGATTTCCAGGTATGATTGGAAGCATCGATTGCATGCATTGGGAGTGGAAGAACTGTCCAACCGGATGGCAGGGGGCTTACACTGGACGGAAGGGACGTCCCACAATTATTCTTGAGGCAGTGGCCTCGTATGACACATGGGTATGGCATGCTTTCTTCGGTGTGCCAGGAGCTCAAAATGATATTAACGTGCTCGATCAATCACCGGTCTTTGAAGGATTGATCGCTGGAAACACCCCGACTGTGACGTTTCACGTCAATGGTAGAAGATATAGCAATGCATATTATCTTGCTGACGGAATCTATCCTAGGTACTCTACGTTTGTAAAAACTATTACAAACCCTCAGTCACAAGCGCAGAAACTATTTGCAAAGAAACAAGAAGCGTATCGCAAAGATGTGGAGAGGTGCTTCGGCATTCTACAATCTCGTTGGGCAATCCTTCGTCATGGCGCTCGGTTGCACAGGAGGTCCACACTGAGAAGCATAATGGTAGCGTGCATCATATTGCATAACATGATTATTGAGGATGAATTTGTAGAAGAAGAATTTGTCGAGGTAGAAGAAGAAGACCTCATGAACCCACGGGCGGCAAGAATTTATGATGGGCCAGTAGATTGTGAGGGGAATCGAATTCCTTTTTCACCTGTACAAAGAGATGGACGAAATCAACATGCGTTTTGGGACCGTATTGACCACCTTGAGTCAGCTTATATACACACAATTCTTCAAGAAGATTTAGTGGAGCACAATTGGGCATTGGAAGCCAACGAAGAGTAATCAATTATGTTATTTTATTGTCATTTTATTTGGTATTGTATTTTAATGTATTTGTATTTGGTATTGTATTTTAATGTATTTGTATTTGTACTGTCACTTTATTTTGTATTATAATTTAATGTATTTGTACTTCAATAATTAACAATGAATAAGGAAGTGAATAACAATAATAGACTTGTTTTATTTCATATAAAAAACTGTAAATTAAGGAACATAAAAAAATAACATCAACACAACTAACTAATATTCATCATCAAAGGGAGGAATATAACACCCTTCACTAGTACTAGTACTCTCATTCACGCCCCTCATGATCTCCGCTTTCCTCTTTTTGTGCCACGCCTTTGTATTTGGGGTCATCATGGTAGTATCCATTGACATAATTCTTGTTTCTTCTAGCAATACATCCATAGCCTCACGTCGTGCCATCCTTTCTTCTTTTCGTTTCTCAAGTTCCAAAGTCTCCCTAGCCAACCGAAGTGTTTCTTCATCTCTTCGCATGTTAGCCTCCAAAAGTGTTTTTTGATTACATTGCATATTATGAAAAATAGCTAAAGACTTCTCGTCTTTCTCCGCCATACCTTTTTTTCCCTTCTTCTTCGCTTCCTTGGCCGCTTTTATTCCCATAGGCCTAACTGGGCTAGAGATACGGGATGGGGGCTCTTGGTTGGACGGTGGAGTTGTGAATCCTTCATCATCGTCCTCCAATTCAATAGGTGACTCTGTGTCATGCGTCTCGGGAGAACTTAGGAAATTCCGCTCATAAGAGGTAGGAGTACTATCAACTCTCACAAAATGAGGATGACTCTTCACCGCTTCATAACATGCAAATTTATTAAATTTTTTTTTGATATCCTTGAAATAGTTTGATTGAGCTTGTGTCTCCTAAAAACAAAAAATAAGAACATTACATTTATATGCAAATTTAATTTATGTCAAACAAATAATTACATGAGAAAATAAAACAATATAATAACACAAATTAGATATATGAAAAAATTAAGAGTATGTTAAACAAGAGACTTAAATGATGAAAAAAGGTTAAGGCATACCTCATCTAACAAATTTGTTCCACTAGCGGCACGATTGCTTGCTTGGCCTAGGCTACTATGCCACTTCAAGAGTAACTTCTTCAAGCGGGGAAAGTGCGATTCCAAACTCATTTTCGAACGAGGTTCGACTATAGGTTCTTCGGGAGCACAATGCCAATTTTGGACGTAATCTGCATGGACTCTTTTCCAGAAATTGTCTTTGTTTTGATATCGGTCTGTGATGGGGCAAGTTGATTGCCGTACCCAAGAAACACACAATTGTAACTCTTCGGAAGGAAGCCAAGTAGCCATTTTTTTCAAAAATCACTCAAAAAATATATTGTGAAGATGGAAGAAGATGAGAGAAGATGGGAGGAGATATTGGGTGGAGATTGTGAAACAAATGAATGAGTATTTATAGGGTAAAAAAATTGAGATTTTTAAAAAAAAAATAAAAAAAATTGTCGAAAGAGCCGTTGGCTCAATATAGCCGTTGGGTATGACAGTTTTTTTTTTTTTCAGATTAAAAAAAAAAAAAAGGAGGGTGTTAGTGGGTGCCCACGTGCGTGGTCCCCACCAATTGCCTCCATCACAACGGCATGCATTGCTGGTGCAATTGCATAATTGCAATTTTGTGTGTGGGCTCCACCTCTCTGAACTGCATCTCTCTCCTCCGCTGCACGCCACAGGACCTGCAATCTGCAAAATAATTTGCAGAATTGCAAGATTGCAGCCTCCGCTGCATATGCTCTAAATAGTAAAGATATTATTCTGAAAGTTCAAAAGAAACTTTCAGGTTGGAAGGCCAATTCAATTTCTAAAGGCGCCAAACTTACTCTTCAAAAGTAAAATGTTATTAGTATGCTTAATCATATTCTTTCGTGCTTTAAATATCAAGTACGCACTTCTACTGCTAAAAGAGGTTTAGGAATCAGATCTATAAAAACATTTAATCATGCAGCTTTAGCCAAACTGGGTGGATGATTTTGACACAACCTAACAATCTTTGGGTGAAAATTATTCTGCTAATTAACTATTTATTTAAGAACACATTCTTTTTTCGGTGTCAGCCCAGTGGTTAGGGCACCCACTACCTATGTACGAAGTCATGAGTTCGAGTCATCATGGGGTATGAGTGAAATCATTTGATCCTCTTTAAAAAAAAACAAAAAAAAATTGTTAAAACTGCTCATTTATGCTCTTCCGCTTGGCGTGGTATTTTGGAAAATAGAAATGTTCTGTGTGATGGCTTGAGATGGGTGGTAGGTAATGTACAACAAATTAAATTGTAGTTATTTGACTGGTGCTTCCCTTTCCCTTGAATCAATTTGATCCTTGATGATCAAAAACATCTAATTAACACTGATGATTTACTTTGTGATTACATTCTGAATGGTAAGTGGAATCTTAATTCCCTTACTACTGTTTTACCTCATGATGTGTTAATGACCATTCAGGGTATTCCTATTTCTTATTTTAATGAAGATGATCATTTTGTTTGGGGTCTTACTGGGAATGGACGGTTCAGTAATCATTCAACTACAAGAATGTTATATGACAAAACTCCTTAACATTCCAAATCATACATGATAAAGGCTACGTGGAAGCTACATTTACCTTCTAAAGTTCAAGTTTTTGCTTGGCAGTTAATTAGAGGTAGATTAAAAACCAGAGATTCAATTTTTACAATTCAGTTGGTTGATAGATGCTCTTTCTGTGGATCTTGTACTATATATTCCCCATCTTTTCTATGATTGTAACTTTGCTAAACAAATATGGCAAGAGGCAAAAATTGCTATTAATGGTTAAACAGTTCTATCTCTAAATCGATAACTGATCCTTAAGCATTTTATAATTGAAAAAAAGACCAATTAGTCAAAAACATGGTTTTTTTTGCCCAGTCCAATGTTCATATCTCAATCCAATGAATTTTGGCAAAAATACCTAACTACCCTCAGTGCTGTCAACTCCGCCCTCTACACCGTCGATGGCGGCCAGCGCGCCTTCCTCTTCAACCGTTTTTGTAGCGTGATCGAAGACATCGTCGGCGAAGAGACTCACTTCCGCACTAGGCCCTACACCTTCTCCTCCGTCTCTGGCACCAAGGATCTCCAGATGGTCAATCTCACCCTTAGGGTTCTCTCCCGCCTTGAGGTCAGCCGTCTCCCTTAGATCTTTAAAACCCTAGGCCTCGAGTACGACGAGAAGGTCCTCCCTTCGATCGACAACGAGGTCCTCAAGGCCGTCGTGGCGTAATTCAACGTCGACCAGCTCCTCATCGAGCGCCCACACATGTCTGATTTGATCATCCGAGAACAACGTCAACCTTCTCCAAATCTCATGTTTCCATCCTTTCTCTTCAGCACCCCACCCGGGCCGATTGCGATTTGGGTCGGAGCCAATTGAGGGGTCCGAATGAAAGTTAGCGTTTTGATCGAATTGGGAAATTTGGGTTTATTTTTGGGTTGTGGGTTGACTTGAATTACTGAGAGTCAGTAACATGCTTAGTGGGGGTCAGTAACATGCTTAGTGGGGTCAGTAACACACTTACTGGGGGTCAGTAACCTGATTACTGAGAGTCAGTAACATGCAAGTCAGATTCAGTAATTTAATATTGGAAAAATAATATTCCGGCGAAAAAAAAAATTTGGTGAAGTGGAGGTCAGTAACATGCTTAGTGGGGGTCAGTAACACACTTAGTGGGAGTCAGTACACTGATTACTGAGAGTCAGTAACATGCAAATCAGATTCAGTAATTTAATATTGGAAAAATAATATTCCGGCGAAAAAAAAATTATTTAGTGACCGGAATCCGGCGACCGACCATGGGACGCCAGCGGAGTTTGGTGACCTTCCGGCAAAGACTTCTCTATCTTCCACCTTCTCAGCACGTTATAATTCAAAAATCTGTTAGATAGGGCAGAAGGGCAAAAAAGGAAGAAAAATATTAAAATTGTACTAGGGTTGAAAAGATTTGTTGAAATGGGCAATATGAGTTGTTACCTTATATTTAATAGGGGAAAAAATAGGGTGGTCATTGGAATGAGTAATGAGGGTGGCAACTTTGAACTAAATAGACATTTTCTCTTTATAATTTGATGTTTTTTTGCTATAATATTCGGCATGCTAGAAATAATCTGATTTTCCGAAATAGTCAAAAACAACCGTTACAAATTGTGTTTTCCTCAACCTCTATGATTCATCAAATTGATCTAAATGGGCATCAGAAAGAGAGAAAGTTGACTGCTAAGCTTATTCAATGGTCTTCTCCTCCTCAAAATTTTATGAAATTAAATTTTGATGGTTCAGTACTCCCCGGCAATAAGAATTCTACTGAATTTATTTTTTGCAATCAAAATGGTCATCCTATTCTAAGTTCTACTAAATCTATAGGCAAATCGAATGTTCTTTGTGCTGAAGCATTTGCATTAAGAGCAGGTCTGCAAGCAGCTTCCTTTCACAATTTTCCACAAATTCAAGTTGAAGGTGATTCGAAAATCCTTATTGACTGTATAAATAAGAAGATTCAAACTCCTTCGAGAATTGCCACTTTGCTACAAAATATTAGTTTATTAGCTCAACGGTTCAAGGAAATATCTTTTCAACACGTCTAGAGAGAAGCAAATTTTTCAGCAGATGCAGTAGCCAATTTTGGACACTGTGTTAATATTGGAAGTTGGTCACATGTTGTCCCTAGTACAATTTCTCCAATTGTTGTGTTTGATTTTGTAAATCCAGGAGTTTGTAGAGGTTTTTCTTTGTAATTTATTTTCTTTCATAAAAAAAACTAATTAGGCAGTTATACTTATACATATGTTATTATGGTGTTAAATCATTAACTGTGTACGTGTTAGAATTTATATAAAAATGTTGTGGATGGGGACTGACCAAGTCAAGATTATGTGACCAATTTCGTTGTTTCTCTTGACTTGCTTTTTTTTCATTCGTACTTTCTTTATTAAGATAGTTTTAAATACACTCTCTAAATTACTTGATACACACCCCATACTTAATACATCATCCGCTAAATTTCTCAAATTGATATTTTACTAAATACACAACCCAAATTACCTAAAATATCCCTAATCTTAAAAACCATGAATTATCTTATTAAGGCAACCATTTAATCTATATGTCAAGGTTTTCTAATTAAATTTGTATTGATTTGTATTGATTGTTGAAAATACATTAAAATTTATTGTCTATAAATGGATTTTGTATCATTTGATTTTTGATAGATTCTATAAGAAAAAAGGTGATTCTTGATAAATATAAAAATTAAATACTCTAATGATCGATTTACCTATATGTGTTTTAAGGTTTAGCTAAACATTGAAAAAAAAACTTTATCATTTAACAGAACCATGAATTTGTCATCGAAAATCTTGTATAAATTGAACATCATTGATCCAAAAGCTAAATCATATGGTTCTGACTCCATTTAATTATAAATTGTTTAAGAAAAAATTACATTAGGTGTTTCCTAATTTTATTTCTGTATTAAATGAGGACGCCATGAAAAAAAAGGAAAAGAATTTGTCTTTCTAATTATTTATTATTATTATGGATTAATATAACACATATATGCATATTTTAGTCATTTAACGTACCTATAAAATATTACTTGAAATATAAAATATTTGGAATGTGTATTAAGAAGTTTGAGAAGTGTATATAAAATTTCTCCTTTATTAACAACATCTAGTTTTACAATTAAGCTTCTTTTCCCTCTAAGCCACATGTATTGTGAGTTTTGTTATAACTTAATTAGCTGTAACTGAATTTTTGAAATTTCTTTTCTTCTTTCACTCTTATAAATATATTACATCTTTATGACATTTTCATCAACTTCGGGAGCAACAAAGCCTCGCACAAAAAAAGAATGAGGCCTTGAGCACCCTCACTTAGGGCTGGACACGGACCGGGTCGAGCTCAAAATTTATAAAGCCCGACACCCTCTGGCCTAGCCGAGCCGAACTTTTTCAAAGATGAGGACCGTCCCGAGCCCAACCAAGTCGGGTCGAGCCGGGCTTTAGGGCTTTCGGGTTTTTTCAGAACCAAAAAAAAATCTTGATTGAAGGTCGCAGGGGCTTTTTCGAGTTTGCGAACAATGGCCGGTGGAGCTTGCGATGTTTCGGAAACAATTAAAGCTCAAACACAATCAACAAGGCAAATGTGCCAAGCACACGAATTGCCTTCAAATTTAACCCAATATAATACTGCCATATAGGGCTGTCAATGGGTCGTGTCGTGTCGGGTTCGTGTCGGGTCAAGATTTTTCGCGTGTCACAAAACACAAACCCAAACCCAACCCATTTAATAATCGTGTCGAAAATTTAAACCCAAACCCAACCTATTTATTAACGGGTTACCCGTTTCCAACCCGTTTAACCCATTTAATAAATAGGTCGTGCCGTGTTGGACAAATGACACATTAACATTGTGACCCATTTAACTAATGACTTGATTAAATTCACAACAAACTACATAAGATCACAATTATCTGTAATTCGTATATAAATCCATTCATAAAATTAAAAACTCTCATAAGTTTAAAATTAAAAAATTCATCCATCGTATAAAAAAAATATACATAATCCATAAACTGAGTTTGAAATTTAAGTTTGAATGTAAAGCATCAAATGCTAACTTGCAAACACTGCTTCACTTTATTCAGCATAAAAGGAACAAGTAATCACCACCTATAACAAAGTAAGATAATGGAAACGAGAACAAACATGAATACAATAATCTTATTAGGGTTTGAACATGCTATCTAATAATCATGGAAACGAGAACATATATATATATATATATGTTTGTTCATATGTATAAACCCTAAGTTCCTTATGATAGCATATATATAATAATCATATATCTCATCCCAGTTTTGAACTGGAAGATCTAGAACAAGAGTTGATCAAAATCAAGTATCAGATAAACATATCTCATATATAAACGTACCATTGGCTTGACGATAATACCTTCTCGAGAAAATGTGAAGTTTTGATGCTGATGTGCGGTGGAATTTAGGGTTTTTGTGTTGATACAAGGCTTAAACAAGAGAATTTATTGTGTTAACGGTAACCCTAATTGTAAGAAAAGACTTAATTGACCCTTATAAACACGTAATGTATGGGTCATGTATGCATGTTATATATAATATAACCCGACTCATTTAATAAACGTGTTAAGCGGGTTAATTTCGAGTTGGCGGGTTGACCCACGGTTGACCCATTTAATAAATGGGTCATGGCGGGTTGACCCGCCGCTGACCCGCTTTTTAATCGTGCGGGTTCAACCCGCTTTATTTCGTGCGGGTTTCGAGTCGTGTTATCGGGTCTTGTCGGAATTGACAGGCCTACTGCCATATCCAATATGTCATTCACAATTCACTATTCTGCTTCTTCTTGTGTATCAAAATCAAAGTTCAGGGTTTTCGTAACCGAAATTTACATCACAACTAGTAGCCTAGAACTTCCAGAGTTAAATTCAGCTCCCCAAAAACTAAATTGAACTTCAGTCACAAACATACTAAATCCAATTTCTCGAAATTTCAAAACTTTCTGCGATAAATTTTATACCTGTAGAAGGATCAAACCTTGACCAAAGCTTGTTCCGAAAAGGGTAGTCGGCACCGAGAATCCGAACCCAAACCCTCTCCTCCTTCCCAGTGTCTTCATCAACGGCGTTCAAGACCGAGCTGGCGATCCCCTACACTAGAAGAACTGGGTCGACATTCGGGTCGAAGTACGGCTCGAGCTTCCGGATCATCTTCAGCCAGAGCTCCAGCGATTGCACTATCTCATCCAGAAGGATCGTCATTTCGATTGGACCCTAGGGCTTACGGGTTTCGAAGTGAACCGGGTTCGGGTTTTGATTGAATTGGAGAGGGAGTCGTGAAGCGAAAGAGAGCTGAGAAGCAATCAAGGAGTTTCTCTGGTTAATAAGGAAGAAGATGACGAGGACGAAAAAGACTTTTTTATATTAGTTGTCTAGACCCTGCGAAGTCCGAACGATTGGGTTTAGGAGGAGAGAGGAGAACGATTGGGTAAACCGGAGGAGGCCGGAGGTCTTTAGGAGGAGGTCGCAGGGGCGGCAGGGCTGAGGAGTGAAGAAGTGGAACTGAGGTCTGGTGACTAGGGCTCGTGGGTGGGTGAATGGGTGATGACTGATGAGTGATGAGGATTGAGGAGGGAGAGAGTTGGGCACTTGGGTCTGGCTGAAAGGGAGCCTGGGCCTGGGATGCCTGGCTGAAACTGAATGGGTGTTCAGCAATTTCGGGCCGAGCCGAATTTTCGGTCAAAAAAAAAATAGGGTCCAAGTTCGGACCGAATTTGAGAATTTCGGGCCGGTTCTAAAAAAATTTCGACTCGGCTCGTTTCGAGCTTTTTTTCGGATTTTCGAGCCAGACTTTCGGTTCTTCAGGCCCAAACGCCTAGCCCTACCCTCAATTTTTCTTATCGAGATAGATAATATTGGTAGAGTTGAAAATCGGGTGTGGGGAATCAAGTAGCTCAAAGAAGAGGTTTACCAAACGCACCCTTTGATACTGTTAATAACACTAGTGATGGCCACAACTGTTGGTGTTAGCCTGAAAAAAACTGACCATGACAACGATAGAAAAGCTTCCATTAAGTTCCATGAATACATCTACCTCCATAAAAGCCATCACTTCTATTTGCCACCCCACTCATTACAAACAAGAATGTGTGAATAGTCTCCTATCTGCATCGGAAAACACCACTGATCCGAAAAACCTCATTCAGGTTGGATTTCAAGTTGTTAAAGAAATACCTCCGCAAATAACTCTACTCTCTTGCAACAATTGGGGAAGGACCCTAGAGCTACCAAGGCCCTTGATACATGCAAAGAGCTCTTGGAATTGGTTGTTGCCGAGCTTAAGCAAGCTTTCAATAGATACGAGAGTGACTATAACATCGTTGAAATCGATACAATGCTTATGGATTTGAAGGTTTGGGTAAGTGCTACTGTCACGTACCAAGAGACCTGTTTGGATGCATTTGAGAATAGTAGTATTTGTAAGCTGAAATTGAATAATTACAAGTTTATATTTAGTGCAACAACTATTGTTACAACAGAGCAAGTGATATATTAGAGATATTAAGCAATTCATATTCCCTATTGAATGCATTTAGTGTATGAATATAGTGGGAAGATCTAAAAAAGATAACTGAAACATATCATATTGATTGCAGCCATGATGAGATACAAACCTTGCCGCATAGAAAGATTGCATAAGAAATAGACGTATAGAAGATCAGTGTTTGTTTAAGAGATGACTGCTCCAATTTCAGCAGGTACATATTCCTAATTCTATTTAACTATATAGTTATCTCTCTATGTGTGTATGTGTGTATAGTAATTGTGTTTATATTTGTATGCAATTGTGTTGGTGTTTTAGATATACACTTTCAGTTGGTATCAGAGCTTATTGCATATTTCATAAACCAATTCATTTTGAGTGTAAGAGTCTGTACCTTGCAATAACAAAGAATGATCATATGATAATTATGTTATTAAAGCCTAAGCATTGTTTCTAAAAGACCCAACACCTAAGCCTTATTTTAGGCCCAAAGTTCACATATATACTCTGCGCAAGTGCACAACATAATTGGCAACCTCAATTTAGTCAAATAGGCATGGTCGTTGTCATCTTCTGCCTTTTTTTTCAGAATTGGGAAATAGGGTTCTAGAGAAAATTTTCAAATTGATCATGTAATTTCCGCATCATTGAAACGAATTTCTGCAAGATGCATGTCCAAAATTGATGTATGTGTCTATGCCTTTTCAATTAACTCTATTTGCAGCGCAGCAGGAACACCGGGTTAGTTCCCAATTTTGAAATCTTCTTTTATATATTCATGATTTATGTTGATTGAGTATTTGAACACTAAAGGAATTCCTGGCATGCTCATAAGTTAAAGTAGATGGAGACCAGATGGAATTTACTTTAGTGTGATTGATCTTGAATTTTTTATGTTTGGAATTGATTGAGAATTTCTGAATGATCAATTGTCCGCTCTTATGTTGTATTTGACTTACATTTATTTGTTCTTCCACTAGTACAAAAATGTCACTACACAACACATATCAGACAACAATTTGGAAGTTATATGTTGTATGAGTGACTGAACTGTTTCACACAACCTAAAGTGATTAATTTGTGTTGTATGAGGGTGCACATTTTCTATACTCTGAAAAACTTTTTCCCAGATTTTGTCACACAACTCTGACACACATTTTTTGTTGTATGTAGGATGAAAATCTTGGCGCCATAACTCCCTTTGACATTTAAACTCAAATTTGGGCAATGTCTAGATGGACAGACAACAAAGTTCTTGTTTTTCTTGTTTTGTTTTGTATGATAATGTCACATTTTGCATTAGGTGCCACTAGGGCAAGATGAAAAATACTTGTACAATTAAATTTTGTAATTCTGTTGTATGACTTGTTTTGCTTGTCCTTGTGCTACCTTCATTTTGGCTCCAATTGCTCAAAATGATGTTTCTTCAGAGCGGGAAATTTGCCTCCATTCACTTTGGGTTTTCGAAATATATATGTGCAAGATGTTTGGACAACAAAGTTATTGTTTTTGTTGTATGACGATGTTAATATTTTCAGGTGGTAGCTAGTGTTTGTTTGAACTTCAATTTGGCTCCAATAACTCAAATTCATGCCCCAAATGTGTGCTAAAGCGGGAAATTTTCCTCCTTTTATTTTGGCTTTATACTGACAAATATACAACAATGGTTGTTTTTCTGTTATATGAGAATATTGCAAATTCTACTAGATAAACCTAATGCAAAATGTATAATCTTTTCGAAACAACTATATAAAAGAAGTCAAATTTTGAAAAATGCTATGAAATAGCATTTGATCGTTATGATGAAATATGGTGATGGTCAAAAAACCACTTAAATCCAATAAAGTTAGAGCTCCGATCGATGCGGTCAACTTTATTTAAACTTATCTCTCTCTCTCTATGGGGAGCCATAGTATTGGGAGGTAAACGTTCCCAAATTTTTACATAGTTGATTACGTCTCATTTATTTGAGAGTTTAATGTTTGGAAAAGTCGACGAAACAAAGTCATCTAAAGGTAAGTAATAGCGTTTTCGTGTGATAAGTTTTATAAAAATATGGTTGACCGTTTCGTGAATCGAGCATCGAACGTTCACGAAACAAGTTGATTTTTCTACTCTACTCATATTTAACTATAAGGATCACATCAGACGGTCAAAATTTTCATTTTGTGAATTTAGCCATTATAATGACAACATACTTACTAATGCGGTATAACTTGATTAGTAGATTATACTCAAGTTTACAACTTTTCAAAACAACTATATAAAATAAGTCAAATTTTAAAAAATGCTATGAAATAGCATTTGATCGTTATGATGAAATACAGTGATGGTCAAAAAATCACTTAAATCCAATAAAGTTAGAGCCCCGATCGATGCGGTCAACCTTATTTAAACTTACATTTCTCTATGGGGAGCCATAATATCGGGAGGTAAACGTTTTTAAACTTTTATATGGCTAATTACGTCTCATTTATTTGAGAGTTTAATGTTTGGAAGAGTCGACGAAACAAGGTCATCTAAAGGTACGTAATAACGTTTTTGTGTGATAAATTTTATGAAAATATGGTTGACCGTTTCGATCGAGCATCGAACGTTCACGAAACGAGTTGATTTTTCTACTATACTCATATTTAACTATAACGATCACATCAGACAGTCAGAGTTTTCATTTTATGAATTTAGCCATTATAATGACTACATGCTTATTAATGCGGTATGACAGTTAGAAGACAATATATTTGATAAAAAAATAACAAAACAAAAAAAAAAAGAGAAAGACTTTTGGATGTTAATATAGTATATGAGACAAAAAAAAAAACCCTAGATCTTTTCTCATTTTGATCGACCGCTCTCTCTTTTTTCCCTCATTTTCTCTCTTGTTTCCTTTCGTGGCGTTTATCTCCCGATTATTTAGCTCTCCATAGGAAATCATAAATATAATTAGAATTGACCACGTAGATCGACACTCAAATATTACTAAAAATATGTGAAATTTTTATTATAACTATATTTAACTATACTATCCACATTGATTTTTCTAAATTTTATTTCCTTTTCTATATAGATAGTTTACATTTATTTTAAATTTATTTTTATTATATGTGTGTGTCATTTAGCCGTTTAACTTTAGCAAAAATCAACCCCATCCATTGGATTTGAGTTGAGAGTACCTCATTGTCAAAATACCGATTCCATACCTCCCAGCAGCAAGCCTCATTGTCAACTAATTCGAATCCCTTCACAACTCAGAACTCCCCTCTCTCCTTCTATCTCCCAAATACGAAAACCCCGACTCTCTCTCTCTCTCAAACTCACCCACGCTCCGGTCGGCTCTCTCTCTCTCTCACCCGACCTCGAACGAACCTAGTACGAGGACTGCTCCTCTTCAGCCAGACACAAACCCTCCTCAGATTTCTACTCCACCTCCTCCTCCCTCCAACCCGTCTCTCTCCCCATACCCACCTCCCTTCAATTTAGATTCAGTGTCGGTGTTGAGCTCCAGCTCCGGAAGCAGGCCGTCTCATCGAAGCCGCCATCGTCACCGTCACCAGTGGCGCTCAGGACGACCTCACTCCTCCCCCCTCAGGCCACCCTGAACCCTAGTTTGAGATTTGGGGATATAGCAGAGGTAACACTTCTCAGATTTACGGCATCCGTCAAACTTCTCGTTGTGGTTTCAAAAGAGTAAGTGAAAGCTGGC
Organism: Potentilla sterilis; assembly: GCA_963682095.1. Taxonomy (NCBI): domain Eukaryota; kingdom Viridiplantae; phylum Streptophyta; class Magnoliopsida; order Rosales; family Rosaceae; genus Potentilla; species Potentilla sterilis. The sequence goes on from OY821754.1 coordinate 32,485,432, forward strand.
GTCGATTTACCAAGGTCGAACGCCTTCAGGTATAGTCCTCTCTCTCTCTCTCTCCAATTCTTCTTCACCCACATCTGAATTTCTAGATTTTGCTAATCAATCTCTTAGAAATCGCTTCCCCTGATTCTAACATTTGAGAAATTTATGTGTTAGAGTGAGAGAAAATGGGTCTGGCGTTCACGAAGCTCTTCAGCTGGCTTTTCGCCAAAAAGGTTGCGAATTTTATTGGTCCGTCTTGTAAGTAATGAGAAAATGGGTCTGATGTTACTCAAGCAGTTGAACCAGACCACAAACATGCGAATGAGTTCCTGTGTAGTGATTGTGTCCATGTTTCTGTAAGTAATATGAAAGTCACTGACCTTAGTTTTGGTTTCATTGTTTATGCAATGACAAGTAACAATGTTCTGCTTATCATTGGTGGCACGCAGGATTTCTTTAAGAAAAAAGGTGTAGCAATTATGATGATTTGCGAGCTATTTGATTTCATAGTTGATCCATGTATTGCTGACAATGCGGAGGACAGTTATCTAGATGAGGTTTGATTCTTTCCTTTTGCTGTCACATTTCCAAAGGACTTGGTTCTTTAATTTTATTCATATTTGTCACCTCCTTCAAGCCAGCAACCCTAGAACTTCAATATGTTTGCGAAACTATATTTGTTATTGTCTGTTTGTAACTGTATATCATATCAGCCTGTTAATGTCAGTACCCTATAAGAAGAACAACATAAGCCAACTGATAGATTTTATGTTTTCTCCCGTACAAGAAATTAAGAAAGCAAAAAAGACAATATTTTTTTAGTTTGTTTTGTTTATGTTGGTTGCTAAACACAGGAAAGAAAGGAGCTATAGTAAGTAGGTGAGCAAAAAGGAGAGGAAAGAAACGAAGTTAATTGCTTCGTCAGTTAGTATATCCCTGATTCTGTGAGTAACTCTTTGTAACCCTACTGTACTATTAAGGAACTTGCTTTCGCATGGAAATCTATGTTTCTCTTTGATTCAAGGTAAACATATGATTAGACGTGATCGTACATCAGATTTTTAGCATTCAATTGTTATTTGCTCATGTTTGATCTCTACTCTAAACTAAGGTTTGTCTCATTTTGAAAAGAAAGTGACTTAGATTAATTAATTAGGTGAATGATCAATCTTGCTACTTTTCAATTCATTTTAATTCATTAGTTCTTTTTGCTGATTCGTCTTTGCTTCTGCTCTCATAGAACGCATAAATCTGGGGTTTTACTGTTCTATGGACTTAAAGAAAGAGTGTTTTTTGGCTTTGGTGAGTATACTTTTACAATATAGCTAATTTGTTCTGGTTAGCGATGGCGCTTATGAATTATGAGTTTTTGTTATTTCCTGGATTTCAGCACAGATGATGAATGTGGAGGCTAGGGTTTGTTGTTGAATGTTGGCTTATATGGAAGTTGTTAATTGTGTGATATTTCAGATATTGACTATAGACCCAAACAAAACATCACATGTCTACACAGTTTTTGATTTCTATGTAGAACCAATGCAGTGGGATGGTAATGTATATGCTGGGGAACAGAACAAATTCCCACAGTATGAAGCAATGGAGATTATGGACCAAAACAATGAGACAACTAAGATCAAGAAGCCTGTGAAAGTTGCTTTTTTCTGGAAGCATAGAGATTATAGAGGAATTAGAGTTGGCCAGAAAGGAAGAGGAATTGAGAAAGGAAGAAGCAGCTGCAAGGTTGAGGGAGCAACGTAGGCAGGAGGAAAAGACCAAATCTGTATGCCATGTTTGGAACAAATGGTCGGGTGATAGGAGCATAAAATGATACGTTCTTAATATTTTACCTGTCATTTGTACTTTGTTTAACCCTTATTGTTTTAGAATCAAGTCATAATATTGAGTCATGAGTCTTTGGTAGAGTTACATCAAAATCGTGCTAAGTAAAGGAAAAATGTATAAAAATTGTCAAGTAGCCGATTTAGGAGTTGTAGAGATGTTTCGTTGGATCTGTAAAGCTTCGGATATGTTTTTGATGAATTTTTCTTCTATTATATGCAGGAAACATATTTATGATTGAGCAATGGAAGAAATTACAACAATCGAACAAAGAAAAGATGCCAGAAATTACAAAGCACAAATCGGTGCAAATCTAGTAAATCCAGTAATTTTCTGGGCACATCGTCCAACTTTCAGAATTTGTGCAGGACGATTCATAAGGAACCAGAGTGCGAGTCATATATGCATCAAAAGTCCTATGAGTTTAGTTTCTACAAAATTTGGAATCGTACTGAAAGCTTTCCTGAGGAGAAAGTTATGTCAATCGCAACGGCAGAAGGTCAGATCAGTAGAGTCCCTGTCGAGAAAGATAAGTTACTGCATACCGAAAAAGAAGCTGAGGTTCCTTCATCAAAGAGGCATCCAAACGCACCAAATGGGAGTTTCTAAGCTCAGTAAAGAATAGGAAAGTTGACAAAGAAGAAAGTTTTAAAATAGGAAAGAAAAATTTGCCTAACCTAGCAAGAAAAGGAAAACCTAATCCAACTAGGAAAAGGAGAACTTTTATAAATAGACATCATCTCTACAGAAAAATCATCTCATCTGAAGCACAACTATTAGCCAAAGACTCTAGTCAAAGTACCAAAATTCTAGTATATAAAATATTTAGCCGAAAAACCCCCACCACCACAAAACTATTCCATCATCGTACCCTTTGCCATCAATCTGAGCATCCGAGCTTTATACTTCTAAGGTTTTTAAAGTGTGATTCTACCATCCTATGGCTTGTATTTTCATATGTATAATGTCTATGTTATATGTAACTAGAAACTTTGATTCTTGGTTTTGTAACTTTGTATTGGATTTCCGAATTCTATTTTGGTTTTTATGAAACAATTTTGCAACTTGTAATATGTTTGAATTCGTGCATTAGATAATAGGGCAGTAGCATGTTCATGTATTTTTAGGTTTTATTCGATTAGTTTCATGGATTCGTGCATAAAAATCTAGGTTTACATGAAGTCTAAGGCCATGGCTCTTGTGTAGGTTGCAATTTCACATACCAAAATAACTTAAGATTGAGTCATACACGAAGTTGGTTTTATCTAGGTTGTTTATAAGTGGTTACCATAATTCATCAAAACTTGCATGTTAATAAGATGAGTGACACCATACTTAGAAGCATGTCTCCGATTTAAGACTTTTGTACATATTTACTTGTTGTGTTTGATTTCTACGCGTGGTGTTTTTGAACCGGTTAGTAAATGTTTAGGATTATACGCGAAGGTAATTCTAAATGCTTATGAAGTCTAGAAACAATTAGATAACCGCGAAGGCCCTAATTGAAATAAGAATTGAGTAGAGTTTAGGAAACTTGAATATAGCTGCCGATTGTCTTGCATGATTTCTTATGTGTTCTTATGTGTTTTTGTGCTATGCCTTGTGTGAAAGATGATGAACACATGTAAATAATAGTTGTAGGATTTATTTTCGTATTTCTTAGGTTTAGAGGAAGCTTTGCTGCCGATCCATATCTCAATCCCCCATTGTTTTGAAAACGTGTAGATACGTGTATAAATGTGTGAATATTTATCTAAACATTCTTATATTTCAGGTACCCTTAATCCCCAGCTAGAATGATCCCTACTTATTGCTATACTACTAACGTTTCTTGTAGGGTTATTATTGATAGCGCGCTTCGGCGACTCGTCACCAGGCAACAAGTCCTTTGTCTACGTAGACTTTTAGGTGAAGTTAGAAATTTATTTTTGGAATCTGTATGCCATGTTTGGAACAATTGTGTACACATGCTACTTAAATGATATGTAAGTTTTATGCAATGTTTTAATGGTAATGGCTAGCTGATACTATTTTTATGGTAATGCTCCAGGTTTTGATATACAACAGTTTATGCTTTTGTGAATATCATGTGTTGTACAATATGACTAAAAGCCACATCAAACCTGTGTCACAAAATCCTAAAATATGTTGTTTGATTTGTAGAATCATACAACTCAATAAATATGAAACGAAATCAGTTGTCTGAATCAGACAACTCAATAAGTAGGAAATGAAATCTATTATGTGAATCAGACAACTGAATAAAAATGCAATATTTTGTTGTATGTTTAAAAATCACAAAACAGAAAAACATATATGTTTTGTTGTATAAACTAGACATGTCAGTGCCGCGTATGCCAACTCAGCCATGGCATGGCATATAAGTCGTACTACAGAAACTAAAACTGACTTGTTTGACGTTTAATCACACAAGCTCGAGATATAAAACGAAAAATCCGAACTCACACAACGCGTTTCCACCTTTGTGTAGTGTTTTTTTTGTACTAGTGTTCTTCAATTATTGACAAGATTATCTCTCAGCTTTCATTATCTTACTCATTGAATTTTGTTGATGAACAAGTTGTTCTCTTTATTTGGATTTAAATTGGCTTGTTGTTCCAGGGATATATTGGTTTTTACTGTTTTGGTTTTGCAATTAAGAAACTTAAGCAATAACATATTCTTTTGCCATACAGGTAAGATCTGTTATTGAAAACTAATATGCACTTCTGGAGATTCTGATTACCATAATTTTATGCTTTGATTTCGAGTTATTTTGGTGTGACTTGATTTCTTTGGTATTCATAGTTTTCTAGAATTGTTTTGACAAAACTAAGGCAGAAAGTTAAACCTTATTTTCCTTCTTTCCAGCTTTGAACACCTCACGATTGTCCCTTGCAACCATTGAACCTCTCAATGGCTGTAATTTTAAGAAGTGGAAGCAGACCATAGAGCTTTACCTTGGCCTCCAGAACATTGACTGGTGCTTGACTGAAGCTGAACCAGTTATAGATGACACTAGTACTCCCCTAGCACATGAGAAACACAGAGATTGGGTTAGAGCCAACCACATGACCAAGCTTATTCTTAAGCAAACCATGACTGATGTGGTATGGGAAGGGCAGTAGAATCTATAACCTCTAGAATTCTTTGGATATCCAATGAAGTGAGCTGAGATTGTCTTTGGATCGAGCTTTCCTTCTCGAGGGTTATATGGACGAGCTTCAGCCATGCAGCCCCAAACATGCACATGATGCACACTTGGTTTTCTGTTTTTCCATAACTCAAAAAGAGTACTAGCTATAGCCTTACTCGGAGTCCTATTTGTGATGTAATTAGCTGTTTTAAGAGCCTCTCCCCACAAGTATCTAGGCAAACCTGAGGGAATTGAAAGTGTAAGGGAAGCATTGCTGACACAGAGTCCTATTTGTGATGTGGTTAAGGGAAGCATTACTGACACGGATACAGCCACTGAGTATATGGTTGCTATTGCTTCAACGTTTCGAGAGAATGAGGAGGCTGAGATTTCTCTTTTGCTGGACATGTTGATGGGAACCAAGTATGATTCCTCTAATAGTGTCCGTGAGCATATCATGAGGATTATCGACATCACCACTAGGCTTGGAGATTTGGAGGTTCCTCTGCCCTCTGAGTTTGTGGTGCATCAGTCACTTAGAACTCTGCCTGCCTCTTTTGGTCAGCTGAAAACCACCTATTTTACCTATAAGGTAAGTGGGATTTGAATGAGCTAATAGTGATATGTGTGCAAGAGGAAGATAGGATCAAGAGGGATGAGTCACTAGCTGTGAATTTGGTTTCAAAGGCGAAATGGAAGGGGAAAGACAAAGTTGTCGTCTCTATGGGAGCTTGTTCTGGAGAAGGTACCAGCGGGACCAAGCCTTACAAACTTGGCCCCAAGAAGCATGTGAGCAATAAGGGTAAGAAACCATGAGTCTTCAAATATTTTTTCTGTAAGAAGGAAGGGCATATGAAGAAGAATTGCCAGGGACTCAGGGATTGGATGACAAAGAAGGGCAAGTTACAGTTAGATATTTTCTCCATTGAGGTTAATTTAGTTGATTTCTCATCTAATTCCTGGTGGATTGATACTGGTTCTCCGATTCACATTACGAATTCATTACAGGGCTTTCTAAGCAAGAGAGCTCCAAGGAGAAATGAGGTGCAAGTAGAAGTTGGGAATGGCATGGGAGTGAGTGTGAAGGCTATAGGCACAGTTCATCTAGTGTTAGGGTCTGACACTCATGTTGATTTGAATAATGTTTACCATATTCCTTCTATGAAAAGGAATTTAATTTCTGTCTCTCAGTTAGTTAAATAGAGATGTACCTTTTCCATCGACTCTTATGGAATAAAAAATTTCCCATGATTCTCATTATATTGGCTCAGCTTGTTTGTTGAATGATTATTGGTCCCTTGAGTGCTCTTATCCTAAAGAAATATTGCTGATTGAGAATGCTCAGAATGATATAAGTAAAAAGAGAAAATATAGTGAGAATTCAGCTTATCTTTGGCATCGAAGACTTACACACATATCTAAAGAAAGATTGCAGAGAATGGTGAAAGAAAACTTGCTGCCAAAATTAGATTTTTCTGATTTTGATACCTGCATTGAATGTGTGAAGGGGAAAATGACTAAGTCCAGGAATAAGGATTCCAATAGGAGTACAGAACCTTTGCAACTTATCCACATAGACATTTGTGGACCTTTTGCACATCAGACCATATGTGGTAATACGTATTTTATTACCTTCATAAATGACTACACATGGTACTGTACTTTGTTTCTTATCTCAGAAAAATCCCAGAGCCTAGAAAAATTCAAGATTTTTAGAATTGAAGCAGAAAAAGAATTGGGAAAGGAGATTAAGGCAGTGAAGTCAGATAGAGGAGGGGAGTATTATGGTAGATATACCGAAGCTAGACAGAAGAAGAGTCCTTTTGCTTTGTATTTGCAAGAACATGGGATACAAGCTCAATACACAACTCCAGGCTCACCAGAATCAAATGGCGTGTCAGAGAGAAGAAATATAACTCTTCTCAACATGGTGAGGAGTATGATGTGCACCTCAGGTTTGCCTAGATACTTGTGGGGAGAGGCTCTTAAAACAGCTAATTACATCACAAATAGGACTCCGAGTAAGGCTGTAGCTAGAACTCCTTTTTAGTTATGGAAAAACAGAAAACCAAGTGTGCATCATGTGCATGTTTGGGCCTGCAAGGCTGAAGCTCGTCCATATAACCCTCGAGAAGGAAAGCTCGATCCAAAGACAATCTCAGCTCACTTCATTGGATATCCAGAGAATTCTAGAGGTTATAGATTCTACTGCCCTTCCCATACCACAAGAATAATTGAGACCAACAAGACTGTTTTCCTTGATGAAATCAATTATTCTCACACATATGAAGACTTGAGTTTGGGTTTCAAGAGTTACCTGAAGATGAGTCTGAAGACAATGCCATCCCTATCACTATCACTTTAGAGGCTGCAGTTAGAGACATTCAACCACCACAACATGAAGTTGTTGCAGCAAATCAAGATGATGATCATGGAAATGCAGTAGCTGACCAGCATGAAGTAGAACAAGAACTTGAGCCTCAAAACTTACAGGCTGCGCAAAATGATGCAGGAGCACCTCCTCAACAACTTAAAAGATCTGGAAGAGTTAGAAAACCTTCCATTAACCCACAAGAGTATATTGTGTACTTACAGGAAGCTGAATTTGATTGGGGAGAAGAAAATGATCCTGAAAACTTTAGACAAGCCATCAATAGTGGTTAAAGCTCGAAATGGACAGAAGCAGTGGAAGCTGAACTCAAGTCTATGTATGATAACAATGTATGGGAGTTGGTTGAGCCTACTGGAACTCATAAGCCGATTGGCTGTAAGTGGGTTTTCAAAACCAAAAGGTGTGCTGATGGATCAGTGGAGAGATTCAAAGCTAGACTAGTGGCGAAGGGGTTCACGCAAGAAGAAGGAATAGACTTTAATGAGACTTTTTCTCTGGTGTCTACTAAAGATGCATTCCGAATCATAATGGCTCTAGTAGCTCATTATGATATGGAATTGCACCAAATGGATGTTAAAACGGCATTCCTCAACGACGATTTGGAGGAGGAGATTTACATGAAACAACCAGAAAGTTTCATAGAGCCTGGAAAGGAACATTTAGTGTGCAGACTGAACAAATCCATTTATGGATTGAAGCAGGCCTCACGACATTGGTACCTAAAGTTTGATGCAGTAGTTACTTCTTCTAGCTTTGTTGAAAATCTTGTTGATGAATGTGTCTACATGAAAGTCAGTGGCAGAAATTTTATTTTTCTGGTGTTATACATTGACGATATTCTGCTGGCAAGCACTGATAAATGGCTATTGCAACAAACAAAGCGTTTTCTTTCTGAAAACTTTGATATGAAGGATTTAGGGGAGGCTTCATATGTTCTTGGGATAGAAATCAGCAGGGATATATCTAAGCATCTTTTAGGTTTGTCTCAGCAGGCCTACATTTCAAAGGTGCTTAAGAGGTTTGAAATGCAGACTTGCTCACCTGGATTTGCGCCTATGTCCAAAGGTGACAAGTTGAACAAAAATCAATGTCCTACGAATGAGTTAGAGAAGGAGGACATGAAAACCAAACCATATTCCAAGCTGGTGGGAAGCCTAATGTATGCACAAGTGTGCAATAGGCCGGATTTAGCCTATTCAGTGGGTATGTTAACGAGATTTCAAACATTGGGTTGCTGGAAAGAAAGTGCTAAAATATCTTCAGAAAACAAAGGGTTATAATTTGGTGTATAGAAGAGTCAAAAGTCTGGAAGTAGAAGGTTATTTTGATGCAGACTTTGCTGGACAATTTTCATATTCTGGAAAATCGACATCAGACTATGTGTTTATGTTGGCTGGAGGTGCAATAGCTTGGAAGAGTGTAAAGCAAAAGCAAGTAGCAACCTCTACCATGATGGCTGAGTACATTGTTATTTATGAGGCTGCATGTCAATGACTCTGGATGAAGAATTTTCTTGCACAAACCAAGCTAGTTGATAGTATTATTTCAAGACCCTTGAAGATTCATTGTGATAGCTCTGATTTAGTTTATTTCACAAAGAATAATAAGAGATCTACCAACTCCAATCACATTGACTTGAAGTATTATAGTGTTCGAGAGAGGGTGAAGCATAAGGAGTTGATTATTGCCAAAATCAACACCTTGAACCAATTAGCAAACCCTTTCACTAAGCCATTCAGCTTTTGAGAAACTTATTGAACATATAGCCATTCTGCCTAATCTAGAATAGTTGAATTTTATGGGAGTTTGATTGCTAAGTTCAGTGGGAGTTAGTGTTCATGTAGGAAAGCTGAAAATTTTATCTCATTGAGCTTAAACTTTATGAATTTATTTACAAATGAAATTTTATTTACAAATGAAATTCATGTTTTGCTGGATCCAAATATATATATTTTGTTACTGCAATACTTGTTATTTTTCCTATGATTCTTTAAATAACTGTTTCATAATTGTATACAACTTCAGGTTATAAGTTATTTTTGAATCATTTTATTTTCATTCTAGACTTGAGCTGGATAACACATTTAGAATAGTTGCTGATGCAATTATGTGTTGAGGTTCAGGCATATGGAACCATTAAGAGGACCATATACAAATGCATTTAAATGATTCTTTAAATCAGCATTTTATATATTAAGTGATATCTTGTGTCTCATGTAGTTCATGGTCATGATGTTTTGTGATTGTAGAGTAGTTGTGCTTTTAAGTGCAACCTTTTCTGCAGTTCTTCTTCATGATTATGGATTGACAGAGATCTGATTAGACGTTTGAATGCTTTTTGTCTCAGGTGCACACTTTGGATTAATTACTATGTCTGGAACTACAATATTCTTGTTGTATAAACATGTAAGTGTTCAAGTGAGAGATTGTAAGCTGAAATTGAACAATTACAAGTTTATATTTAGTGCAACAACTATTGTTACAACAGAGCAAGTGATTAGAGATATTAAGCAATTCATATTCGCTATTGAATGCATTTAGTGTATGAATATAGTGGAAAAATCTAAAGAAGATAACTAAAACATATCATAGTGATTGCAGCCATTATGAGATATAAATGCCTTTTATGGGAGGGTTTTGTATTAGGATGCATTTACTATAAATACTAGGTCCCTATACTCTCTTTGATACTAGCAAATCAGTTCTTGTCCCATAGAAAGATTGCATAAGAAAGAGATGTATAGAAGATCGGTGTTTGTTTAAGAGATGGCTGCTCCAATTTCAGCAGGTACATATTCCTAATTCTATTTAACTACATAGTTATCTCTCTATGTGTGTATATGATTATGTATGTGTGTATAGTAATTGTGTTTATGTTTGTATGTAATTGTGTTGGTGTTTTATATTTACACTTTCAGTAGTGATGGTGTTGCTGAGAAGACGAAGAAGATATTACAAAGCTCTATGCATTTAAGCAGCAATGCTCTTGCCATGGTCTCCACACTCTCTTCTTCTCTCAGTGGCTCAGTCCCCAAAGACATAAGCCGCAACCTTCTTGCAGATGATGGCCTCCCTATTCTTGGTCATGAGGATTTGGAACTTCCTGATGAATTAAATAGTCTTAATGTTTTTAATACTACGTGGTTTTAGCCTGGATTCAGGAAACTCCTTACTGCTGCTAGTAAAGCTGATGTTTATAAAGTTAATAAGCCCGTAAACATTATATGGCCATGGATGGAAGTGGAAAGTACAAGACCATCAATGATGCCCTACATCATGTTCCTAAGCATAGCAACAATACTTTTGTCATCGACATCAAGGAAGGTGTCTACAATGAGTTTGTCCATATTACCAAAGCCATGACCAATTTGATGCTAATTGGAGATGGTGTTAATAATACTACAATTACCGAAAACTTGAACTGTGTAGAAGGCACCCCTACCTACAAAACACCTACAGTTGCTATGTTTGTGTAATTGTACGTGCATATGCAGAGTTATATCTTTGGCGTTGTAGATTAAAATTAAATGATTTTGTCCTTTGTAGCTATTCATGGAGCTCACTTCATGGCTATGAATATTAGATTTGAGAACTCAGCTGGTCCAGAAAAACATCAAGCTGTGGCAATTAGGGTAGGTGCCGATGAAGCAATCTTTTATAGGTGCGCGTTTGATGGCTACCAAGACACACTTTACACACATGTCCAACGACAATTCTACCGCGATTGCACCTCTCCGATACAATTGACTTTGTTTTTGGTGATGCTGTTGCAATTTTCCAAAACTGCACTTTCGTGGTACGTAAGCCAATGTCGAATCAATCCTGCATTGTCACAGCGCAAGGCAGGAAAGAGAGGCGCCAACCAACTGGAATAATCATTATAAACAAAATATTCACTTATAATTCTGCATACAACCCTTTGAGGCAGGAAAATAAGGCATATCTTGGTCGTCCATTGAAAGAGTACTCAAGGACCATCATCCTAGAGTCTTACATCGATGAATTCATACAACCACAAGGTTAGTTACATTGGGATGCTGATTTCGGGCTCAAAACATGCTTTTATGCTGAGTACAATAATCGTGGTCTTGGTGCTAGCAAGGCAAAGCGTGTGACATGGCATGGTATCAAGAAAATTACACTGCAGCATGCTAAAAACTTTACGCCCGAGAGGTTCTTTAAGGGTGATCGATGGGTTAGTGTTAGAGATCCTCAATCATCTCCCTAAGAATGATCTGATCCTCAATCATCTCCCTAAGAATAATCTGATATAGCTATAATTTTGCCTACAGATTGCTACTGCTGTGATTATGCAATAGTTTAGGAATCTGCTATCACTACAACTTTATTACTTTTTGTAAATAGTCTATACTGATTCCCCTATAAGGTATAGCATGTAATATCATTTGAATCAAGGAGAATAGATTTCTACATGGTATCAACCTAATCTCGATCCTTGTCTTTCCTTGTCTTTCTCTGTGTCGTCCCTGTATCTCCTCCCTCCATGGCTTCCTCCTCTTCTTCTCCAAGCTCCTCTCAATTCCCCAAACTCACCGAAACAAACTCTTTGACTTGGGTTCGCCCAGTCAAATCTTATCTCAATGGCGCTAAGCTCTGGGGCTATGTGGATGGCTCCATTCTTGAACTCTCTCCAACTGCCACCACTCCTGCCAATGGCGATACCCCTGCCACCATCATTCCAAATCCTAACCACAAAGAATGGTTCATTGTTGACCAAAAGATTGTTCACATTCTCACATCTTCACTCACTGATAGTGTGGCCCATCTTACCATTGGTTTTGAAACCTCTAAAAGCATCTGGGACTGCCTCGCTCGCCATTTCAATCAACGATCTGTCGCCAGCGCCACAAATCTCAAACTTCAGCTCTTTGATCTCCAAAAGGGTTCACAATCTATTGATGAATATCTTCAACAAGCCAAAAACATTGCTGACTCTCTAGCTTCTATCAATCAACCCGTTTCTGATACTGACCTAGTCATTGCTACATTTCAAGGGCTTGGTCCTGACTACCTAATGCTGCAAACTGCTCTTGCTCAATCTCCTTCTCTTCTTGACTTCTACGAACTTCGTGCCGGAATTCTCGCATTCGATGCTCAACAAGTTCGTCCTACTGACACCACTTCTGGAACAACCCTATATCACCATGGTCCCCCTCCTACCTCTCATCCACATTCAGATCAGCCCCGTGGCTCCAACTTCTGGCGCGATGGTCGAAAATTTCAAAATGGCGGTCGTGGCAATCAGCGCTACCGTCATGGGGGAATGCGGACCCAAGCTCCACTTACCTTCCACCAGAACGTATACTCCTCTCCTAATGGGACTTAGACTGCTTGTTCTCCATGGTCCAATGGTCTACTTGGGCCAGGTCCACAGTGATGCCCCAATTGTCAAACCAACCAGCGTACTTTATCTCAATGCCCGCATCGCTTTTCCGGTCCATCCGCTGCTTCCTCTCCATTTGCTGGTGCTCACTTCTTTGGAGATTCCAATTAGTATCCTGATACCGGAGCCACACATCATATGACCGCCATGCCTATTCAAAACCCACAACCTTATGGTGGTCCTCATAATATGTACATGGGTAACGGCGATTCTATGCCTATTACTCACTTTGGTAACCTTCCTATATCTTTGGGCAACTCTCGTTTTTCTTTAGATCAAGTCTTACAAATTCCTTCAATTCGTAAAAACCTCTTATCTGTAGCTCATTTCACTTTGGTTTTTTATTGTTTTAGGGCCCCTGTAAAGATGACCTCTATCCCCTTCAGCTGTCCTCCTCCCACTCCATTCCTCCTCACGCTCTAGCTACCGTCCATTCTTCTTTATGGCACAATCGTCTGGGTCACCCATCCTCAGTAGTTTTAACTCAATTAAAGCCTATTATTGGCTCTTCTATTGTTCGTTCCTTTTGTCGTAATTGTGCATGTAGCAAATCCGTGCAGTTACCTTTTCCTTCCAATAATGTATCTGCTACAGAACTTTTTCATATTATTCACAGTGATGTTTGGATGTCCCCCACTTTGTCTGTGAGTGGTTTTCAATATTATGTTATGTTCACTGATGAATACTCACGTTATACTTGGGTTTACCCAATGCGTCACAAAAATGAGGTACTCACACACTTTCAAACACTTGTTGCCATGATTCGTAATATTTTTAATGGTTCCATCAAATTTCTTCAAAGTGATAATGCCACTGAGTATGTTAACAAAGCTTTTTCTCAGTTTTGCCAATCATTGGGTATTCAACAACATTTCTCGTGTCCCTATACACCACAACAAAATGGCCTTGCTGAACGCAAACATAGACACATTGCCACTATGGCTCGGACTCTTCTTCTTACTTTTAATGTTTCCCAAAAGTTATGGGTTGAGGCTGTTCTCACCTCTGTCTATCTCATCAATCTTCTTCCCACCCCTGTTCTGCATTGGTCTACTCCTCATCACCGTCTTTACGGTTCTCCTCCCTCATACTCCTCTCTACGTGTTTTTGGTTGTGCCTGTTTTCCACATCTAGGTTCTTATGTCTCCAATAAACTGTCTCCCCGTAGTGTCGAGTGTGTCTTTCTTGGCTATAGTCCCCATCATAAAGGCTATCGTTGTCTTGATACCTCCATAAATCGAGTCTATGTCTCTCGTAATGTTTTATTTAACGAAAATCATTTTCCATTTAAAGAACTGCAGGTTCCATCAACTAACGCTCCCCTGGAGTTTATCTTACTCTCCAGTCCAGCTCCTCCGCAGGTCCACCTATTGAGCCCAATGTCATCCTCATCTGCCACAGGCCTCGCACAGCCCATTTTTGCACCATCAGATCAAACCTTGACTACTTCTCACACGAGCACCACTTCACTTTCGTCTCAATCTACCCCTTTTCCTGATGGGCTAGCCGATCCTCTGCCGTCATCGGCTCCTGCTGCTCGGCCACTTTCAACGTCCGCTCCTCCCGATCCCTCTGACTCACCATCCTCTCCACTGCCAATGTCCTCTCCCACTGCTCCTCTCCTTCAATATAGTCGCCGACATCCCCAGGCTTCGGTGGCATCTCCAGCTCCCACCTCCGATGCTCCGGTCTCCTCTCCGGTCCAACCACCACCGCCTCATAGTCCTCCTCCGAGCCCACCGACTCCTTCATCTCCATCTTCAGTGCCGTTGTCCGTTTCAGATTCTATTACTTCCATAGCTCCCTTTGTCGATTCGCCGCCAGCACCTGCCGTTCCACCAGTCAATGTCCAACCACCAGCTCCTCAGACTCTTGCTCTCGCTCCTCATCCTATGATCACCCGACTCCGTGATGGAATCATTCAGATAAGAGAAAGCACTGATGGTACAGTCCGCTATCCAATTCCGAAAGCTCTTATCATTGTAGTTGAAGATATTGAACCAAAGTGTTATTCTCAAGCATCCCAAAAATCAGAATGGCGTGCAGCAATGACAGAAGAAATCAATGCCTTGTTGAAAAATCAGACATGGACTCTCGTGCCCCCTACTCCAATGCAGAACCCGGTTGCCGACAAATGGGTTTTTTTGGATCAAACGAAAGTCTGATGGTTCGGTTGAGCGTTATAAAGCTCGTCTCGTTGCCAAGGGTTTTCACCAGCAACAAGGTATCGACTATACTGAAACCTTTAGTCTTATTATAAAGCCTGCCACGATTCGTACTGTCATTACTCTTGCTGTATCTCGACATTGGTCTCTTCGGCAATTGGATGTTAAGAATGCCTTTCTTCATGGCGTTCTTCAAGAGGATGTGTATATGGTGCAGCCGCCTGGCTTTGTTGATCCGTCTAAGCCTCATCACGTGTGCAAACTAAACAAGGCTATTAACGGCTTGAAACAGGCACCTCGTGCTTGGTTTCATCGTATGAGCTCCTTTCTCTTATCTGTTGGGTTTCTTCAAAGCTATGCTGATCCTTCCATATTCATTTACCGTAATGGCCTGCACACTATCTATTTTCTCCTTTATGTTGATGACATTGTGGTTACGGTCAGTGATAATAATCTACTTCAGATTTTCATTGATGTTCTTGGGCGCGAGTTTGACATAAAGGACCTAGGTCCACTTCATTATTTACTTGGCTTACAGGTCACTCCTCACTCCCATGGGTTGCACATTAATCAGCTAAAATATGCTTATGATCTTCTTTCTAAACATGACCTCTTATTCATCAAGCCTGTGAGTACTCCCTTATCTGCCAAGACTGATCTGACCTCCACTGCTAGTAAGGTTCTTGAGAATCCGACAGTTTTTCATGAACTTGTTGGGTCATTACAGTATCTTACCATCACCTGCCCAGACATCGCCTATGCTGTTAAATTGGTCTCCTAGTTCATGAGTCAACCGAGAGTTCACCATCTTATGGCTATTAAACAGATACTTCGTTATGTCAAAGGCTCTCTTGGTCATGGCTTACTATTCACTCCATAACGTCAACCAGTCACTCTCTCTGCTTATTCTGATGTTGACTGGGCTGGTTGTCCTACTTCTCGTCACTCAACTTCTGGTTATCTTGTCTATCTTGGTTCTAATCTCATCTCTTGGTGTTCTAAGAAGCAGCCTACCATAGCACGCTCTAGTGCCGAGTCTGAGTATCGCTCTCTTGCCCATGCGTGTGCCGAAACAACTTGCTTGGGATATTTACTTCATGAGCTTGGAGCTCAAATCCGTTTCCTTGCTTTGTTACATTGTGACAATCTCAGCACCACTTACATGGCTTCTAATCCGGGTTTTCATGCACGCACAAAACATATTGAGCTCGACTATCATTATGTTCGTGAAAAGGTCGCACATGGCAACCACCAAGTTTGTTTCATTCCTTCTAAGGACTAACCAGCCGATTTACTCACTAAGGCTCTCCACAAGTCTCGCCATCTTCTCCTTTATGGCAAACTTGTCACTCCTGGAGTGCCTAGTTTGAGGGGGGTTGTTAGAGATCCTCAATCATATCTCCCTAAGAATGATCTGATCCTCAATCATCTCCCTAACAATACTCTGATATAGCTGTAATTGTGCCTACAGATTGCTACTGCTATGATTATGCAATAGTTTAGGAATCTGCTATTACTACAGCTTTATTATTTTCTGTTAATAGTCTATACTAATTCCCATATAAGGTATAGCATGTAATAACATTTGAATCAAGGAGAATAGATTTCTACAATTAGACTATCCGGAGTGCCTTATTTTCGTGGCCTCACTGCTTGATATAGTAGATGTATTATGGTGGATAGTAAAGTTCACTTTTTTTTAATACGGTAGATGTATTATGGTGGATGGTAAAGTTCACTTTTCTTTTTGATACGGTAGATGTATTATGGTGGATAGTAAAGTTCACTTTTCTTTTTGATATCACACAACAAATTTGAATTTCTTCATTTTTGGGGTTGACACAAAGGATCTGTTCTTAAAGTATTTCCAAATCTAAAAGACAAGAAAAATGAAAAGATGATCTTGGAAAATCACATGGCACAAGTATATGCAAACTATAAGAAAGTAAAGAGTAGTGCGAATTTCAATGAAATTGTTAATGCAATAACGCTTATTTCAATATAAAAAATAATTTCAACTATTCATGTATGAGATCAATCTTGTATGTAATATGTTAATAACTGTGCTAGGTGAGATAGGAACCTAATGTTCTCTCTCTCCCCGAGCGCTCTCCCTAGCTCTGCTAGGGTTTCTTCGAGTACTGCCGCCTATGGTGATGGTGGCTCTAAAATCATATCTATTTTTATGGAGAAAATCGCAAGCTTTGGCTTGTTGTTCATGCTAGGCTGCTCCTTTGTTAGTATTAGGGCGTATCTTATGGGTTTTGGTGGGGATGGTGATGATCTGCGTCACGACTTGTTTCATTCGGGTTAAGCTCCAATCCTTCTTCATGGCTGCGCCGGGGCTGAGGAGGTGCTTGGGCGGTCTACGATTCGGCTGTTGTGGAGGCCGGATCTGTCACCACAGATGAAAGGAAGAGGTGACTTCGACGGAAGAGGTTTTCTCATCTCGGTTTTGTATCTTACAGTTGTCGTCGGCGCGATTGGAAACCCTCATGCCAGATCTAGCTTTGGTGGCGGCGACACTAATAGAGGTATACCGCTGGAGGTAGGCTACGTCGTTGAGAAGATGGTGGGCGTTGGACCTAGTGTTGCGGGGGTGGTTTTGTGCTCTAAATGGGTGTTGGGATGGCCGGTTGATTCTAGTGTAGTTGGTGACGACGGTGATCTTTGGCCGGGGGTTGGTGGAGAGGGTGTGATTGTGCCGTCGATGGTGGAGATGGTGCAGAGTTACCCTGGAGGGGTGGTGGGTTGGCGGCCTGGGTTGCGGGTCGAAAGCTGCGTCGAAGGCTTGACGACAGCGATGGTGATGGCATGGTGGTTGATGTCCTTGCCCCTAGGGTTTGGTATGGTTGGGCTGATGAGGACTTGGGCTTTTACTAAGTCCAACTGTGTTAGTTCCAAATGTGTTCGTTGGTTGATGTGGGCTCTTCTTTTAGGATGACCTTGGTTGGATTGAGTCTTTATGGCCCATAATAAGATCTAATTTTGAATCAAGGGCAGACTGAACTCATGGGTTGTTACCTTTTATTCCAGCTTCTCCATGAGTGATTTGAGTCTGTGAAAATAAAGGTGCTATAAAAGATCTTCAGAAGGTAGATGTACTTTTGATGGTTGAATTTCTAGGTGCAGCTAGGTTCTTAATTGTCATAGGGAGTAATTCTTATTGTCGCCCCTATTGGGGGTTTTATTCCTTGTATTATTTACTGAGCAATATATTTTTATCAACTGATTCAAAAAATGTATGTAATATGTCGGTACATACCAACTTTTCATTAGCAATCAACTGTTTATTCACGTACTCCTTAGTTTCACTTAATACAGTTAGTCGTTTTTCTATGAAGAAATGTACCGACAATTTCATAGTGCACATCTTTTGCAACACATGAATTGAAAAAATTTAATTTAAAGACTAGTAGTAGCTTTAGAAATGCAAATCCATTCTCAGAAAAATAAAAAGAAAACAAAAATCTTGGTAGACGCTATCGTTTATGGCAAAAACGAGTGGCCTATCTCTTCTTCTCGCCTCTAGTTTGTGGGCAAACCTCATTTCAAAACCCAACAGAGAGTTCACCATGACATCTTCTATCCTCTCCAACACTCTCACCAACAGCCAACATGACACTACTCTCACTTTCTAGTTCCACTCTCTTCCACCTCACAACTAAACCCACTTCCACACTCCCTCTAACTATCAAACCCAAAGCTTCCACAATCACCGCCATGGCCTCCTCCGCACCCACCAAAACCAAAGTGGTGCCAGCTGTCATTGTCGGCGGCGGAAGAGTTGGGAAGGCCTTAAATGACATGGGAAGTGGTAATGACTTGCTCGTCAAAAGAGGAGAGCCTGTGCCTCTTGACTTTGAAGGCCCAATCTTGGTTTGTACTAGGAATGATGATCTTGAGGCTGTTCTTGAGTCCACTCCACGACCCAGATGGAACGGTAAGGCCATCTCTATCACATTTTAATTTGAACTTCAGTTGTTTTTAAATGATGTTCTGATTGATTATCAGTAAGCAAACTAGAGGCGAGGATTGGCTTTATTTCAGCAGATTAAAGCTTTTGTGTTTCATGAAAACTTCACGGTTTGGTTTACTTTTATCCGCAGATTAAAGCTTTTGTGCTAGCAAACAGACGAACAGTGTTTACTTAGGATTGGCTTGATTGAATAATGCTCAAAAGTTAGAACACCAAGTATGATAGCAAAGGAACTCTAGATTCTTTTGAGTGTGTATTTTTTCTCTTATTTCTATAGTACTTCGAAGTTTTTCTCTGCGGTCAGCTTAGTCATAGAATCCTCTATTGTTAGTTTGGTCTTTTCAGATATGCGGAAGGTTTTGTAGCTTACCTTGCTCCATTGTTTGTTCTTGCCATGATTTTGTGAATGTAACTATTATGGTATTAAGATTTCTGTCATGTGGGTTCAAATCCCGACGAAATTTTGAACCTGGCTTCTATGTTCTTGCTATTAACAAAGGATGCAGTGTAGCCACACATTTTCCCTCTGGTTTCTTTGAGATTTGTCCATCATTATTTGTTGCTTTTATACTACACTTAATTTGAATCGGTCAAAAGTATGGAGTTCATGACAACATTTTCCTACCATTTGCATGTAGCGCCCCCTTACTATGTGCTTAGTTATTATTTTATTTCAGGTTGACACCAAAATTGCTAAATTTTTAGAACATATTCAGTTAAAGTTACAAGATACATGTTTAAGCTGCATGAACTGGGTATCTGTCATTGTGAATTTTTATTGCTTAACTAGAAAAAGAAGAACTGCGTATCATTTGTGAATGATCTTCTTTATTTGCATTACTTTTGGGTTTCCTTCACAAAAAGAAGAACATATTCTTATGGGTTTACATGTGACACATGGACTTGACAATTTGGCAGATCTGGTTTTTTTCCAGAATGGAATGCTGGAACCATGGCTTGAAAGTAAAGGCCTTGGTGATGCAAACCAAGTGTTAGCATATTTTGCCATCTCCAAGCTGGGAGAACCTCCTGTTGATGGAATAACTGATACCAATCCTGAAGGACTGACAACATCTTATGGGAAGTGGGCATCTGCAGTAGCTGACAGATTACATGCTGGAGGCCTCACTTGCAAGGTAAACGATAACTTATATATAACACTTTTTTTCTCTTCACCCATTGTGGTTTTTCTGGGGGGTGGGGTTGTTTAGTCATGTTCTTGGTACTGAAGAATACACAGTTATGGGTTTGCCAACTTCTAGCTTTTATCCTGTGGTGTGGGTTAAAGTTGATGATTCCAAAGCATGGTTTTACTGAACCAACATTTGAAGTAGGTGCTCGACAAGGAAGCATTTCAGAAGCAGATGTTAGAAAAGTTGATATGGATTTCAGCATTCATGCTTGTTGGAGCTCGTCATCCAGGAGCAACTGTAGGTGGTGTAGAGAAAGAGTACCGCTCTGAGGTTAGCGTTCTGTACTCCATAACTTTACTTTGAGATGCAAAAGAAAGAAAAAAAGAGAATAAAATCAACCTCTTTCTCTGCAAGATGATGGTGAAAATTGGCTGCATGACTAATAAACAATTCTGACCACTTTATCCAATTTCTGTATGTAAGCATTTAGTAGATTAAGAAATGCCATATCAATAAAAGGATGTATCCTTATCCATCCCTTTTGTCTTTCCTGAATTTACTGTCAATATGGATGAACCTAAGAACATATTAGCAAACAGAATGGAGCTACATATTTCTGAATTGTGAGGAGGAACAGATCATTTTTATGACATGACTAAAATCAAATGGGGTAACACAGTGATATTGTGCGCCTCTCTAAACCTAATGATGCCCTTTTTTTTGGCAATGTTTTGTTTTTTTGTGGCACTGTCCTTTTGTAAGCATGCATGGTTTTATGTCTATATCCCTTGTCTGCAACTAAGTCAAATCACCATGAAAATGAGCCTGAAAATGTGACAATCACCTGCTTTAATGCTTTCTTCAAGTATTTGCATCATACTTTGGTAGAATAGAACTCTTCTTAATCACCTGTCACCATATACTTGGGTTACATCCCAGTAATGACCTTTATATAATTTAGGCTGGCTGGCAATTGTCTCTGTTCAATGATAAAATTGTTATCAGTTAATATCATGGTGAACAGGAATAACTAGGTTACTTTTAATTTAACTGAAGTTTTAAAAACTGCACTAGACTTGCCTTGTGTTTTATTTCAATAATGACG
This sequence comes from Potentilla sterilis, assembly GCA_963682095.1. NCBI lineage: Eukaryota > Viridiplantae > Streptophyta > Magnoliopsida > Rosales > Rosaceae > Potentilla > Potentilla sterilis. The sequence continues at coordinate 32,506,564 of OY821754.1, forward strand.
AATTGCTGCATAATGCGGTATGGTGATAAGGAGCTGCTTTAGTTTGGCATCGAAGTTAATATGAAGTTCCAGGAGTTTACAGCTTGACATTACGCTTTCAGGTTTCCAGCCTCATTGCAGAGCTGGCGTCAGCAGCAGCAGCTGAGAAGGGGTTGGTATTTGAACGAGCCATGGAGGATAGACTATGTGCATACTCACGGGCCGTTGCCCACTTCCCAACAGCAGTTAAAGAGGTCAGAGATCCTCAAGTTTTAGGTAAATAAGTTTAACTTTTGCTCACTGTGGAGATTGTCTAATGGTTTGCAGTTTAAATGGAGAAATGGTTGGTTCTATTCTCTCTCTGAAAAGGCAATTGCAGAAGGAAAACCTGATCCCTGTCCCCTACATACGGCATGGCTCAAGGAATTGAAAGTTATTTAGAAACAAGGGAAAATGGCTGAATTGATCACTGAAGTATGTCCCATTCTAAACTTTGCTCACTGAAGTTTGTCCAATATCACTTTGCTCACTATCGAATTACACTTGTGTTCACTTTGATCACTCCGTCTAAATCAGCCGTTAAAATTCAAATTCTGCCGTTAAAAACAATGACACGTGCCACTCATGTGCAAATCTTAAGGACATTTTGGAAATTTCTCTACTCGATCAGTCTCTTTCTTTTTCGATCACTTTTCCCTTTCCTTCTGTTTTGTTCACCTCTGCCTTCAAGCCTTCAAACTGATTTCCAGAATTAAGTCAATCAACACCCTCCAAGTCCACAGAAACATCCAATAATAGGGGATGCTCACGTAAATCTTTCAAAATTGTCAGCACAGTAAAGTGATGGATGATCCAGCACAACGAAGATATTGGAGTTACTTTCGTCTTGATGGAGATGCACCAACCTCAGAAGGTAAAAACTTACTCACCTCAACTGTTTTGTGGTCCAAATGATGTCGAATATATGATCTAGTGGTTGGAAAGTGGTTTGATTTGTACGGAATTGTTAAATGGTCACTGTTTAGGGTTTATGATAGAAAACGAAATTGGGATTAGGGCTGCATGTTTATTTAATGGAATGTTTTATGTTGTTAATTAGGCACTGAGTATTGTGATTTGAGTTTTTGTTTTGTTTATGGGTTGTTTATGCTCAAATTGCATGTTAAATATTAGGGTGCTTATTTGTCCTAAGTGAGTTGCATGTCTGATTGCAGAAGGTTTTTTTACCATAGAATTGCATCATGGTGGAAGGTTTGTTAGGAAGGGGAATGATAGGGTGTACAATGGGGGTGAAGTAGTATGGGTAGATAGGTTGGATCCAGATGTGTTTAGTTGGGTTTGTCTAAACCATTTTGCTGAGGACTTGGGATACAGATCACCTCCAATTACATATTGGTATAAAACAGATGAGGAGTACAAGCAGCTAGGTGTAGAAGCACATGTATCTTATATGCTGCAGTGTCTAAAACCTAGGACTTGTGTGCAACTATTTATAGTTGCAACTTGTAAGAGACAAAAGGAGCTATGTGAGAATGAGATACTGAATAACATCCATCCGCCACCTGTTATTCATATCAATTACATGGGCAGTCACATTGAAGACTTAGTAGAAGAAGAGGTTGTAAAGGTGAGTGCTGCTATGGGAACAAGTGAAGTGTCTACTGGTGTGGGAACAAGTCAAGGTATTGATGGTGTGGGAACAAGTCAAGGTGTTGGGGGTGTGGGAACAAAGTCAGAGAAAAGAATTAAGCGGTGTGCTGGTAGGATCAAGTGTGCTAGGAGCCTTCCAATAAAACCAATTTTCAAAGTAAAACCAAAGAGGGTGAGGCCAATGGCAGTGAGAAAGGTTGAAGAAGAACAGGACTTTATTGAGGAGGGTGCAAAGGAAACTGACTCTGATGACACTGAAATTGAGTCATTGACTGATTCTGACTATGAGATGAGTCAATCAGAGAATGAGGTAGAGGATGATGAAGCTTTCCAGTGTAATGTGGATGAGGAAGTGGCAGAGGAGAATGTCCATGAGCCAGAGGCAAATGTGATGGAAACAGGTGATGAGGTAGTAATATCAGATGATGGTGGTCATGCCTCTGAGACATTACAGAGTGCAAGTGAGTCTGGTTCTGATGAGGATAGAACTTATTGGAGGTTTGATGGCAAGAAAAATAGAAGGAAGAAGAAGAGGTTCACTAACTTTCGAGAGTTCAATAAAGAGCATGACTTCACGAATCCTGATTTCTTTGTTTGTAAAAAGTATCCCAACTTTGAAGCTTTTAAGGATGCAATGAAGTGTCATTCTATTCTGACCAGGAAACAGATTTTGTTTAGACCTAATGACATGATGAGATGTAAGGCTGTTTGCAAAACAATGCAGGTCAATGATAAGAAGTGTACAGTTCAGTGCACATTCCAAGTTTGGGCCTCCATTATTTCTAAAGGCTCAAGTGAAGTGGCTATCAAGACATGTGTATTGGATCACATTTGTGGTCAGCTGGGGCAGCCTAAAGTGAATGCACTCAATGCTCCTTTCATTGCAAGGAGATATATGAGCAGGTTTATGGCTGATCCATCATGGACAAGGGCTGGTATACAAGCTGCTATTAATGATGACTTTCACATTTTTGTGAGTTTTCAACTGTGTCATAGGGCAAAGAAGATAGCAGAGAGACTGATATATGGGTCCATTCAAGAGCAGTACAATCTTCTGGAGTCATGGGCAGCTGAAGTAAAGAAGGCAAGTACCAGAAACACTGTATGGATTCATGCTCCTCTGGATGGAGAGGTTAGAAGATTTTCAAAGATGTATGTGTGTTATGCAGCTTTGAAACAAGGTTGGAGTGAGGGTTGTAGGTCATTAATAGGGCTGGATGGTACACACTTAAGGACAAAGCTTAAGGGAATAATGCTTACAGCCATTGGTATTGATGCCAACAGTGGAGTATTCCCCATTGCATATGCAATAGTGGAGCAAGAAACTACTGAAACTTGGACTTGGTTCTTGGAGCTTCTCAGAGAAGACTTGCAGATTGTAAATGATGGAGCTGTGACAGTTATGAGTGACAAGCAAAAAGGGCTTATGGATGCTGTCAAGGCTGTTTTACCAAATAGTGAGCATAGAAACTGTGTCAGACACCTTTATGCCAACTTCAAAACAGATGGTTATGTTGGCAAGGAGTTGAAGCAGATGCTTTGGCAAGCAGCAAGAAGCACAACCATACCTTGGTTCACACACAACATGGAGGAAATTGCAAAAAAGAATCCAGCTGCTTATAATTGGTTGAAGCAGAGGCCTGCTAGTCAATGGAGCAGATCTCATTTCAAGACCAACCTCAAGTGTGATATCCTCTGTAACAATCTTTGTGAGTCTTTCAACTCTAACATGCTTGCAGCAAGAAAATTACTAATTTTAGGTCTTAATGAAGAGATGAGAATGTATCTTATGGTAAGGCAAGCTAATAGGAGGAAGGCTAGTGAAAAGTGGAACAAGAGGATAATGGGGAGAGTTCAAAAGCAGCTTGAGAAATTTGCCAAGTTCAGTGGGGATTACAATGTCGAAGAATCTTCAAACTTCAAGTTTCAGGTACAAGGAAAGGGATCTGGTTGTGCCTCTGGGGTGTCATCAGTACATGTTGTGAATCTGCAGCAGAGGGATTGTACATGTAGAAAGTGGAACTTAAATGGACTGCCATGCCCTCATGCCATTGCATGCATTTATGCCAGGGGTTTAGACATCCACAACTATGTTGAAGGTTGTTATTCAAAAGAGGCCTACTGTAGAGCATATGCATATGAAATTGAGCCAATTCGAGAGATTGATCTGTGGGAAAAGATTTCAGCTCCTATCTTGCCACCAATGTATAAAAGAGGCCCTGGAAGACCACCTAACTTGACTAGAACTCCATCAGCAGGTTTGCTGTTTTTCAACTTACTTATTTTTATGTATTCTTCATCTTAAAAATGCTTATGTTAATTTTTCTTGTTTTTTCTTACTATTAGGTGAAGTACCTCCACCACCAGGAAGCACCAAGCTGTCCAGAGCACATTTTAGCAACCCTAGATGTGGTCTTTGTAAGCAGACAGGACACAATGCAAGGACATGTGCCAAGCGTATGGCTAATGTTTCTCAAAATGATATACCTTCTCAAACTGTAAGTGATATTGTGTTTGTGATATTGTGATTTGGGATCTGATTGTGATTTGGGATTGTGATATTGTGATATACCAAGGATCTGTTTGTGATATTGTGATTTGGGATCCCCAATGTGATATACCTATGTAATTGATCTGTTTGCAGGTTGTTTTTGATGCAATGGATATTGATAATGCAATCAGAATGAATGAAATGAATGAAGAAAATCAGGTTACTTGATTATGTAGTTGTGTTGAGTACTTGAGTAAATACAACTTTGTTAGCCTTCATTCATTGTCACTTAACACAACAATTATACATGGTCAACAGATTCATGTCAATGCATCATCACAGCCACCACCAACTACAGAAGATCTGCATGTGAATGCCCTTACTGTGTCATCATCTCAGCCACCTTCATCTACTCCAAGAAATACAAGAAGAGGAAGAGGAGGCAGGACAGGTGGGAGGACTAGAGGAAGTGGAAGAACTAGTGGGAGCATTTAGAAGCCACTGCTGCTCCTAGTTTATGGCATTGTTGTTGTAAATGTTTAGAGACTGATTTTGGCCACTTTTGTTTAGTGTAAAATGCATTTATGACTCTTTGATTAGAGGTGCATTTTGGCCACTTTTGATTAGGCATCAGTCAATGATCTTATACAATCAATGGCCTGTAATATATAACAATGAATACTGTCAAGGAATCTGTAATGCTAGCCTCTGTTTTGTTGCATTCTTTTGGTTTGCACTATTATTCATCATCTGAAATGTCATATGACAACAACAAGAACATTGTGCAGAATATTCAGGGATCCCTTTGATTCACCAAAAGTGATGATTACACCATCTTGCTCAACCAAAAACACATATAGTTATCTAATAGGACCCTAATAAAGATTACATTACTGGTAGGCTAATAGGACCCTAACTGGTGGGAGCATCTTACACCATCTTCATTTTGCAAACCATATTATGGTACCCAAAAACACAATAGCCAGCCACAACTTCTTCACCTTCAACCTCATTTTCTTCACCTCAGCATCCATCTTCTTCACCTCAGCATCCATCTTCTTCTTATAATTATCCATTTCAATCTTCTCTGCCTCAAATTCTTCAATTTCTCTCTCATATCGATTGATCTTGCGGATTAATCCGGGTATAATTTGAAGAGAACGGGGACACATCTCCGGGTCGGCCCACATGAAAAAGCTGCATTGCCTAGGATGCTGCAATGGTTGCATACTAGTCACCAGATTTACATTGACATTGATTAACAATGTTTTGAATTGAAATGCAAGTGAAAGACACACCAGCTTTGATAGGAGGAGTGAAGCTACTTACCTCGCCCAAATAACAACCATAGAACCTTCTCCCAGCACTATGCTTCCTCCAAGAACATTGAAGAAGAGCCACTCTTCCACAATAACAGTAGTGGTGTCCATGGTGGTGTCCCAGAAATTCATCCATATTTCAGATCCTCTCTTTTTCCCAGCTTCCACGAATTTTCTCTTTAATATTTCAGATCCTCTCTTCCACAAATATTATGTGACTAAAATACCCCTACTGCTAACGATCGTTTACAAAGTTTTTTGAATTTTAACGGCTGATTTAGACGGAGTGATCAAAGTGAACACAAGTGTAATTCGATAGTGAGCAAAGTGATATTGGACAAACTTCAGTGAGCAAAGTTTAGAATAGGGCATACTTCAGTGATCAATTCAGCCATTTTTCCTAGAAACAAACTAGCTTAGTGTATGAATGATTTGGATCTCCTTATGTTGGACTAATACATAGAGCTATGGGATCTTGCTCATCTTCCATTAATTATGGAATGTTCATCGATTTAGATCTTTGTGACTGTCATATGCATATTGCATTGTTAATATAAAGCATAACATTTTCCCTACTCTTCCAGGTTATGAACTAGGCATATATCATCACGCTCAATATAGCTCTACAATCAATTCAGTAATTGTTAACAAAGGTTTATCTTCTGGCACTAGGGATTCTACATCGTTGTTGCTGATTGAAATGGTGCTGCAGTCAGCCAACCACTAGACTCGATCATAACAATATTATTAAGTATTTGAATCAAATAGTTAAATGTTGTAGGAGAAACAATAGATAAGCAAAGCGCAACTTTTATTAATAGATAAGGAGGCCTTTATATAGACAATACATCAAGTATCCCTAATAATCAGGAATTTCCTATCTACTAAGGTAACTACTAATCTAGTCTAATTAGGTCAAGACACACAACGGAAGTTACGAAATTAACCTTCCTTTAACACTCCATCTTGTGTCGCGTACTTAATGTGACACGGTGCATAATATGTTGCCTTACTAAAACCTTGCCAAGTAAAACAAAACCACTTGGGTAAAAAATAAAAAGCTTAGTCGAAGGGAAAAGAGCACAACGCACCAACTACAATTGAAGATTACATGTGAGGTTGACTCCCCCTGATGTCTACAAGACAACTCCCCCTGATTGGTAACTCAATCTAGGAGTGTAGATTAATGGCGTATACAAACGCTCCTCACAAGCTTCAAAAGTAGGCGTGGCCAATGATCGAGTCATTGAATACCGTCACATTATCCTTGTATTAGACCAGCTATACGTAGCTTTACTTGGTCTTAAGGAAGAAGGTTGCTTAACAACTCAAAACTAGAGTTCGCGTTGAAAATCAGATTCACGCGCAGCATGACCTTCGTGTACTTAAATAGTGATAACTCCTTCGATACAGTAGGTAAGAACGAACCACAAAACGTTCTGCAAATTAGACACCCATATCTTTCCAGTGATATAAATTACACAACATGGTTCGTTCTGCGCTGATCACAAGCTCTGTCGAAGGTGGCTGATCTGCAAATTACCGGACAGATTCGTCCTACTTTGCCAAAACAGCCATAACTCACTCAATATGATAGCTATGATCAAATGGTTGGTGTTCCTGGAAAGTAGACGCATAGACCTTTCCAACAGTACCAATCTCACTATTTTCCAGTGAGTGGGCTGTCCTGTAGGTCTCGGGGAAGTTTACATACAGAACCATGCAGATTCTGGAATTGCCTTTTGATGTGTCTTTCAGGATGTGATCGAATGAGCCTAAACGTTTCACATTTGAAACAAAGTATCTCCATATACCATGGCATTGCGTGGGCGCGTCTAGCCATTACCTTGGCTTTATAATTTTATAGGGAATGAGATGTCGTGTCGAGCATATTATGACAAGTACATGATTGCGCACATGGTACTTAGATGGAGAGTTTCATCTCCCAAGACTTCTCGTCACATAGACGAAACGAGTATTTTCAAGACATCGATTGATCATGGGATACATTTAGGCTTTAATGTTCTTTAGATAGCCATAAGCCGATTGATGAATAAGTTCATCACTAACGGTTCTCACATTTGAGACCAAATATTCCCAAGATCCTTTCATTCTTAACATCGAATTAGTGATACTTCAATCACAATTCATCCGAAGTTCACACGCAAATAGGCATGATTCTTTACATTTCATCTCCAATCAAGTAGTCGCTCAACCGCTTGTACAATATCCAACCAGAAGATCTGAGCCCATATAGAGAACATCCTAATCTGATAGCATAAGCACTTCGCGGTTTTTGCTCACTTGACTTGGGTGAAAACTGATCCGTTCATGATATTTATGTACATCTATTTACTTAGTCCCAATAGAGATGATTCATAAGCTGCATGTTCAGTTTTTCGGAACTACCTAACTGACAAGGTAGTGGAGTGTGATATGACTCCATTACGAGAGCATATGTCATCGTAGTCGATTCCAGGGCGTTTGTGAGAGACCTTGCGCCACAAGGTGAGTCTAGGCTCTTTTTCTCACTACGATTTCCATCAAAGATTATTAATAGGGTTTACACTTGCGGTGTCGGCATCACCTGACCAATGACCTATCTCTTTGTTTAAACTGGATCGCATATCTTTCCGTGTAGGCCAATTCACAACGTTGGTATTTGCTTCAACGAAGAGAGTGTGTTTGATATCTAACTCATATACCACGTACTCATGTACACCAGTGTAATTCGTATTTGTAGAGATCTCTATATGGATCAGCCTCTCATTGAGGCGTCCCCCAATGATGACCTTAATCCAGAAAATTCATGAGACGAATGAGTTGTCATTGATCCAAGGATCAAGTTGTACCATACTCGCATTCAGCGAGTGTATATCGAACTAAGTGCCCTCTCTACACTTCTTGTGAGAGTCACGACATAGTGACACCATCTACCACTATTGTAGAGTCACCATGTCACCATTTATGAATGACAATATGTCCATTGATTTGGACATCAATCCTTACAGGCATGTTGATACAAGAGTACTATTCCGATCTTTTCCTTGAAAGACCAATAGTTTGCTCTTTGCAGCATGTATATCAAATCTCGTCACTTTGATTTATGGGACTTTGGGGAACATGATGTTGGGCACAGTGGGGACAAACCACGGCAATGCCAAGTCGTTCTTCCTGAACAAACTTGTTCTTCTCTCCCCCTAACGACGGGGAGACTGGCTCATCAAAAAATGACATATACGAGATCGCCTGTTAAGGTTTCTATATAGCGGACTATAAGTAGAAGCTTATGTCTTATTCAAAGACGTTATTCATAATCAAATAACCCATCATTAGGCGCTTGTGGTGGCGCAATATGGCACATAAATTATGTAGACGATAAAGGGTATTGATCGTTAACACTTATACGTTAACAAGATGCATTCTGTTACAAAATATAACATTCATATACGCTTCCTGAAACGTTTCACTAAGTTCCAGGACACCAAACGCCACCAAATTTTAACAGTAGGTAGACACGTGTGTTAGGATTCCAACGCCGCCATCCTCATTGCCGGAACCGGCCGGAAACATACCGAAGCGGTTCAGCACCTTCCAGGTGTCCAATGGCTCTGAATTTTTCTGAGCAGGTAACCATAGATATTAGAAATCGGTGGACCAAATTTCACCTCAAGAGCCGGCCTAAATGTAGGTGAACCAGTCCGTCTAATGATGAGTCCGCGAGTTGGAAAATCGGGATTTCTAGGTTTTCTTCAACTTTTCAATCATTGTCAAGGTGCTTCATAACATTTAAGTGTTATGGCTTGAGTTTAACCATTAGGTAGATCACCAAAGTATCATTGTGTCTCAAAATTGAACCATGATAGGGCATTAAGGCTATCATCCTATGTATCATTATCTTTAGCGTAGGTGGGCGGTACTCTGAAACTTTGCTAAAGATTAGGCTTTCAAATATTGAGCATAGCTAATAAAGAATCATAATGTGGGGGTCATATGCACTTTTAAATGTATAAATAGTGTTTCCATTGACTTGGAGGAAGACTTGGGTGACTTTAATGTCATCCTTAATCCCAATACCTTCTTTGCTAAAAAGAAAGGATGTCCATGTAACTTTCATATATGGATCATCAAAACATGGCCAAAATTTCGGACGATGTTCATTAGAGTCTATATGAGTTGCCGATTCAAAGAATCCGAATCATAGTATACGTGAAAGACATTCACAATATTGACTCATAAATTGTGCGCATTCATTAGAAGCGATACATAAGAAATTTCTTCAATTTTTCACAATGAATTTCAAGGTGATAAACGTTGGCACGAATATCTTTAAGTAGTGAGCAATGATCGATTGCTTCTTTATGCATAGATAGCATATGTGACTTTGAATCATAATGTCATAAGACATTGAAACTTTTAAGCATGAGAATGCTCTATGATTATATGTGATGAACTAGTCATCATAGTCACAATGGATTTATGATATCCATGAAGATTAGCTACACACTCAATGTCTCTATGATACATTCATAAGAGTGTAGGGATAAGGTTTTATGCCAAGTCATATAAATCGGAATATATATGCAATTCCTATAGAGTGCGTTACATGGCGTGTAGTATCACAAGATAAAGTATAGGCATGCTTAAATGCGTAGTAAATACATCCGTTAACGCTAAAAAATAGAGCCGAAAAAAACCAAATGAGCCAACATCGATACTGTATAGACATAAATGTCTAAAAACCAAGTATCAAGGACTGAGGCCATGAGCTAGCTATCCGAGGCCGAAGCCAAGCTAGAGTGGAAGCCAAGCCGAAGCAAGGAAAGGGAGGGCCGGGGTCAATCATAGGTGCGTGCAAGGCTAGCCAAGGCCGAAGCCGAGGTAGTGCAAGGGCGGGCTGAGGCCGAGCAAGTGCCACGGCACGCCAAGGCCGAAACCAAGGCGTGTCGAGGCAAATGCAAAGGCCTATGGGGCGAGGCTTGATGTTGGAGTCTAGGTCATGCGGGTTGCCGATGGTTAGCCGAGGCCGAAGCTAAGACTTACCGAGGCATAAAGCAAGGACCTGACGAGGCCGATGCCATGCAAAGGGCCGAAGGCATGCCGAGGCCGAAGCCAAGCTGTGTCGGGGCGTGTGCATGGGCTTATAGGGTCGGGATGGGCTGCGGGCCGGGCCGTGTGCAGGAAAACGCCGAAGCCAAGGCCGGGGTTAGGCTAGGCGGACCGTTGTGCAGGCCAAGGTCCGCCGAGGCGTCGGCAACATGTGGTTGTGGCGGAGCTGTTGGCCAAGCAACGCGCAAGCCAAGCCAAGGCCGAAACCGAGGCTAGGCAAGGCAAGCTTTGGCGTGCGTAAGAGTGCCGAAGCCGAGGCCGGGCAGTGCACATGCATCCGTACATGTACGCAAACATGTCTATTTGTTTCTTGACGAACATAAGCTTGTTCATCTTTGTGATTTTCCAGTTAACATCACCAATTAGATTGGTGAACTCAAATCAACAGGCCATGTAAATGTGTAATGCGATTCATTGCATTCACATATAGCTTTTTAGGGAATCAAACCATGTATGCATCAAAATGCCAACGGTTATGTCGAGGTCTGGACCATTAAGAGTGTATCGACTAAGTAGCATTAGTCACACATGTGAGGTCTATGCCTTCACAAAATAAACGGATTTGTAGTCACTTTGACTAAGAAATCGAAAAATCCGTAATCATGAGGATATACTCTCATCTTCTTCCATGTATCTTTTGTATACATTGACCATATGATTGCATTATTTGCAATTATTGAACCGATGTAGAACCATATCAATGACATGATTCTGTTTATTTTTTCAATGGCCTTTTTTTTTTCTTCTCTTTATGACATGGGGGTTTCGAGGCGTAGCCTCCCCTTCTTTTTCTAGGCGCATTTTGCGGTCAATTTTTCTTTTTCTCAAAAGAACAAGAGGGAATGTATTGAATGGTCGAGACCAAGAGTATGGTAACTCAATTCAATATCTGTTGTGACAATTTCCGTCACATATCGATGTTACAGCGACAATTTCCGTCGCACATCATGAGTTTATCCCTTTGTGACTCTCTTAAGATCATCACAAGCATCGACAATATTCTGTCGGAATCGTGATAAAATAGTCATGAAGAGTTGTGGTTCGCAGTGACATCACAGCCACAAGCACAACTTTAGACGGTAACATCACAGTTACCCCTTAAATACTGTGATATGCTGGGGTGGGTGGGGTCCCTTTGTATCGTCCTGAAAAACACACAATTTCCAACATACAAATTCAAATAATTGAAATTGTGAAAAACGGGAACTTTTATTAAATCATACTTGCTAGTTTGCCAAATGAACTGCGTAGAAATATAAATTGCGCTTGAGGACTCGGTTCTGATCCTTGTGCAAATTTGAGATGCTCTTCCATATACATGCAATGAAATAATCTTCGCAATTACATCGCGATGTGTCGTGCAATAAGTTTCATGGAAAAGAAGAGCATATAGTTAGTCATATTCACCATATACAGGCAGTAAAACTAATTAGAGAATTACTGCAGTAACTGTTTTAACCCGAAGGTAAAAACTTTTTATTTTGGTAAAAATAATTATCGTTTTTGCCTGGGTCGGATCCTTTGATCCGGGTTGAAAACCGGGTCTGCATCTTCTGCAGACGGGTCGGGTCGACCAAATGGGTCGGCGTCGTCGGGTTGCAGTAGAGGTCAGGCGAACTGTGGCGTGCCTCGGAGATGGCGCTACGCGACCCTGGGCTGCATTATCGATTGACGGACCTCGTCGATGCTGCTAGGCGTCAGCGGCGCTGGGCGGCGGTGTCAAGCTACAAAATCCAGTCGAGGTCGAAGTCAGAGGAGAGCACCAGTCGATCTGGGCGGCGGCGCTGGGATCAAAATCAGGAGAAGAGGACGCCGATCTGGGCTCGCCAGCTTTGGGGGTGGCGTCGAGCTGCATCGACCGATTATCTGAGGAGATGCAGCATGGGTGCCCGTAGCGAATGCTTGGGTGTCCTGAGATTATTCCAATCTCTGTCGACAAAGACGTCGTCGGCAGAACTGGGATCCTCACTCTTTCTTGCTTTTCCGACGAACAAATTGTCACTAGAAGCTTTGTTTCACCTTCGTTACCGACAAAAGGGTTGCCGGCAGAAGATAATTTCTAATGGGGTCTTCTTTGCCGACAAAGGGGTTGCCGGCAGAAAAGAGAATTTAGGGTTTTTGGATTTTTCTTCAGATTGGAACCCTAGGGTTTCTGAATTTTTTGTTAGTGCTATTGGATGAAGGCTAGAGCCACGTGCTGATAACGTGTTATACGAGAAACAATAGATAAGCAAAGCGTAACCTTTATTGATAGATAAAGAGACCTTTAGTATCCCTAATAATCAGGGATTCCCTATCTACTAAGGTAACTACTAATCTAGTCTAATTAGGTCAAAACACACAATGGAAGTTACAGAATTAACCTTCCTTGAACATTAAACAAATTTAACAATAAAATTATATTCAAACTGAGAAATTTAGATAGGTAGAGCAGAAACAATTGGTTGGATACTCTAGCAATTGTAATTATTGAGTTGGATATCCATCGGCAACGGTCCTATGGAAAACAAATCGAATTACCATCAAAGATCTAATCTCTACAAATTCTGATTTTATATTCCTTTGATATACTTTAACAGTAATTATGTTTGACAATTGACGTTATCTCCTTTACGAGAATATTTTCATTTATACACCAACGCAACACACACACACATATAGTTATATGTAATGGCCAAATTATAGGAAAAAAGAAGAAGGATTTTTTTACCAATAACTATATTTTTGAGCTCATAATTACCAATAGCAAGTCTGTTCTTTAAGAATTACAACTAGCACGTTTCCATCCATTTAACTAACAGAATCCGTTAAATAGTAATTATGAAATTGCTCTTTTACTTTTTTTACGACATTGTTGAGGGTCAGTAGCATTACATGATTTTGAGAGTCAATAGCATTACGCGATTTTTTAGGGTCAATAGCATTATGTGATTTTTTATGGTCAATAACATTACACTAAATGTAGATATATAATTACATATTGGAGCTCTGTAGTATACTGACCCTCAGTATGATTAACATTCAAATAGTTTACAACAGTGTGGTAAGATCAAATATCCCCATACCCTTGATGTAACTACTGATCCGTTAATGCTACTGACCCTTCAAAGTTGATGGAATACTATTAATCCTAAAAAATGTGTAATTCTACTGACCATAAGAAATGCACAATACTACTGACCTGCAGTAGTGTCGTAAAAAAAAGTAATTTCATAATTTATGAATTAACGGATTCTGTTAGTAATGGATGGAAACCTGCTAGTCGTAATTTTAAAAAGTAATCTTGCTATTGGTAATTATAGGTTGAAAATTGTATCTATTGGTAATTATTTAAAAAAAAAACTAATACTCGAAAGTTTTTACAAGGAAAGAATTTTAACATTTATATATATATATATATAGTTTTTTTTATATATATATATATGGTTTTACAGTTTCTATCTAGAGCGAAGTTTCGCTTTGCTTAACGTGCGAAGTTCCTTATTTCACTAACTTTTCGCTCACATTTTCACATCTCTACCGTATATATTTTAGAAAATAATGTATAGTTCTTTATCTAATTTGTTGATTGTTTGAGCTTTCGTATTCATGATTTACACAACAGTTCAGGTTGAACAAATTCGGTTTATTCATTGATTTATGATAGGAGCATATAATGCGATGTTCTTAATGTGTTTTACCCTCGTTTATACTTTGCTTTAACCCTTATTGGTATAGAATCGAGTCGTTCAGTTGAGTCATGAAATATTTGGTAGAGTTACATAAAAATAGTGCTAAGTATAGGAAAAATGCAGAAATTTGTCAAAAAACCTATTTAGGAGTCTTAGTGATATTTCGTTGGTTCTGTAAAACCTCGACTTTGTATTTGATGAATTTTTCTTCTCTTATGTGTAGTAAACATGTCAATGATTGAGAAATGGAAGGAGTTACAACAATGTGAGCAAGAGAAGCTGCCAGGAATCACAAGTGCAAACCGGATGCAAATTCAGTAAGTTCAAGTAATTTCCTAGGCACATCATCCAACTTCCACAATTTCTCTAGGACGACTCATAAGGAACTAGAAGATGTGCCATATATGCATGGAAAGCTCTGGGAGTGTAATTTTGAATCGTAGTCATAGCTATTTTCTGATGAAAGTTATGCCAGTCACAATGCCAGACGGTCACTGCCTGCCGAGAAGACAAACCTACTTCCTGCCGAGAGGAAATCTGTGTACTTGCACCAAAGTCGTGTCCAAATGCATCAAATGAGAGTTGCTGAGCTAAATGAAGATTAGGAGAGCCTGCCAAGCTAAAAGGAAAGTGAAAATAAGGAAAGAAGAAGTTCCCTAGTCCTAGCAGGAAAAGGAATCAAAGCTGCCAGTTTAGAAGAAATAATTCTTGGCCCAACTAGGGAAGCTTGCAGCTGCGTCTATGGACTATTATCCATCAAGGAGAGTTGCTGAGTCCATCAAGGAAGTCCATGAAGCATTGCAGTCCTAGTCCATGAAGAAATCGGCAGAAGAAGTCCCAGAAGAACAAAGGAAACCAAAACCGGCAAGGAAAATCTTTTCCTTGCCGATTCACATAAGGATTTCTGCCGAATCCTTGCAGCCCTTTTCTCTATAAATACCACAACCTCTCAACAGAAAAAATCATCACATCACATCACATCCCACACACAAACACAAGCCTCAAGCTCTACCAAATATTTTGCCATAGGAATATATAGAATAGCAAGCCGAAATTCACTCCACCACCACTTCAAATTTCTTCCACCCGATCCATGTTCTAAAGACTCAGCCGAGCAAGCATCTTTCATGCATTAGAGACACCATTGCGAGTGGCTAGAATGCGTGATCCAAACTCCTCCATCTCTAAGGCTTGTAATTTTATAGCTTTACAATTCTATGTCTATATAGGTAGTATGTTTTTACAGTATTTATATGTATGTCTATGTATGTATGATTTGAATTTTTGGTTTTGCATGTTAGTTTTGTGTTTGAGTCGTATGCTTGTATTCATGATTTCAAGTTTCAGATTCAAAGATTTTTACAAAACAAATATGTAGACCTGATATGTTTTAAATTGTAAGTTAGGTCTTAGGGAAGCATGTTTCGATTTGATTCTTGTCTTATACTTGGTTTATTGTTTAAATTCGTTGCCTGAAATATTGATGGCCTATGCAATTGCAATGTGTAGGGTATCGATCTCATTAGCCAAAATAAACATAGGTCGAGTCTAGCGCTAGCTACGTTGCCTTGATTTGTGTTGTTTTTAGGGATAGAATAGTTTAAAGAATTTACATGTCGATGCGAGATGAGTGACGCCATACTTGTTAACATGTCTCCGACTAAAGATTTCGTGCATATATACTACTTGTTTAATTTCTATGTCTATGTAGATTGCAAACCGGTTAGCTAAAGATTATGATTAGACTTTAATAGAAAATTCTAAGTACTTTCGTGAAGTCTATATCGATTAGGTAACCGCTACGGGCCTAGTTAGGTTGGAACTAAGTTGAGTCTAGAATTTATCGAACTTGCTACCTTGTTGACAATATATGTGGTGCACCGGCAAACATATCCAACGACCTTGTGGACCGTCCGACCGGCGCAATAGGTCCTACTTCCGGCATGCTTCGGGTAGACTGACACCTCGGCTACATCTCCATTGTGGAAGATCACCGGTGCCGCATCCGGAAGGCGTGCCCCCGGGCTCCGGAAGTAGCTTCGTGAGTAGGAAAAGAGGGTTTGTGTCCCACATCAGAAACATTGTTTTTTCTGTCAGAATCCGGAGACTCTTAAAAAAAGCACAATAACGATAGTTTGACACAAGGATTTATAGTGGTTCACCATGTCTACGGCGGTCATGGCTACGTCCACTTAGGAATATACTATGATCGGCCAATAAGCCATTGGGGTGGTTACAAGCGAAGAATAGCAAGTATCCAATTAATCGATATCTAAGGGGGAAACCTTCTATTTACAAACAAGGAAGGCTCCCTCCTTTACAATGTTTCCGATGTGGGATGCAGTTACACATTTTCTACTCACGAAGCTTCTTGCGGAGCCCGGAAGCCAGCGGCACCAGTAGTCTTCCACAATAAAGATGTAGCCGAGGTTGCAGTCCACCCGATGCATGCCGGAACCAGGACCTATCGCACCGGTTAGACGGTCCACGTGGTCGTTGGATATGCTTGGCGGTGCACCATATATACTGTCAACAAGTCCCCTAAGTTCCCGAGTAAGAGGCAATCTTACTAGGGAGTTAAAATCATGTACCGCCAAGGGTAGGTGACGACCGAGTGACGTCACCCCCACTAGTTCCCCAGCTCCTCAAGTAAGATGGACTCATTACCGGGCGTTCGAATACCGAGTCCCCCAGGTTTCCCGGTGGAATGCCTTTGCCGTTGGTTGCTATGTACCTCAGAAAAAAAAAAAAACAATTAATTAGAAATGAAGCTACTTACAACAAGCAAAGAGTTGTTATACTGTGCTTGTGAACACGTTGACTGCCCGGTGATACAAATGCCATGCTTACGGACATTAATTGAACACATATATGATCATGTATCGAATGAAGGCATGCATTGCTTGAAGATGTCATACATAGTCTTTCGTTGGTGTTGGCTTACCCGTTGGAATGCCTCAGCCTCAGTTGTTACTGGCCTACCCGGTGGAATGCCTCAGCCGTTGTTATTGGCTTACCATTTCCCGGAGGAAAAATCCTGGGGGATATAACTCGGCCAGTCACACACGAAATACTATATATATGCTATGCACCAACAAGCTAAAAAATACTGGTGTAGCAGGTAATCATGCACATTCATTAGCCGGTACAAAAATAACCATGTGTTTAGTACGGTACAACATGCTTATACGATTATATTGCAGCGGGAAAACTATTCTTAACATGCTTGCCAAATAAATGTAGAGCACATAGTACTTGCATACTGGTCGAGCAGGTATAAGTGTGAGAGTTAAATACTTAGCTTTACTAGAAGTGAGCAGGATGATTTGCTGCTCGGAGCAGTGCTACTGTTTGAACTGTGGAAATGATAGGGTGCCCAAAGGAGATTGATGGGTGTGTAGGCAAAATCTGTGTTTGACCCGTTGACCTTTTGGTGGCTTTGACCCGCTGACTCTTTTTTTTTGACCGGGCAGGGTTTCTCTCTCCTGGCTTCTCTCCTCTTTCCCGCTCTTTTTCTCTTCTTCTTTCTTTTCTTTTCTTCTTATCTCTTTCCGCTCTTCTCTCGTCATGCCCGGAGGAGACGACCGCATCGGAGGAGGAGACAACCACACTCGGAGGAGGAGACGACCGCACCCGGAGCCACCGGCACCGCACCCGGAGGGAAAGCACCGCTCCCGCACCCAGAGGGGAAAGCACCGCACCCGCACCGGAGAGAAAGGCACCACCGCACCGGAGGAGGAGATGACCTGCACCGCACCGGAGGAGACAACCGGACCGCATCGGAGGAGGGGACCGTACCGCACCAGAGGAGGAGACCGCACCGCACCGGAGGAGGAGACCGCACCGCACCGGAGGAGGAGACGAGCCACCGAACGAACCCGGAGAGGATCCGAACGTGAGAGGAAGGCCTCCGGCATCAGGAGTGCAAAGCTACCGAAGGAGGAGGAGACCAAGAACCTGTTGACCGGGCTGCTGGGCCGCTGACCTGGCTGCCTGCTGGGCCTGGGGGTGGCTTGATGGCAGCAGGTGACCGGGTGAAAATAAGTGGTGGTCCTGCTGATGATATAACATAAAAAACATGACTAATTGATTTCTACCTGTTGGTAGAGCAACAAAACTTTTCGTACAGCTTCCCACAGACGGCGCCAATTGTTTCTGTCGAAATCCGAAGACTCTTAACAAAAGCCCAATAAAGATAGTTTGACACAATGATTTATAGTGGTTCACCATGCCTACGGCGGGCATGGCTACGTCCACTTAGGAATATACTATGATCGGCCAATAAGCCATCGGGGTGGTTACAAGCGTAGAATAACAAGTATCCAATTGATCGATATCTAAGGGGGAAGCCTTCTATTTATAAGCAAGGAAGGCTTCCTCCTTTACAATGTTTCCGATGTGGGATGCAGTTACACTTTTCCTACTCACGAAGCTTCTTGCGGAGCCCGGAAGTATGGCTTCCGACTGCGGCACCGGTGGTCTTCCACAATGGAGATGTAGCCAAGGTTGCGGTCCACCCGATGCATGCCGGAACCAGGGCCTATCGCGCCGGTTGGACGGTCCACGAGGTCGTTGGATTTGCTTGGCGGTGCACCATATATACTGTCAACAATTGTAAAGGAGGGAGCCTTCCTTGCTTATAAATAGAAGGTTCTCCCTTAGATATTAGATAGTCGGATACTTGCTATTCTTCCCTTGTAACCACCCCGATGGCTTATTGGCCGATCATAGTATATTCCTAAGTGGATGTAGCCATGCCCACCGTAGGCATGGTGAACTACTATAAATCCTTGTGTTATTATACCTTTATTTTGCTTTTGTTAGAGTCTCTGGATTCTGACAGAAACAATTGGCGCCGTCTGTGGGAAACTGTACGAAAAGTTTTGTTGCTCTACCAGCGGGTAGAGATCAATCAGTCCATTTTTTTTTTCTTTTAATTAATCCATCGGCAGGAGCTTGGACTTATGGAGTAATACCCCGCTGGCCTTGCAATTCAAACACCCTGCTGCCTGCTGGTCTAACTTACGCAAGCCCAGTCTCTCCAGTCAAAATGGTCTGCCCGGGCAGCGGGTCGATGGGTTGGCTGCATCCGGGCATCCCTCCCCGATGGCACCTCTCCGGATCTGCCGATGGGGAGCGGGCCCAACGGGTCAACAGCCCGGCAAAAAAAAAAAAGTCAGCCAGGTCAGCACAGATCTTCTCTGGGCACCCTGAATCCTCACCGCCTCGCCGAGATTCCCCTGCACCACCGCTTTTGCTCTCGCACCCCATGCCTCATTCCAACGGCGCCAACGGTTTCGTTGGCTCGCCTCTGGGTTCGTCAGCTCACCTCTGCATTCACCGGGTACTAGTCAGCAGGCTTCGGACCAATAGGCCAGTGTGGCAGCAACTCGAACTTCGTGATGCGTCCAGTGCCCCGCAGCCCCAGGGAGCCGAAGATCGTGTAATGCTTCTGGAGTCCAGCATGCCGAAGTCGCCTCCCGGTGACCCTAGCCAAAGCACCGCACACTTCGAGCGCCCGACCAGGTCGGGTCCGTCGAGGTAGCCGGTGGCGTCGAGCTCAGTCTAGCGGTTTGCGATTGCTGATGGAGAGGGAGAATATGGAGAAGCCCGCCGGAGACAGAATAGAGGACTGCTTGAGGTAACCGGTGGCTATATCCGGGTCGGAACCCAATGAGCATGAGTACCAGATGTCACGGGTTAGGTACCGGTTCCAGTGGCTTGTCATCTCCAGGCATCGGCCGGTGGGTGGTGCCGGTCATCAGCCTAGATCAGGTCCTGGTGATCTCCTCCCGTTGCTCTAGCTCCAGGTCGGACGAACTCCTCGACTCCGTCACCAATGTCAAACTCCTCCAGCCTCTCCTTCGCACCGCCCCCCCTCCCCATGACTCGCTCGCAGCCCCGAGCGGGCCTCCCGGCTCAGCACCCGAGGCTCCTCCCCTCTCCTCCTGGCAGTAGCTTGGTGCGAGTCAGCCACGATGGCTCCTCTCCGGTTGGGATGGTCTCCCTCTCCGGTTTGGGTCCTTGCCGTTGGGCCTCCCTCTCCGGTCGTCCTCGTATCCATGAAACCAGAGGGAGGAAGAAAAAAAAAACAGAAAGAATGAAGAAGGAGACGAGAGAAAGAAAGAAAAAGAAGAGAGAATAGAAAAGAAAGAAAGAAGAAAGGAAGGGAGGTAACAACTGCACCCGCAGCAGAAAGAAGAGAGAGAGAAAGAAAAGGTCAGAAGGAAAAAAAAAAAATTAAATAAAGGGGGGGTCAGCGGTAAGGGTCAGCCCAGTCAACAGACCCAGCAGGTCAACGACCTGGTTAAATTTTTTTTTTAAAAAAAAATCCCAGAAGCAACAACTCTATTCTGGAATTTGGTATGGGCACCCAACCCGGAGAGTACTAGAAATAAAGCATTACTTCCAGTAAAGCTAAGTCTTTAACTCCCACAATTATGTTTGCTCCAACTTTATGCAAGTACTGTGCTCTATATTTATTTGGCAAGCATGTTAAGAATAGTTTTCCCGCTGCAATATAACCGTATAAGCATGCTGTACCTTGCTAAACACATGATTATTTTTGTACCGGCTAATGAATTTGTATGATTACCTGGTACACCGGTAATTTTTAACTTGTTGGTGAATAGCATATAGTCTTTCGTGTGTGACTGGCCAAGTTATATCCTCCGGGATTTTTCCTCCGGGAAATGGTAAGCCAGTAATAACAGCTGAGGCATTCCAACGGGTAAGCCAACACCAGCGAAAGACTATGCATGACATCTCCAAGCATTGCATGCCTTCATTCGGTACATGATCATATATGTGTTCAATTAATGTCTGTAAGCATGGCATTCGGATCACCGGGCTGTCAACGTATTCACAAGCTGACAGGACCCGCCCCGGATTTCACCCTGAAATCCGGATAAGATCCTACGGGGACCACTTTAAGACTAACTCTATCGATAAATCGATAAGTCAATCTTAAGATGGACAACCCTAAAACCGGCAACAACTAAAACACTTCTAAATTCAAGTTCCAACCGTAACACCTGGAGCCACCTGCTCCCCAAATCACAACAACCGCCACAATAAACACAAAATCAAACTCAATTTATACTCAATTGACTCACAAGTAATCAAAGCAATCTCTAACAATGAACTGGAATTACAAATGGAAATAGAATAAGAAAATAGAATAATAAGGAATCACGGATCCCACCTAGCGGAAGCGACAATGATGATAGCTATGCCTCGACTCCGAGTACTCTTGACCTTTGACCATTACTCTGCATATTGGGCGATTTAAACCGAAGGGCACAGGAGAAAGTAATTTAAAAACGTTAGAGTGAGTGGATAAAAATAATATCGTATAATACCTTATATAAAAATATTATACTACTTTTCCAATATTTTATAATTGAAAATCACTATGCATGCATTTTCGTAAAACGTCCCACGTTTAAGAAAATCATAATAATTAATCAGCCCCGCTGATATCTCAAATACACAAATAATATTTTGTTTATACTTTCAAAATAAATACTTTAAAAATCAAATAGTAACATACCACGACCAATCCCATTGGCCGAATCCCAAATCATTTTGTAGTAAAAACTCAGCCCCACTGGTATATCGAATAATCAAATAAAATATAACTAGACCAATCCCATTGGCCCATTCCCAAATATTCTTGTAATTAAAAATCCAGCCCCGCTGGTTCGGGAATTTATTAAATAAATGAAAGTCGAAAATATTCCCGAAACCCAATTAATATAATATCCTAACCAATCCCATTGGTCATATCATATAATAAAACAGGGGAACGTCACTACCACCATTTAATGATGAGCCTCCAAGGCTAAGGGACAGAGTCTCTCTTCTCTAAGACTCTAGAGCATCCCACGCTACCTGTACACGTCGACCACCGAGCGTGAATCTGACCTATGTGGTCAAGTCGTCACCTCGCATGGGATCAGGCAACTAAGCTAGATAGCATCAATATATATCTGGACCCTGTTATGGTGAAAATCCGAAAACAAAACCGAAAATACGTATCCCCTTATATATCATAAATCTGTACGGTCCCTGACCGCACATATGAAGCTTATATACATAATCAATTAAAATAATAGCCTCGAAGTAAATATATGTATATAATATATCGACATGTCTCACATGTCGTGAAATCACAAATTATGAAATCATAAAATCCTCGGAAATCTTATTTCCGGTCTTTTAAATATAAATACACTCAAAATGATCAATTATGATTTATAAAATCATGCTATTTCCAGAAATCTCATTTCCGCATAAAATTACGTACTATTCAAAATAGTAGTAAACATATACCCCAAACCCATATTTTCCTTTAAATACTAAATGAGCAAATATCATAACCATATACTTTCGATAATACATATCAAGCAGCTCAAGAAATCATTTAATTAATATCAACTTCATTTCAATAAAATATTTATGCATGTATTTATTTAAAATAAAATCCACTCACAGTACGGCCGAGCGCGCCGCTATTCCGAGGTTTCATCACGTCGAGTCATCCCTCGACCTGTAACAGGGACAAAATTCTAAATAATAGGAAACTCGGAATTTAATTATAAACGTTAAATCTACGGACGTCCTCACTCGCACGAAACCTCCAAATTTTCCCTTTTCAGTTATCGGTATAGGAATTACGCCTCAATACCGAAAAATCTACGTCCGAAATTACTCAGGACACCCACTCCGTGTCCGATTAATTCTTTTCCTAGTATTTCGTCGTAAAACCCTTTTTAGAACAGCTTTTACCTTTTTACGGTAAGTCAACAGTAATAATCCAAGGTCAAACAGTAATTTTATAGTCAAACAGTAAATTGTGAAAGTCAAACAGTAAATGGTTAAAGTCCAATTACTATTTACCATTTATTTTTACTATTTACTATTTAATTTTACTGTTTTACCATTTACTTTTCACCTTTTACTATTTTATTTTTACTTTTTACTGTGTTACTATTCATCATCTCCTACCTCTCGCCGCCGGAACAGTGGCGCCGCCGCCACCGCCACCGGCATCTCCGCCACAGGAGGTCAAAACATCTCCAATCGATCCTAAATTCACCCAATTCGATTGCCACCACCTCAGAACCTCGTCCACCACTGCTTCCGCCGCCAAAAACCCACGCAGCTGCCGCATACGGTGGCCGGCATGGAGGCCGATTCTCCCCAAATTCAAAAATCAACAAAAATCAACCAATCGAACATCAAACAACACCTAAACAGCTCCTTACAACATCCTAAACACGAATTCAACCTCCAATTACACCAAAAACATCAAATACCCAACCTCCACCGAAATCACAAAAAACCCTAGAAATTTCAAATTCTAATTTCTCCTTACCTGGTGCAATTCGGTTCAATTCCTTCTATGAAATGATTGCACATATCAAGACCTTCGATTCCCGACCGGAATCGAGTCGAACGGCGGCCGGAGGAGAGAGCTCCATTCAAACTGGGACTTCCGGTCTCGAGGGTCGCACGGCCAAACGGCGGCGTTTCACGCCGCGCCGCTGCCACAGACAAGAAGAGAAGGAGAAGGCGGTCCGAACTGAACCGGTGCGCCGACCCAGTTCGGCCAGACGGAAGAGGTTCGGCCGAAGGTCGGGCCGAATCGGGGGAGAGGAGAGAGAAAGGAGAGAGAAGAAAAAGAAAGAAAAGAAAAAGAAAAGAAAATGGGGAATTTTTCCTTTCCGAAAATTTTCCTCCCGCTATTTATACTCGTCCAAAATCGGACAATGTCCGATTTTACATCGTAACTTTTTCGTACGAACTCCAAATTGAGCATGCTACGTGTCCACGGACTCGTTTCAACGTCTTTTACCTCGTCATGAAATAAAATCATCGGTCAGGTCAACTCATCTAAAACTCAACCTTTAGAACTTTCGAATCGTAAAACAATTTCCGGAACGTAAATATAGAAGTAAAAAAGTTAAAAAGTAATTCGAGGTTCGGGTCGTATCACAAGCATAGTACAAACAACTTTGTGCTTGTTGTAAGTAGTTTCATTTCTAATTAATTGTTCATTTTTTTTTCTGAGGTACATATCAACCAACGACAAAGACATTCCACTGGGAAACCTGGGGGACTTGGTATTCGAACACCCGCTAATGAGTCCATCTTACTTGAGGAGATGGGGGACTAGTGGGGTCGGGTGACGTCACTCGGTCGTTACCTACCTTTGGCGGTACATGATTTTAACTCCCCAAGTAAGATTGCCTCTTACTCGGGAACTTGGGGGACTTGTTGACAGTATATATGGTGCACCGCCAAGCATATCCAACGACCTCGTGGACCGTCCAACTGGCGCTATAGGTCTTGCTTCTGGCATGCATCGGGTAGACCGACACTTCGGCTACATCTCCATTGTGGAAGATCACCGGTGCTGCATCCGGAAGGCGTGCCCCCAGGCTCCGGAAATGGCTTCGTGAGTAGGAAAAGAGGGTTTGTGTCCCACATCGGAAACATTGTAAAGGAGGGAGGCTTCCTTGCTTATAAATAGAAGGCTTCCCCCTTAGATATTAGATAATCGGATACTTGCTATTCTACGCTTGTAACTACCCCGATGGCTTATTGGCCGATCATAGTACGTATATTCCTAAGTGGACGTAGCCATGCCCACCGTAGGCATGGTGAACCACTATAAATTCTTGTGTTATTATACCTTTATTGTGCTTTTGTTAGAGTCTCCGGATTCTTACAGAAACATACCTTGTTTCCTTTCTTTCGTTTATTGCATGTTATGTGAACTTTTGTGTGAAACATGTTGACCACTTGTAAATATTAGCATATGTTTTATTTTTGTCTTGTCTTTTAATTTCGTAGCATATTAAAATCCATTTCAAAATGCCCCCATTTAATTTCGTATTTGTATATATGTATATATGTATATATGTATATACTTTTGACATGGAATGTATATATGTATATAATTTCGTATATTATATGTTCGTTAATGTTTTGAATGTTTTGAGTACCCTTCAATCCCCTGACTGAACGATCCCTACTTATTCTATACTACTAACGTTTGTTTTGTAGGGTTATTATTTGTGTGGTGCTTCGGCAACGCATCAATTTAATAAAAATTCAACACATTATTGATCATCAAATTAGCGAAAAATTTGTAGAGAGGATTATCTCATATATACCTAAGTACTGAACGTTGAAGATATGAAAATGTGACCGAAAAGTTGGCGAAATAAGGAACTTTGCACGTTAAGTTTAAACTGAAGCTTCACTCTGGATAGGATTTGTGTGGTTTTATTTTACTTTTATATCTCTGTATTAATAATTTCACATGATGAGTTGACAAACTCAATTCTAACTTGAAAAAAGAGGGAGGTCAAAGTGTCATTTTCATAAATATGAATAGAACCTCTTAAGAAGAAATTCTATTCAAAGAGTTATATATTTTTTTTTAAACAACACTAAATCCATTATGTATCTGCTAGATAATAAATGAAGTCTAATACAAACCACATATCAGCTAGATAATAATGTATAGTTCTTTATCTAATTTGTTGATCGTTTTAGCTTTCGTATTTATGATTTACACGAACAGTTCAAGTTGAACAAATTCGGTTTATTTATTGATTTAATACAAATTCAACACATTAATGATCATCAAATTAGCTGAAAATTTGTAGAGAAGTTTATCTCATCTATACTTAAGTACTGAACGGTGAAGATATGAAATTGTGATCGAAAAGTTGGCGAAATAAGGAACTTTGCATGTTAAGTTTAAATTGAAGCTTTACTATGGATAGGATTTGTATGGTTTTATTTTACTTATATATATATATATATATTAATAATTTCACATGATGAGTTGACAAACTCAATTCTCACTTGAAAAAAGAGGAAGTTCAAAGTGTCATTTTTAGAAATATGAATAGAACCTCCTAAGAAGAAATTCTATTCAAAGAGTTATCATTTTTTCTTTTTAAACAACACTAAATCTATTATATATCCACTAGATAATAAATGAAGTTTAATACAAACCACATATCAGGGTATAACATATAACACCAACAATGTTAATATCAAACCATAAATTGTTCTTACTCAAAAATTAGGTTACATGGCATTTAAAAATTTTGAACACTCAAACCTAAACATCATTGGTAAGGATGAAGCGTGCATCATATTCAGGATGGAAATAGCCGTCTTCAACAATCGTTACACTGTATCCACAATATAGGACATCTGCCAAGCAGTCAATGCGCTCACAACATAGTTCCACCACTCTTCTTAGTCATAAACTTGGGTCCCGAATCAGGTGCAGCAGTCGCCGCTTAAGCGGCCGATTCAGCCTCCTCCGTATCGTAGGAGACCACAATACCTCCCACGGGAACTCGCACCATGTTAAATACCATGTGGCTGAATGACATTTTATGGTGAAGTTTGTAGGGAACAACAACATAACCATCTATCCAAAGAGCCCTTCTATACAAATTGTATCATGTTTTAGAATTAACAAAAATTCTCAATGAAAAGACCAAAAAAAGGATCTTTAGTGGAAGATCCCTGTACATATGTATAGTTTAATGTAATGGCCAAATCATAAAAAGTTAATGATCGAAAATTCTTAAAGGAAAAGAAGCATGTCTGCACATCCTGCTGAAGAAGCAGATAAACTGAACGCGAGCCGAAGCTCATGTGCAATAATAAACCCTGCATTCGTTAGTAGTATAGAATAAGTAGGGATCGTTCTAAGCCGGGGATTAAGGGTACCTGAAATATGATATTGTTAGACTCAAACATATATACAGTATACACAAAAACGTCACACTTTTGGGGGGTAAAAGGATCGGCAGCAATGCTGCCCTAAGACTAGGTACGGCAATAAGAGAAACAAAAACAGGAAATTAAAAACCTAAGACTAATATTTACAAGTGATCATCAACTCTCACAAAACATTTAGCACAAAGGACTCTTTAACATGTAGATTAATATGCAAGAAGATAAGGAACAAATATGAATGTTGTTTCGACCTAACCAATTTCGATCCCAATTAGAGCCTACGAGG
Organism: Potentilla sterilis; assembly: GCA_963682095.1. Lineage (NCBI taxonomy): Eukaryota > Viridiplantae > Streptophyta > Magnoliopsida > Rosales > Rosaceae > Potentilla > Potentilla sterilis. The sequence continues at coordinate 32,533,846 of OY821754.1, forward strand.
TCATCTAATCGTTGATTACTAGAGTCTTAAGATTAACTACGAGTATAATCCTAAGGTATGTGTTAACCGATTTTACTGGGCCAACAATTAAGCACATGAATCACAAATCGAAGACATGCAAACAAGCAAGGTTGTCAATCATCTTATTTAACATGCAAGTTCTAAGGGTTTTAAACTCTTTGCGAAAACACAAACCAAGACCACTACGAGTATGAATTATTCATGCTTTCAAGTTTGATGAAACCTAACACCTAGATTTACATGCAAACAACAAATGCTTAAGCACAACTAATGTTTCGGTTTATAAGGCATACTCCTTAGATTACTAATCGAATTAAGTCCTCAAACAACATCGCATACCTATTGTCCTAGTTATCAAACATAAAAATCTACAAGTCACATATCATAAATTAACATGCAAAGCATACAATTTTTAAAACCAAAATTGATTCATACATAGACATACAAATCATCACCAAAAATTCATGAGTGTTTCATAGACAAAACTTAAACATAACTAGACAAAAATACTAAACCGAAGTAGGGAGTGGATCACACTTTGAGACACCTTGAGAGCTCCACTTGGTGTGGATCCGGCGATGTATGGAAGATGGAATGAGGCTGCACGGGTCTAGGGTGGCTCGGCAGGGTAGTTTTCCAAGTTTCGGCAGAAACTTGGGTGGTGGTGGTGGTGGTTTTCGGTTTAGGGTTTTTGTCTAGGATCTTTGGTGAATTTTGGTAGAGTTTCGGCCTTGTGTTTAGCTTGAGATGAGATGATTTTTCTGTAGGAAAAGTGGGGGTATTTATAGAGAATAGGGGAGTCCTTGCCGGCAGCCCTTAAGCAAAGAGGAGTTCAGAAAACCTAGTTCAATAAGGTTTTGCAACCTTCCTTTCTTAGTCCACCAAAAATGCCCCAACTTGCCGGCAGCACAATGTTGCACCAAATCTGCCAGAATCGGCAGCTTCTCCTAGTGTGACTAGGAGAACTTCTTTCTTCAATTTTTCTTCAATGTCATGGCCTAGTGTCTTCCTCTTCCCTTCATAAAGCTTGGACTATCTTCACATATGCATTTGTACACCATTTAGTCCATCAAAAACAGAAAACACAAAAAGGGGGCAGTAGGTTCCTGGAATCGGCATATTTGACCTTGTTGCAGTAATTCCAGCATATCTCCATCCGTGGAGCTCCGATTGATGCGATTCCAAGTCTCACGTAAACTAGACACATAGGGACATCTCCCCATAAAATATCTCGGTCAAATTCCATGCAAGTCGTCGGGAATAATTTTTCGAAGTTGGGACAAAGTCCCAGGAAAATCCTGTAAGCCCCTGGATTGGAATGTTCGGACTGCCCTTTTGCAGCCAACTTTTGGGCGACTTCCCGAACTCCGATTGATCTGAAATTTTAACACAACATTCCTCAACATATGAATATTAAGCACACAAAATTTCATAGAATTCGGACAAGGATGGATCATACTTTTGCTCATCTCAAAATCGCGAAAAAGACATATTTTACAATATTTTCCAGATTTCTCAAACTTAGTCATTTTTCGGATTCTTAACCATTTTTCACAAAACTCAACCAAATTTGACACAAACTAAATTAAGACTCTATCTTAGACAAATAAGGGTTAAACAAAGCATAAACGAAGGCATAAGCATATAATATCGTCGCACATTGTGCTCCTATCATAAACTTAGACTATATATTTAAGATTTTCTCCGATTAAGGAAGAAAATTATAGAACAAAGCCTCTATTCTGATTAACGGTGGGCATAAAAAACCGTAATCCCGAACCCGTCCTGATTCTGTCCCGAAATTTGTCGGGATGGAACAAGGTTGAAATATAGAAATGTTAGGCCCGTCCCGTTTGATTACCGTGGGATGGGACGCGGGACGAAATCACAAGTCCCGTTAACGCCTGTCCCGTCCCACTTTTCAAGTTTTATTTGAAATTGTTATACTTATGTACGTATTAAGAACTTCGGATTATGGACCATTTGTTTAATGAGGGTAATCGGTAATACTTTAGAACAAATTATGCATTTTTTTTTGTTAAAAATTCCTTGTTGTTCTAGGAGAAAAGAATAATATGCAAAGCGTAGTTTTATTGATTGATAAGGAGGCCTTTATATAGGCATCACATCAAGTATCCCGAATAATCAGGGATTCCCTATTTACCAAATATACTAGATACCTAGTCTAATTAGGTCAAGACACACCATGGAAGTTACAGAATTAACCTTCCTTGAACACTCTCCCTTGTGTCGCGTACCTAATGGTGCATAAATTGTTGCCTCGCTAAAACCTTGCCAGGAAAACAAAAACCTCTTGGGTAAAAACAAAAAGCATGGTCGAAGAAAAAAGAGTACAACGCACCAACTACAGATGCGTAACACAGGCAAAAAATAGACTCCCCCTGATGTCTACATGAGAACTCCCCCTGACGAATAAATCAGTCATCGAGTTGGGATCAGCGACACATTCCAATGCGCTTCACATGCTTCACAAATGTAAATTTGGGTAGAGACTTGGTGATTAGATCAATCACATTATCCTCTTAACTGACTTGGTTCACTTGGATATTCAAAGTCCCTTGCTACGAAATGTGCTTAGTATTGTCTTCCTTGATGTATTCCAACTTCATTTGCTCAATGCAAGCCGCATTTTCTTCATAAATGCATGTTGGTCCCATCGTAGTAGACTCAAGTCCACTAGACTCTCGAATGTGAGATATAACTGAGCGAAGCCAAACACATTCTTTGATTGTTTCATGTAGTGCAATGATCTCAGCATGATTCGAGGAGGTAGCAACAAGGGTTTGCTTGGTTTATCTCCAAGATATCGCCGTATTTCTCATGGTAAAAACATAACCGATTTCAGAACGTCCTTTGTGTGGATCTGACAAGTATCCTGCATCAGCAAATCCTACCAACACGTCATTCGGTGTATTCGGGTCGGAGGGAGTGGTGCTAAAGCAGTACCGAGACCACGCTTTGGCATCCTCGGTGTCGGGTAGGGCGGCGGTACGACGTGGAGCAGAGCCGAGGCCGAGCTTCTTGGATACAAGGGTTCGGCTTGATGCCGAGTCCTGATAATTCTTGACATTTGTGTCAGCACATCGATAGTACAAGCCCGTGTCACTGGTGACGAGTTGCCTAAGCACATCTTCAATAATAACCCTACAATCGTTAGTTGTATAGAAATAAGTAGGGATCGTTCTAGCCGGGGATTAAAGGTACCTGACATGTAAAAGGTTAGAAACACATATTCACAATTATATACAAACAATGAAACGAAATCATGAGGAATTTAGATGAGGTTCGGCAACAAGTTGCCCTAAATAACTAGACACGAAATTAAATCCTATTTTACTATATATAAGTGATCATCATCTTTCACACAAAGCATTTAACACAAAAGATTCTTTAACATGTAACAAATTCGTGAATGAAAGTAAGGAACAAGTATCGACATGCATAAGACTCAAATTAGTTCCGACTACAACATAGATTGTAAGACTTCTCAAGTTTTAAGACCAAGCGGGTAGTTTTAGGCCCTAAATTATGTTAATCCGAGTAGGACGTAACAATTGTGCGCAATAGTCTAAATCAGAGACAAGTAAACAAGTAAGGGCGTCAATCTTCTTATTTTAACATGCAAGTATCTAAAGTATTAAACCATAAGTGAGAAACACAAATCAAAACAACCGGGTAGGTCTAGCTTAGTTTGTTATTACTCTAGCCGATTAAACCTAGCACCTAGATCAATGTTCAAGACAACACTAAGTACCTATTTTTATGCCCAATCCTTAGATACTAACCAATTTGAAACCTTAAACATGCATTGACCCCTATTGTCCTAATTATCTACACATGAAAATATTACAAGTTAAAATCGCAAAACAATCACATAAACTTCATACCGAATTCATACAAGAGTTTAACAAAAACCAAGAATTGAATCGATTTCATACAATCCACATAAACATAAATAAATACAATAGCCATAGGGGATCGGATCATACTCTCGAAACCTTTGAAGACTTCGAAAGACGTGGTGAAGATGCTTCGACAGAAGGTAGAACAATGGTATGGAATTTATGGAATGTGGTGATATCGGGTTTGGCTAAGTATTTGTGGCGTTTGGTGTTTGAGAGACTTGGTAGAGTTTTTGGCTAATACTTGTGCTTAGGATGAGACCCTTTTTCTCCATGGTGCCGGCCTCTATATATAGAAGAAAGGGCTCTGTAGTTTGGGACTTTTCCTTGTTCAAAACGGGATAGAAATCTTCATGCAATAAGGACTCCTAATCCGATATGGTTTAGGCTTTTCACTACCCTTCTTGAACTAGGGTTCCCTTGTTTGACCAGCCTAGGGTTTCTTCACACATGTTTCACACGTTCTAGACATGTCTTTCTCTTCCTTGATGCTCTAGGATTCGGCCGAAATACTTGCAGCCATCTTGCAGCCTCTCGGAAGGTTTCCTCGGCAGAATGCAGGCTATCGGCAGCATATCGGCAGCGTGCAGCTTCTCGGCAGCATCGGCAACGTGTCAATGTCGCTGATCCTCGACAGCGTGGGTGTCCGTATATGACACGGGGATGCCGGTATCCGATACGAGATGTCATAGGCCAAAACCTCGGCGGATACCCCTGGGATACGTCTTGGATACGTCTGGGCCAGTGTCGGATACAGCTCGGTAGCGCGAGTGTCAGGCTGCGAGTGCTGCGCAGCAGCACAGGCTGCAAATCGGCGAGGCTAGCACTGCAGCCTATCAGCAGGGGCTGAGGCTGATTCTTGCTTTCTTCTCGGCAGATTTGACCTTTGTATCTTCAATCGAGCATAACTTCCTCTAGAAAATATCTATTGATGCGATTCCAAGTTCTGTAGAAACTAGACTCAGAGATCTTTCCATATATATTTGACACGCCATCTAGTTCTAAGTCAGCTATTCTGGGAAAATTCTGGAATTCTAGTGATGAGCCCAAGAAATGCCTGGAACTTACTGGATCCGATTTTGCATAGCAATTCTTGGCAGTTTCTTTATCTCCGATTACTCTAACTCTTTCCATTGCTCAATCATCAATGTATATACTGCTCATAATTGAAGAAAATTCCATCAAAAGCAACATGGAAGCTTTATTGATTCAACAAAACATTTAAGGACTCCGATTTTTAGCACTTAGTCAAATTTCTGTAAACTTCCGACTTTTAAGCACTATTTCATTAAAACTCTACCAAAAGCTCATGACTTTATATTATGACTCGATCTTAAGTAAATAAGGGCTAAACAATGTATAAATGTAGGCATACACATATTAAGAGCGTAGCACTTTGTGCTCCTATTAACTTCCCCACACTTATCTTTTGCTAGTCCCTTACCAAACTAAATTAAACTACACTTTAAACAAACTATTGCACCTAACGATTCGTCTCAGGCTCGTATGAACACATAGTTTTCAAGTTGATGCATGAAAATGCTCAGCACGAAAATTCCAAGTTTCATGAACATGCAACATCAATATTAACATGTAAGAACAACACATAAGCATGAAAACATGTATATCTAATCCGAATTTCCTCACTAGGCATACTCTCTTCTTTTCACTCGAAGTATGGCATTCACTCATAGGTATATGCAAGAGAAAGATAATGAATTACGATGAGTAACTTGCATAAATCATGAAAAACAAAAGCTCTTTGTGAATTTTTATGGAAAACCTCATTTAACAACTATGTGCACCAATGAACCAAAACCATATGCTTACTCTTGAGAAAGACTCCACAAATCAAAGTTGATCGACCTATCTTAAGAATCATGAAAAAGATCAATAAATGGCATGTAATGGGGTTTGGCTAAGGGGTATTTGATATTTTTGGATAAGGAGGCTCAAAACGTCACCGTGGCCTTTAGCAAAGCTCGATTCTCCTTATGTCTTCTTACCAAGGGTCGGATTTCTTCTTGTTGGACCTTTCCTTCATTCTTAACTCCCAAAACATTGCAAAATAATTTTCAAGACTTAAAACCATGCTTAAATCGAACCGTGCCTATGCAATTCTTTTCTTTTCTCTCGGATGCTTTCTTTTTCTCTTTTCTTTTCTTTTCCGAGTAAAAACTTTTTCTTTTATTTTTTTAAGGCATTCGGCACATATTTTTCATACATATTCATGTCTAAGTCTATCCCACACTTGTTCTTCTTCATCACTTCACGCGAAAACTCTGTCAAAAGATCAAGTTTTGCCAAGACGTTTAAAAGGTAAAGGCATAACTATACTAAGCTCATGAAAAGTGTTTAAGGGTGATGAAAGAAAAGGCTAAATGTCGGCTCGATGGGGTTTACTAAGGTGTCCCATGACGGGCTCAAATAGGGCGCATGCTTTATTTGGCTATGGTGGTGAACCTAAAATATCTTTATTCAATCACTTTCAAAATCAAGATATTTTATGATGAAAATGTTTTGAAAATCAACAAGAGTAAGTTCTAGCATTCTAAAGTTCATTAAAAAGCTATGCACATAGTCGTTGAATATATACTGAATAATGAGGTTCATAACTATCATGCTCGAATTTTTTTTGAATTTTATCACTCATGAAGAAAGAAATTTGGCTCTAAAGCTCACAAGGTTATATCAAAACAAACAAGCTAAAACATGCATGCTTTATTAATGAACAAGTCCTACATGCTCCTACCAATGCACATTATCCATGAAACTCACAATTTGTAAACTATGCACAACTATCATCTATGTATGCAAAGAGGAGAAAACATCATTGACTACTTTAGGGGCATCCTAAGACTCGAAATAAACTATTTAAACACTCTATTTTTGTAGAATATTTTTCTGAAATTTTCTTTGCACACTGAAACATAAACGGAATACGTTATCCCACCTCACACTTAGAAAACTACATTGTCCTCAATGTAAGCTCAAAACTATAGCATGTAATCCCTAAGCATACGACAAGCGAACAAATTTCAACATATCATCACAAACCAATGAAAAAGAGAAGGGTTAAGAAATTTCAAACTTGCGGTGATGGCTCCTTCGTTTTTCTTGGTCGTATGGGGTTGCCTCCCCATTAGCGCTGAAGTATTTAAAGTCCTTAGCCTACATTTTCAATATGTGTATTGTGTTCATCGTTGTCCAAAATAATGGATCTCGGCAGCTAAAATGGCACAAAGGTGCCTTTGGAAAAATTCGTTCATATCGGCAGCGTTGTTGGTGCTATCGGCATTTGTCTTGGCTGCGCTGTCGTCAGTGGTTGGTCTCGTATTGGCAGCATGCGTATGCTCTATTGGCAGGCTCTGCGCATCGGCAGCATCAGTGTCGGCAGGACTGTAAGGCTGCAGCGCATCGGTGGAAATATCAGCAGTCTTTTCAGTGTGCATGCAAGGCTGCGCTGCGGCAGGGGCCGGAGCAGGGGCTTCGGTGGCATAGGGCTGCACATCGGCTGTGGCGGTAAGGGCGGCATCGGCTAGTTGCAAAGTATTGCCTTGGTTTGGTGCATCATTTATGTATTGTTCTTCAATGCTAACGTCGGTAAATGGTTCATGATATGGTTTTAGTCGGTGTCCATTTACCTTGAATGCATCACCCGAAACCTCACTTTGAATCTCGATGGCCCCATGTGGAAAAACGGTTTTGACAATGTAAGGTCCAAACCATCGAGATCGAAGCTTGCCCGAAAAGAGCCTAAGTCGTGCATTGAATAAGAGAACTTTTTGTCTGACTTCAAACTTTTTCCCTCGAATCATTTTGTCATGGTAGGCTCGAGTCTTCTCCTTGTATATCCATGCAGCATCATAGGCTTCATTACGTATTTCTTCAAGTTCGTTGAGTTGAAGCTTCCTATGAAGGCCGGCTGAATCTAGTTCCGTGTTGAAGGCTGTGACGGCCCACCATGCTTTGTGCTCTACCGGTAAGTGACAAGCTTTTCTATAGACTAGCCGAAAGGGAGACATACCTGTTGGCGTCTTATACGCGGTTCTATAGTCCCATAGAGCATCATCAAGTCGATCACGCCAATCTTTTCTTATTGGACCTACGGTCTTCTCTAATATTTGTTTAATCTTCCGGTTGCTCACTTCGGCCATGCCACTTGTTTGGGGATGATAAGGTGTAGATACCTTGTGTGTAACTCCATACTTCTTCAACAAAGCTTCAATAGTTCGGTTGCAAAAGTGGGAGCCGCCATCACTTATCAAGACTCTTGGAACTCCAAAGCGTGAGAAGATGTTTGTCTTGAGAAATTCAGCAACCACTTTTGAATCATTGGTGCGTGTAGCCTTTGCTTCTATCCACTTAGACACATAACAACTGCTAGCAAGATGTAGAGGAAGCCTTTGCTTGAAGAGAATGGTCCCATGAAATCGATACCCCAAAGGTCAAAGATCTCTACCTCGATGATTGGCGTGAGCGGCGTTTGGTCTCTTGGCCCAATATTGCCGACCCTTTGGCACCGGTCACATGTCCTGCAAGTTGTGTGTGCGTCTTTGAAAAGCGTCGGCCAAAAGAATTTACAACTTAGTACCTTCAAAGCCGTTTTCTTTGGTCTAAAGTGTCCTCTACATGCTTCGCTATGACAAAAGGCAAGGATGGAACGATGCTCTTTTTCCGGTCACATGCTTGGTCACTACATTGCTTCCATAAGTACGGCTCATCCCATAAGTAGTGCCGAGCTTGCTTTTTGATCTTGTTCTTGAGGTAGGTCGGCATACCTATTGGAAAGTGACGAATTGCAAGGTAATTGGCAATGTCGGCATACCAAGGTTCTTGTGTCACATCAAGCCAAAATAGTTGCTCATCCGGGAATATCTCAAGAAGTGGTAGCTAGTCTTCTTCTTTCACAATTCGGCTCAAATGATCGGTTACAACATTCTCACTTCCTTTCTTGTCTTTGATCTCTATGTCGAATTCTTGAAGTAAGAGAATCCATCGAATAAGTCTTGGCTTCGCATCCTTCTTTGTCATGAGATATCTCAAAGCGGCATGATCACTATATACAATAACTTTAGAGTTTAGTAGATATAATCTAAACTTTTCTAAAACAAAAATTACCGCTAAGAGTTCTTTCTCGGTTGTGGAGTAATTGACTTGAGCATCGTTGAGAGTCCTCGAGGCATAATAGATGGAATTCGGCTTCTTCTCTACCCTTTGGCCGAGTACGGCTCCCAATGCATAGTCTGAGGCGTCACACATAAGCTCAAATGGAAGCTCCCAATTCGGTGTAGACAAGATTGGTGCCGAACACAAGGCTTCCTTCAACCGATTGAAGACTTTCTCGCATGCTTCACTCCACTCAAACGACACATCCTTTTGCAACAAGTTACTCAATGGCTTTGCATCTTTGGAGAAGTCTTTGATAAATCGTCGATAGAATCCGACATGGCCAAGGAAGCTTCTCACGTCTCTCACATTCTTTGGCGAGGGCATGTGTTGAATGAGCTCCACTTTGGCTTTGTCTACCTCAATGCCTTTTGCCGAAATTATGTGACCAAGCACAATGCCTTGCGTCACCATGAAGTGGCACTTCTCCCAATTAAGCACAAGGTTGGTCTCAACACACCTTTCTAGTATCTCCTCTAAGTTCTCCAAACATAAGTCGAAGTCGCGTCCATACACGCTAAAGTAATCCATGAAGACCTCGATCTTGTTTTCAATAAAGTCGGAGAAGATGTTGTACATGCATCGTTGAAACGTGCTGGGTGCGTTGCAAAGGCTGAACGGCATCCTTCGATATGCGAAGGTGCCGAATGGACAAGTGAAAGTAGTCTTCTCTTGATCATCCGGGTGTATCATGATTTGGTTGTAGCTACTATATCCATCAAGAAAACAATAAAACTCATGGCCGGCTAACCTTTCGAGCATTTGATCCATGAACGGCAAAGGCATGTGATCCTTCCTTGTTGTTGCGTTGAGCTTCCTATAGTCGATACACATGCGATGTCCGGTCACAAGTCTTTGAGGCACTAGCTCATTTTTCTCATTCTTCACAACCGTTACACCACTTTTCTTTGGCACTACTTACACTGGTGAGACCCACTTGCTATCCGAAATAGGGTATATGACTCCACAATCAAGAAGCTTAATAATTTCGTCCTTCACTACCTTCATTATTAGAGGGTGCAATCGGCGTTGCCCCTCTCTTGTCGGTTTCGGTCCTTCTTCAAGCAATATTCGATGAACACATGTCGTAGGGCTTATTCCCTTGATGTCCACCAAGGTCGAAGCTATTGCGGTTTTATACTTCTTAAGAACACTCACTAACTCTTCTTCTTGCTTCTTTGTAAGCTTTGAAGACACAATAACCGGTAAAGTGTCCTCTTCTCCAAGATATACATACTTCAAATGACTAAGGAGCTCTTTTAATTCCAATTTTGGGGCCTCTTCCACACTTGGATGAAATTTTGTTGTGGCATTTGGGATTGACAAGAACGAACCTTTCTCAAACCGTGGGGCTGCATTGAATTCAGCAACCACTTCCCTTAAGCATGGCTCGAGTTTCTCTTCTTCTTCTTGCGTGATTCGTTCACCCTTCTTGTCAAATCCCGCCCCTTGCTTTATGGTTCGTTGCTATGCGTCGAGCGAGGTCGACATGAGTCGCTCGACCTCCTCAATAACTTCAATAGCTCAGCATTCTTCTTCCTTGACAACCGGATACTTCATGGCGTTAAAAACATTGAACTTAATTACCTCACCATCAAACTCCATCGTCAAGTGATAGGAGCACAATGTGCGACGATATTATATGCTTATGCCCTCGTTTATGCTTTGTTTAACCCTTATTTGTCTAAGATAGAGTCATAATGTAGTTAGTGTCATTTTGGTAGAGTTTTGGTGAAATGTGCTTAATTGTCCGAAAAATGACTAAGTATGAGAAATCTGGAAAATAGTGCAAAACATGTCTTTTTCACGATTTTGTGACGAGTACAAGTTTGATCTATCCTTGTCCGAATTCTATGAAATTTGGTGTGCTTAATATTCAGATACTGAGGAATGTCGTGTTAAAATTTCAGATCAATCGGAGTTCGGGAAGCCACCCAAAAGTTGGCTGCAAAACGGCAGTCCGAACATTTCAATTAAGGGGCTTCCAGGATTTTCCTGGGACTGTGTCCCAACTTCGAAAAATCATTCCCGTCGACTCACAAGGAATTTGGTCGAACTGTTTTATGGGGAGATGGCCATATGTGTCTAGTTTATCTGAGACTTGGAATCACATCAATCGGAGCTCCACAGATGGAGATATGCCGGAATTACTGCAACAAGGTCAAATCTGCCGATTCTAGGAACCTACTGCCCCCTTTTTGTGTTTTCTGTTTTTGATGGACCAAATGGTGTACAAATGCATATGTGAAGATGGTCCAAGCTTTATGAAGGGAAGAGGAAGACACTAGGCCATGGCATTGAAGAAAAACTTGAAGAAAGACGTTCTCCTAGTCACACTAGGAGAAGCTGCCGGATAGAGGCAGATTGTATGCCTTTGTGTGCTGCCGGCAATTGGGGTATTTTTCGATGGACCAAGACATGTCAAATGAAGTCCAAGACCATACAAGAAGTCCATGAAGATGTGAAGCCCAAGCCTTGAAGAAAATATTCAGAAAAGAAAACCTAATTGGATTAAGAAAGGAAGGTTGCAAAACCTTAATGAACTAGGTTTTCTGAATCCCTTTTGGCTTAAGGGACTGCCGGCAGCCTCTCTCCCTATCCTCTATATATACCCAACTTTTCCTACTGAAAAAGTGTCACATTCTAAAGCAAAAACCCTAGCCAAAGCTCTACCAATTTTCAGCCAAAGATCCTACATAAAAACACAAACCAAAAGCCACCACCACCACCATACAATCCTGCCGATTATCTCCACCTTTCATCCAGCCACCACCGAGCCATACTCCATCAGATCCACACGACTTGAAGCCCTCAAAGGTGTCTGCAAAAGTGTGATCTACTCCCTACTCTTGGTTTGTAATAGTTTTTATGTAGTTATGTGTAGTTTTGTCTATGAAACTCATATGTATGTTTGGTTATTGTGTTTTCATGTCTATGTGAAAAACAATTGTGAATTTGGTTTTATGATGATGCATGTTAATTTAATTCTTATGATGTTAATAAGAAATTTCAAAGATAAGTTTCGAATTGCATGCTAAATTGTAATGAAAATATGAAGTAAAGAGATAGGATTAGATAGGCAAGCATGTTCACTCTGATTCTAGTAATTCGTTCTTGGTTTAGTCTTTAAATCCGTGTGCCGCAAAGATTGGTACTTAGCATATTCGCGATGTGTTTTGAGTATTGGTCTTGTATCCGTCAATAATAGGACTAGAGTGGTTTAAACGACTATGCATGTTAACAAGAAGTGGTGACGCCTTGCTTGATTGATATGTTTCCGACTAAAAAGACCTTGTGCCTAATTACTTTGCATGTTTGATTTCGACGATAAGTGTTCTCAAATGTGTTTAGTATAACTTTAGGGTTAGACGATAAGTTAATCTTGAAGTACTTGAGAGTCTTAATCGATTAGTAAACCGATAAGGAGCTAATTAGGTTGGAACTAAGTCGGATCTAGGATATTGTGTGCTCTTGCCGTGTCTTATCTTATAACTTTGCTATGTGTTTTGAGTGCTTTTGTGTTAGTAATTTGTGGAAGAATGTCGACCAAACTTGTATATAGTAATTTAGGATTTTAAGTTGCTGTCTTTATGCATGATTTAGAGGCAGCCCTTTTGCTGCCGAGCCTAGGATTTTCATGTTTCGAATTTCTTTTCTTTCAATGCTTGTGCCGTGTGTAGTTTAGGGCAGCTTGCTGCCGTACCCTATTCCCCCATATGTGTGACGATTTTGTATATATGTGAATATGTTTGAGACTAACAATTTCATATCTCAGGTACCCTTAATCCCCGGCCTAGAACGATCCCTACTTACTCATACTACTAACGATATTTTTGTAGGGTTATTATTGCATGTGAGCTCCGGCTCCCATCAATTTTTGGCGCCGTTGCCGGGGATTATAAAAGCTTGTTTTATGTTATTGTTGTGTATATAATGTTGCTGGAAATTTTTGTTGTGAAGTTGTAAAGTTGTAAATTTTAAGTTTATTATGGGATTTTGTAAAGTAAAAATATGCTTCGGCATGTAGAGTTTAAATTTCGAAAGTTGCATGATGTATAATGATGTATGTTGGTAATCACTTAGTTTAATTTCTAGGAAGTTGATATGTTGTGTATGTTTGAGTTTATTGTAGTTTCTAAAGTGTAACATGTAGGTGAAGCCTCTTTTGTTGATCATAACCAAAACCCTTCATGTGAATGGTACTTTGTCGGAGGGCGTTTCTATGTAGATTGGGAAACGCGGGATACTTCCCCCCCACGCATATAAGCGTTTCTTCGGTAATAGTATTACTTCTATGAGGTTGAGGGCGGTTTTAATCAACACTTGAGACCGCTAGGGATCCGTGTTTGTTTTACAAAGTATGGGGAAGTTATTATCATAGATATGGTTCTCAGGTTTGTTTAACTGGATCTCAAGGCCCATAGACTGATGTTCATTCTCGGTGAGTGAGTCGATAGGGGGTTCGCCCTCCGTGGTGTCCAACAACGAGTCCTGCCTGGTTCCTGTAGGGGGTTCGCCCTCCGTGATTTTAATGACCTTTGAAACGTAAAATCCGCACGACCTAGTCGACAGCTTGTGCCGAAGCATCACCTCACTTTAGACGCTAGAACATAACTTGACATATGTGGCCTATTTTCTTCAAAGATAAAACATGTTGTGTGGTTCAAACTCTTGAGGTATATCGGATTAAGCATGATACTACCGGGGGCTGTATCAGTCCATTGCACCGTTATCTCCTCTGCTCCACGTACTTCGAGAGTTAGAACAAATCTAAAAGAAATTAGACTTAGCAATTACATGTTCATGACCTTTTCGATTTTTAATTTCTTGTTGCCGAGCCATATTTGTATCTTTTGCCGAAATTTTTGTTCTTTGCCGTGTGATGTGTATGGCTTGCCGATTGTGTCTTGTGCTATTGTTGAAATATGTTATGTAATCGCCAATGCCGTGGCTTGTAATGATGTATATTCTTGTTTTCTATTTCTTTACGAGGTTCTAACTTGTTTAAATGCTGCAAATTTCAGAAATAGTGCATGTCCGAGTCTAGTATTTGGACAAGAGATCTTCAAGGCCGTTTGCAACGTTTAGATCAAGAACTCGCTATTGCTCGTTTTGTGCCATTACCACCATCTTCACCAACCAGTTCATCAGTATCATCATCCTTGCCGTCCTCCCCTATAGTGCCGTCCATTTCAGAGTCAGTGCCGAGTTCACCATCAGTAGTGTCATCGTCTTGTGATCTTCAGAACCCAGAATTTGAGGCCTTTGCCGAATTAGAAGAAGAAGAAGAGATCATGGCATCAATCAGATCACAGAATGGTCATGTTGCTGGAGCTGGAGTTGCTCCTTCTAATATTACTTATCCTCCTTTGGAAACTGACAAGACTGGAGAGATTGAATTGAGGAGTGGATTCCTCCATAAGCTGAAGTCATTTTATGGGATGCCGAGTGAGGACCCTAATAAGCATCTACAGTGGTTTAACTTCACCACGGAGTCTATGTGCCCAAGAGGGACCGATTTGCAACACTTCAAAATGAAGGCATTTCCGTTTTCTCTAGAAGATCAAGCGAAGGAGTGGTTGTTTGAGGTGCCTAGTGGTCGCATTGTTTCGTGGAGTACTATGATGGATGAGTTTTTACTCAAGTACTTTCCTGCTTCACGTATCACTGATCTGAGGAAGCAAATTACTAGTGTGAAGCAAGCCGGAGATGAGACTTTCTTCGACTACTACAAGAGGTTCAAGTCCCTAGTTTCTTTGTGTCCATCGCATGGCATTAGCGATGGACTCTTGCTACAATATTTCTATGAGGGATTGCGCGTCATGGAGAGAGAGTTTCTTGACTCGGCCGCGGGAGGTAGCTTTTTGGAGTTGAACGCCGGAGCGGTAAGAAGTTTGTTGGAAGTTCGTTCTTTGAACAACCAACAATTTGGCATGGCACGAGAGAATGTGCAAAGGAATGAGAAAGTACATGAGACGTCTTCGAGCTCAAAGTTAGAAGATAAAGTGGACAAGCTCACCGACTTGGTGAGTAATTTGATGAAGAAGCGTGCTAGTGTTTGTGGTATTTGCACCGAGGGCCATGAAACCGACCAATGCCCTCAATTTGGAGTTAATGAGGGAGTAGAGGAGTGCAATGCAATTGGTTTTCAAGGAGGCCAATGATTTGGCAATTTCAATCCAAGGTTCAATGATCATCCGAACTTTCGATGGGCAAATAATGACAACGTGCTTAGGGCACCTATGCAACCGAGAGAAGGAGGAGCGCCATTTGTACCGAGGCCACCATTTGTGCCTCGGCAGCCATACATGCCGAACCAAGGACACTTTGCTGCATTGCCGAACCAGCCACAAGGAGGGCCGAGCCAAGGCCAAGGCCAAGCTTCGCCGGGCAATCCGAATTACGATGCTTTGATTCAATCTTTGTCAAGTGCTACTCAAGCATTACTCGCGGGGCAACAAAATCATCAAAAGGACATTGGTGAGCTCAAAACTCAAATGGGGCAAGTTGTGGATTTCATGGGAAGATTTAATGAGCAAGGAAAGTTGCCAAGCAATACGATTCCAAATCCGAGGAACGAGCAAGCCAAAGTGATTCAAACTCGAAGCGGAAGAGAGTTGTTTCCTCCAACAAGTCCAAAGAAGAAGCGAGTGACTTTCAAGGGAATAAATGAGGATGAGATGGCTGCCGGACCTGTCATTGCCGGCAGCCATGATGGAGATGCCGAGGAGAGCCATGTTGCCGAGCATGATGATGATGCCGGCAATGTTGCTGCCGAGAGGAGTGGAGGTGCAACCGAGAAAAAGGGTGATGCCGGCAACCATGGTATGAATGATAAGGGGCTGCGTAACGAGCTTGAGTACGATCCCGCCACATCAAAGAATGAGGTATTGCCGAAACAAGCAAGCAAGGGAGGGGAGTCATCATCTAGTGCCCCATTCCCTTCACGCTTTGCTAGAACGAAGAAAGATAAATCCGATGAAGAGGTATTGGAGATTTTCCGGAAAGTGCAAGTCAACATCCCTTTGTTGGAGTGCATTAAACAAGTACCAAAGTATGCTAAGTTTTTGAAGGAGCTTTGCACGGCAAGGAGGCATACTAGAGAGACTTGTGTGGTAACTATGAGCGAGACGGTGTCGGCCGTTATTCAAAGGAAGTTGCCACCAAAGATGAAGGATCCGGGGAGCTTCAATGTGCCTTGTGTCATAGGCAATACTCGATTTGAGGATGTTATGTTGGATTTGGGAGCATCGATCAATGTCATGCCACTCAATGTGTATCAAACGTTGAGTATAGGGCCTCTCAAGAAGGATAATGTCATCATTCAACTTGCGGATCGCTCAAGCAAATATCCGGAGGGGTATGTAGAGGATGTGTTGGTGCAAGTCAACCAATTGATTTTTCCCGCCGATTTCTATGTGGTTGAGATGGAGGATTCGCCGGTCAACAACACTCAATTACTTTTAGGGCGACCATTCATGAGGACCGCGCGTACAAAGATAGATGTGGCCGAGGGCAACCTAACTATGGAGTTTGATGGTGAGGTAATCAAGTTCAATGTTTTTGACGCCATGAGATTTCCCAATGTTGATTTCAAGGAGGGTTGTGCCATTGATGTTTTGGAGGAGGTCGAGCAAGTTATGTCGACCTCGCTCGACGCATAGCAATTAGCGATTGAGCAAGGGGTCGGATTTGACAAGAAGGGAAAACGAGTCACGTTTGAGCAAGAAAAAGCCGAGCCTAAAGTAACCGAGCCAAGCATTGCCGAGAAGGGGGTTTATGCCGAGCCCTTCATGATCATGCCGAGCCCAATGGAGGTTTGTGCCGAGATAGAGGCTCGGCCATACAACAAAGTTTTTGATTCGTTCTTGTCAATTCCAAGTGCCACAACAAAATTTCGACCAAGTGTGGAAGAGGCCCCAAAGTTAGAACTTAAAGAGCTCCCTAGTCATTTGAAATATGCTTATCTTGGAGAAGAAGATACACTACCGGTTATTGTGTCTTCAATGCTTAGTGAGAAGCAAGAAGTGGATTTGATACGTGTGCTTAAGAAGTACAAGACCGCCATAGGTTGGACCTTAGCGGATATCAAGGGAATAAGCCCTACTACTTGTGTTCATCGTATTTTGTTAGAAGAAGGAGCTAAGCCGACAAAGGAAGCTCAACGTCGACTTCACCCTCCAATGATGAAGGTTGTGAAGGAAGAAATTATCAAGTTGCTCGATTGTGGGGTGATCTACCCAATCTCGGATAGTAAGTGGATATCTCCCGTGCAAGTTGTGCCGAAGAAGAGTGGTGTAACGGTTGTCAAGAATGAGAAGAATGAGCTTGTGCCACAAAGACTTGTAACCGGTCATAGGATGTGCATCGACTATAGGAAGCTCAACGCTACAACAAGGAAGGATCACATGCCTTTGCCGTTTATGGATCAAATGCTAGAGAGGTTGGCCGGTCATTCTTACTATTGCTTTCTTGATGGATATAGTGGCTACAATCAAATCATGATACACCCAGACGATCAAGAGAAGACCACTTTTACTTGTCCATTTGGCACGTTTGCATATCGGCGGATGCCATTCGGACTTTGCAACGCACCCGGCACTTTTCAAAGATGTATGTATGCTATCTTCTCGGATTTTATTGAAGACATTATCGAAGTGTTTATGGATGATTTTAGTGTATATGGAGGCACCTTCGATGCATGTTTGGGGAACTTGGAGAAGATACTTAAGAGGTGTGTAGAGACAAATCTTGTGCTCAATTGGGAGAAGTGTCACTTCATGGTCACGCAAGGCATTGTTCTAGGGCACATAATTTCGGCAAGAGGCTTAGAGGTTGACAAAGCCAAAGTGGAGCTAATACAAGCATTGCCGAGCCCTAGGTGTGTAAAAGATGTGAGAAGTTTTCTTGGCCAAGCGGGGTTCTATCGACGATTTATCAAGGACTTCTCTTCAATTGCCAAGCCATTGAGCAACTTGTTACAAAAAGAGGTGACGTTTGAGTGGTCGGAGGCGTGTGAGGATGCCTTTTGCCGATTAAAGATGCTATTATGTACGGCACCTATACTTGTTTCCCCTAATTGGGACGAGCCGTTTGAGTTGATGTGTGATGCTAGTGATTATGCACTTGGAGCGGTACTTGGACAACGAATTGATAAGAAGCCATGCGCCATTTACTATGCTTCAAGGACTCTCAACGATGCACAACTCAACTACACAACAACGGAGAAGGAACTCTTAGCGGTAATCTTTGCTTTGGAAAAGTTTCGATCATATCTTTTGAATTCCAAAGTCATTGTTTATAGTGATCATGTCGCTTTGAGATATCTTATGACAAAAAAGGATGCTAAGCCGAGGCTTATTCGATGGATTCTTTTGCTTCAAGAGTTCGATATTGAGATCAAAGATAAGAAAGGTGTAGAGAATGTCGTAGCCGATCATTTGAGTAGACTTGTGCAAGATGTGGATCGGCTGCCCCTATTAGAATCCTTTCCGGATGAGCAACTTTTTCGACTTGAAGTGCTTGAGCCTTGGTATGCCGACATTGCAAATTTTCTAGCCACACGCCGATTCCCCAAGGAGTTGCCGAACCACCATCAACAAAGAATAAGGAAGCAAGCTCGACACTTCTTGTGGGATGATCCGTACTTATGGAAGCAATGTGGTGATCAAGTGCTTAGAAGATGTGTGCCGGAGAATGAGCATCGTTCCATCCTTACTTTTTGTCATAGTGAGGCGTGTGGAGGACATTTTGGGCCGAAGAAGACGGCATTGAAGGTACTTAATTGTGGTTTCTTTTGGCCTACAATTTTCAAAGATGCATTCATGTTTTGTAAGTCATGTGATCGATGCCAACGAATGGGGAATATTGGACCAAGAGATCAAATGCCGTTACACCCCATCACTTCTATTGAGATTCATGATCTTTGGGGGATTGACTTCATGGGACCGTTTCCTTCAAGTAAGGGCTTTCTCTACATATTGCTTGCGGTGGATTATGTGTCAAAGTGGATTGAAGCCAAGGCTACACGCACCAACGATGCTAAGGTGGTAGCCGAGTTTCTCAAGACCAACATCTTTTCACGTTTTGGAGTTCCAAGAGTCTTGATTAGCGATGGAGGATCCCATTTTTGTAACCGCACCATTGAAGCCTTATTGAAGAAGTATGGAGTCACACATAAAGTTTCCACACCATATCATCCCCAAACTAGTGGCATGGCCGAAGTAAGTAATCGAGAGATCAAGCAAATACTTGAGAAGACCGTTGGACCTTCAAGGAAGGATTGGAGTGATCGTCTCGATGATGCTTTGTGGGCTTATAGGACAGCATACAAGACACCGATAGGTATGTCACCTTTTCGGTTAACATATGGCAAAGCATGTCACTTACCGGTAGAACTTGAGCATAGAGCATGGTGGGCGGTTAAGGCCTTCAACATGAGCATTGATGAGGCCGGCCTTCATAGGAAGCTTCAACTCAACGAACTTGAAGAAATACGGAATGAAGCTTATGAAGCCGCATGGATTTACAAGCAAAAGACTAAGGTTGCACATGATAAGATGCTTCGACGGAAGGAGTTTGAAGTTGGTCAAAAAGTTCTCTTGTATCATTCACGACTCCAACTTTTTCCGGGTAAATTGCGCTCACGTTGGATTGGACCATTCATTGTTCTTCAAGTGTTTCCACATGGAGCCATAGAAATTCGGAATGAAGCTACGGGAAACATATTCAGGGTAAATGGACATAGACTCAAGCCGTACTACGAGCCATTTGAACCCATACATGATGAAACCGACGTGCATGATCCTCCAAGCCAAGGGGCTACCATTGCTATTGTTCATGCCGAGCTGCACCCTTCACCTACACCCCAATGCCGAGACCAAGAAGCTGCCGGACCTGCCATTGCCGGCAGCTTACACACAACATTGCCGGATACACTCCTTGCTGCCGAGAATCAACTGTCCCTACTTCCTGCTGAAACCGAGCATCCTGTCGGACCTGCCATCGCCGGCAGGCTTGATGATATGACACATGAGGTGCAACACAACCTAGCTGGACTCAAGGATACGCCGGATACGTTTGACTTGGTACCGGACACGGAGGCGGTACAGCCGGACACGCAGATTGCACCACACTCGGATACGCAGCCTTCTACAAGCACCGATTCGGACACCTCATGCAACGATCTTCTTATCGAACTTCTTCTTGCCGATTTGAGTTGTTTTGGAACACGATGAACACATGCAAAACACGGTGAAAAGTCTAGGCTATGGACTATAAACACAAAGCGCTACTTGGGAGGCAACCCATGTCGATTAAAGAAAAGTGAAGGAGCCATCACCGAGAGTTTGAAATTTCTTAACCCTTCTCTTTTCCTTTGATTTGTGATGATATGTTGGAATATGTTAGCCAATTGCATGCTTAGGAAATTCGTTGATATTGTTTTGTGCTTACATTGAGGGCAATGTAATTTTCTAAGTGTGGGGTGGGATAACGTATTCCGTTTTTGTTTAATGTTTTTTGTGTGCTTAGTTTAGAAAAGAAAAATTCAGAAAATTGTAACACAAAAATAGAGTGTTTAAATTGTTGTTTCGAGTCTTAGGATGCCCCTAATATGTCAATGATGTTTTTCTCCTCTTTGCATACATAGATGATGGTTATGCATACAATTAAAATTGTGAGTTTCATGGATTATGTGCATTGGTAGGAGCATGTAGGACTTGTTGATTAATTAAGCATGCATGTTTTTAGCTAGTTTATGTCCTAAATAACCTATGTGAGCTTTAGTGCCAAATTGCTTTCTTCTTGAGCGATAAAAGATAAAATTCGATAGATTCGTAGGAAGCATGAAACCTCATAATTCTTTGCATATTCGATGACTATGTGCCATAGCTTTTTAATGAACTCTAGTATGCTAGAACTTACTCTTGTTGATTTTCGAAACGTTTATATCATAAAATACTTTGATTTTGAATATGATTGAATAAAGATCATTTAGGTTTACCACCATGGCCAAATAAAGCATGTGCCCTATTGGAGCCCGTCGTGGGACACCTTAGTAAACCCCTTTGAGCCGATATTGAGCCTTTTCTTTCATCACCCTTAAACACTTTCCATGAACTTAGTATAGTGATGCCTTTACTGTGTGTTTCGGCAAAGCTTGAATTTTTGAAAGCGTTTTCGCGTGTGTGATGAAGAAGAACAAGTGTGGGGTAGACTTAGCCATGAATTTGTATGTAAAATGTATGCATGCCGTACCTAGGAAAAGACAAGAAAAAAAATGCTCGGATTAAAAAGAAAAATAAAAGAAGCCGAGAGAAAAAGAAAAAAAAGGGGTACGGCATAGGCATGAAAAGAAAAATTTTGTGTATGGCTATTGTCTAGATTTTTGTTGTAATGTTATGGGAAGAAAAGAATGAAGTATGGGTCCAACAAGATGAAATTTGACCCTTTCGGCGAGAAGACATAAGGAGATTCGAGCTTTGCTAAGGCCTTAGTGACGTTTCTAAGCCTCCTTATCCAAATATCGAATACCTCTTTGCCTAGCCCCATTACAACCCTTTTATTGATCTTTTTCATGATTCTTAAGATGGTTAAAATTGATTTGTGGAGATTATCTCAAGAGTAAGCTTATGGTTTTGGTTCATTGGTGCATATAGTTGTCATATGAGGTTCTTCCATCAAAATTCACAAAGTGCCTTCGTTTCTTTGATATATGCAAGTCACTCTTTGTATTTCATGATCTTTCGCTTGCATATATTATTGAGTGAATAACCATGCTTCGAGAGAAAAGAAGAGAGTATGCCTAGTGAGGTGATTTGAATTAGCTTTTACATGTTTACATGCTTACCTTTTTGCTCTTGTATGTTCATATTGATGTCACATGTTCATGAAGCTTGGAATTTTCGTGCTTAGCATTCTCATGCATAACTTGAAAGCTATGTGTACATACGAGCCTGAGACAAATTGTTAGGGGCAATAGTTTGTTTAGAGTCTAGTTTAATTTAGTTTGCTAAGGGACTAGCAAAGGATAAGTGTGGGGTAGTTGATAGGAGCACAATGTGCGACGATATTATATGCTTATGCCCTCGTTTATGCTTTGTTTAACCCTTATTTGTCTAAGATAGAGTCATAATGTAGTTAGTGTCATTTTGGTAGAGTTTTGGTGAAATGTGCTTAATTGTCCGAAAAATGACTAAGTATGAGAAATCTGGAAAATAGTGCAAAACATGTCTTTTTCGCGATTTTGTGACGAGTACAAGTTTGATCTATCCTTGTCCGAATTCTATGAAATTTGGTGTGATTAATATTCAGATACTGAGGAATGTCGTGTTAAAATTTCAGATCAATCGGAGTTCGGGAAGCCACCCAAAAATTGGCTGCAAAACGGCAGTCCGAACATTTCAATTAAGGGGCTTCCAGGATTTTCCTGGGACTGTGTCCCAACTTCGAAAAATCATTCCCGTCGACTCACAAGGAATTTGGTCGAACTGTTTTATGGGGAGATGGCCATATGTGTCTAGTTTATCTGAGACTTGGAATCGCATCAATCGGAGCTCCACAGATGGAGATATGCCGGAATTACTGCAACAAGGTCAAATCTGCCGATTCCAGGAACCTACTGCCCCCTTTTTGTGTTTTCTGTTTTTGATGGACCAAATGGTGTACAAATGCATATGTGAAGATGGTCCAAGCTTTATGAAGGGAAGAGGAAGACACTAGGCCATGGCATTGAAGAAAAACTTGAAGAAAGACGTTCTCCTAGTCACACTAGGAGAAGCTGCCGGATAGAGGCAGATTGTATGCCTTTGTGTGCTGCCGGCAATTGGGGTATTTTTCGATGGACCAAGACATGTCAAATGAAGTCCAAGACCATACAAGAAGTCCATGAAGATGTGAAGCCCAAGCCTTGAAGAAAATATTCAGAAAAGAAAACCTAATTGGATTAAGAAAGGAAGGTTGCAAAACCTTAATGAACTAGGTTTTCTGAATCCCTTTTGGCTTAAGGGACTGCCGGCAGCCTCTCTCCCTATCCTCTATATATACCCAACTTTTCCTACTGAAAAAGTGTCACATTCTAAAGCAAAAACCCTAGCCAAAGCTCTACCAATTTTCAGCCAAAGATCCTACATAAAAACACAAACCAAAAGCCACCACCACCACCATACAATCCTGCCGATTATCTCCACCTTTCATCCAGCCACCACCGAGCCATACTCCATCAGATCCACACGACTTGAAGCCCTCAAAGGTGTCTGCAAAAGTGTGATCTACTCCCTACTCTTGGTTTGTAATAGTTTTTATGTAGTTATGTGTAGTTTTGTCTATGAAACTCATATGTATGTTTGGTTATTGTGTTTTCATGTCTATGTGAAAAACAATTGTGAATTTGGTTTTATGATGATGCATGTTAATTTAATTCTTATGATGTTAATAAGAAATTTCAAAGATAAGTTTCGAATTGCATGCTAAATTGTAATGAAAATATGAAGTAAAGAGATAGGATTAGATAGGCAAGCATGTTCACTCTGATTCTAGTAATTCGTTCTTGGTTTAGTCTTTAAATCCGTGTGCCGCAAAGATTGGTACTTAGCATATTCGCGATGTGTTTTGAGTATTGGTCTTGTATCCGTCAATAATAGGACTAGAGTGGTTTAAACGACTATGCATGTTAACAAGAAGTGGTGACGCCTTGCTTGATTGATATGTTTCCGACTAAAAAGACCTTGTGCCTAATTACTTTGCATGTTTGATTTCGACGATAAGTGTTCTCAAATGTGTTTAGTATAACTTTAGGGTTAGACGATAAGTTAATCTTGAAGTACTTGAGAGTCTTAATCGATTAGTAAACCGATAAGGAGCTAATTAGGTTGGAACTAAGTCGGATCTAGGATATTGTGTGCTCTTGCCGTGTCTTATCTTATAACTTTGCTATGTGTTTTGAGTGCTTTTGTGTTAGTAATTTGTGGAAGAATGTCGACCAAACTTGTATATAGTAATTTAGGATTTTAAGTTGCTGTCTTTATGCATGATTTAGAGGCAGCCCTTTTGCTGCCGAGCCTAGGATTTTCATGTTTCGAATTTCTTTTCTTTCAATGCTTGTGCCGTGTGTAGTTTAGGGCAGCTTGCTGCCGTACCCTATTCCCCCATATGTGTGACGATTTTGTATATATGTGAATATGTTTGAGACTAACAATTTCATATCTCAGGTACCCTTAATCCCCGGCCTAGAACGATCCCTACTTACTCATACTACTAACGATATTTTTGTAGGGTTATTATTGCATGTGAGCTCCGGCTCCCATCAATTTTTGGCGCCGTTGCCGGGGATTATAAAAGCTTGTTTTATGTTATTGTTGTGTATATAATGTTGCTGGAAATTTTTGTTGTGAAGTTGTAAAGTTGTAAATTTTAAGTTTATTATGGGATTTTGTAAAGTAAAAATATGCTTCGGCATGTAGAGTTTAAATTTCGAAAGTTGCATGATGTATAATGATGTATGTTGGTAATCACTTAGTTTAATTTCTAGGAAGTTGATATGTTGTGTATGTTTGAGTTTATTGTAGTTTCTAAAGTGTAACATGTAGGTGAAGCCTCTTTTGTTGATCATAACCAAAACCCTTCATGTGAATGGTACTTTGTCGGAGGGCGTTTCTATGTAGATTGGGAAACGCGGGATACTTCCCCCCCACGCATATAAGCGTTTCTTCGGTAATAGTATTACTTCTATGAGGTTGAGGGCGGTTTTAATCAACACTTGAGACCGCTAGGGATCCGGGTTTGTTTTACAAAGTATGGGGAAGTTATTATCATAGATATGGTTCTCAGGTTTGTTTAACTGGATCTCAAGGCCCATAGACTGATGTTCATTCTCGGTGAGTGAGTCGATAGGGGGTTCGCCCTCCGTGGTGTCCAACAACGAGTCCTGCCTGGTTCCTGTAGGGGGTTCGCCCTCCGTGATTTTAATGACCTTTGAAACGTAAAATCCGCACGACCTAGTCGACAGCTTGTGCCGAAGCATCACCTCACTTTAGACGCTAGAACATAACTTGACATATGTGGCCTATTTTCTTCAAAGATAAAACATGTTGTGTGGTTCAAACTCTTGAGGTATATCGGATTAAGCATGATACTACCGGGGGCTGTATCAGTCCATTGCACCGTTATCTCCTCTGCTCCACGTACTTCGAGAGTTAGAACAAATCTAAAAGAAATTAGACTTAGCAATTACATGTTCATGACCTTTTTGATTTTTAATTTCTTGTTGCCGAGCCATATTTGTATCTTTTGCCGAAATTTTTGTTCTTTGCCGTGTGATGTGTATGGCTTGCCGATTGTGTCTTGTGCTATTGTTGAAATATGTTATGTAATCGCCAATGCCGTGGCTTGTAATGATGTATATTCTTGTTTTCTATTTCTTTACGAGGTTCTAACTTGTTTAAATGCTGCAAATTTCAGAAATAGTGCATGTCCGAGTCTAGTATTTGGACAAGAGATCTTCAAGGCCGTTTGCAACGTTTAGATCAAGAACTCGCTATTGCTCGTTTTGTGCCATTACCACCATCTTCACCAACCAGTTCATCAGTATCATCATCCTTGCCGTCCTCCCCTATAGTGCCGTCCATTTCAGAGTCAGTGCCGAGTTCACCATCAGTAGTGTCATCGTCTTGTGATCTTCAGAACCCAGAATTTGAGGCCTTTGCCGAATTAGAAGAAGAAGAAGAGATCATGGCATCAATCAGATCACAGAATGGTCATGTTGCTGGAGCTGGAGTTGCTCCTTCTAATATTACTTATCCTCCTTTGGAAACTGACAAGACTGGAGAGATTGAATTGAGGAGTGGATTCCTCCATAAGCTGAAGTCATTTTATGGGATGCCGAGTGAGGACCCTAATAAGCATCTACAGTGGTTTAACTTCACCACGGAGTCTATGTGCCCAAGAGGGACCGATTTGCAACACTTCAAAATGAAGGCATTTCCGTTTTCTCTAGAAGATCAAGCGAAGGAGTGGTTGTTTGAGGTGCCTAGTGGTCGCATTGTTTCGTGGAGTACTATGATGGATGAGTTTTTACTCAAGTACTTTCCTGCTTCACGTATCACTGATCTGAGGAAGCAAATTACTAGTGTGAAGCAAGCCGGAGATGAGACTTTCTTCGACTACTACAAGAGGTTCAAGTCCCTAGTTTCTTTGTGTCCATCGCATGGCATTAGCGATGGACTCTTGCTACAATATTTCTATGAGGGATTGCGCGTCATGGAGAGAGAGTTTCTTGACTCGGCCGCGGGAGGTAGCTTTTTGGAGTTGAACGCCGGAGCGGCAAGAAGTTTGTTGGAAGTTCGTTCTTTGAACAACCAACAATTTGGCATGGCACGAGGGAATGTGCAAAGGAATGAGAAAGTACATGAGACGTCTTCGAGCTCAAAGTTAGAAGATAAAGTGGACAAGCTCACCGACTTGGTGAGTAATTTGATGAAGAAGCGTGCTAGTGTTTGTGGTATTTGCACCGAGGGCCATGAAACCGACCAATGCCCTCAATTTGGAGTTAATGAGGGAGTAGAGGAGTGCAATGCAATTGGTTTTCAAGGAGGCCAATGATTTGGCAATTTCAATCCAAGGTTCAATGATCATCCGAACTTTCGATGGGCAAATAATGACAACGTGCTTAGGGCACCTATGCAACCGAGAGAAGGAGGAGCGCCATTTGTACCGAGGCCACCATTTGTGCCTCGGCAGCCATACATGCCGAACCAAGGACACTTTGCTGCATTGCCGAACCAGCCACAAGGAGGGCCGAGCCAAGGCCAAGGCCAAGCTTCGCCGGGCAATCCGAATTACGATGCTTTGATTCAATCTTTGTCAAGTGCTACTCAAGCATTACTCGCGGGGCAACAAAATCATCAAAAGGACATTGGTGAGCTCAAAACTCAAATGGGGCAAGTTGTGGATTTCATGGGAAGATTTAATGAGCAAGGAAAGTTGCCAAGCAATACGATTCCAAATCCGAGGAACGAGCAAGCCAAAGTGATTCAAACTCGAAGCGGAAGAGAGTTGTTTCCTCCAACAAGTCCAAAGAAGAAGCGAGTGACTTTCAAGGGAATAAATGAGGATGAGATGGCTGCCGGACCTGTCATTGCCGGCAGCCATGATGGAGATGCCGAGGAGAGCCATGTTGCCGAGCATGATGATGATGCCGGCAATGTTGCTGCCGAGAGGAGTGGAGGTGCAACCGAGAAAAAGGGTGATGCCGGCAACCATGGTATGAATGATAAGGGGCTGCGTAACGAGCTTGAGTACGATCCCGCCACATCAAAGAATGAGGTATTGCCGAAACAAGCAAGCAAGGGAGGGGAGTCATCATCTAGTGCCCCATTCCCTTCACGCTTTGCTAGAACGAAGAAAGATAAATCCGATGAAGAGGTATTGGAGATTTTCCGGAAAGTGCAAGTCAACATCCCTTTGTTGGAGTGCATTAAACAAGTACCAAAGTATGCTAAGTTTTTGAAGGAGCTTTGCACGGCAAGGAGGCATACTAGAGAGACTTGTGTGGTAACTATGAGCGAGACGGTGTCGGCCGTTATTCAAAGGAAGTTGCCACCAAAGATGAAGGATCCGGGGAGCTTCAATGTGCCTTGTGTCATAGGCAATACTCGATTTGAGGATGTTATGTTGGATTTGGGAGCATCGATCAATGTCATGCCACTCAATGTGTATCAAACGTTGAGTATAGGGCCTCTCAAGAAGGATAATGTCATCATTCAACTTGCGGATCGCTCAAGCAAATATCCGGAGGGGTATGTAGAGGATGTGTTGGTGCAAGTCAACCAATTGATTTTTCCCGCCGATTTCTATGTGGTTGAGATGGAGGATTCGCCGGTCAACAACACTCAATTACTTTTAGGGCGACCATTCATGAGGACCGCGCGTACAAAGATAGATGTGGCCGAGGGCAACCTAACTATGGAGTTTGATGGTGAGGTAATCAAGTTCAATGTTTTTGACGCCATGAGATTTCCCAATGTTGATTTCAAGGAGGGTTGTGCCATTGATGTTTTGGAGGAGGTCGAGCAAGTTATGTCGACCTCGCTCGACGCATAGCAATTAGCGATTGAGCAAGGGGTCGGATTTGACAAGAAGGGAAAACGAGTCACGTTTGAGCAAGAAAAAGCCGAGCCTAAAGTAACCGAGCCAAGCATTGCCGAGAAGGGGGTTTATGCCGAGCCCTTCATGATCATGCCGAGCCCAATGGAGGTTTGTGCCGAGATAGAGGCTCGGCCATACAACAAAGTTTTTGATTCGTTCTTGTCAATTCCAAGTGCCACAACAAAATTTCGACCAAGTGTGGAAGAGGCCCCAAAGTTAGAACTTAAAGAGCTCCCTAGTCATTTGAAATATGCTTATCTTGGAGAAGAAGATACACTACCGGTTATTGTGTCTTCAATGCTTAGTGAGAAGCAAGAAGTGGATTTGATACGTGTGCTTAAGAAGTACAAGACCGCCATAGGTTGGACCTTAGCGGATATCAAGGGAATAAGCCCTACTACTTGTGTTCATCGTATTTTGTTAGAAGAAGGAGCTAAGCCGACAAAGGAAGCTCAACGTCGACTTCACCCTCCAATGATGAAGGTTGTGAAGGAAGAAATTATCAAGTTGCTCGATTGTGGGGTGATCTACCCAATCTCGGATAGTAAGTGGATATCTCCCGTGCAAGTTGTGCCGAAGAAGAGTGGTGTAACGGTTGTCAAGAATGAGAAGAATGAGCTTGTGCCACAAAGACTTGTAACCGGTCATAGGATGTGCATCGACTATAGGAAGCTCAACGCTACAACAAGGAAGGATCACATGCCTTTGCCGTTTATGGATCAAATGCTAGAGAGGTTGGCCGGTCATTCTTACTATTGCTTTCTTGATGGATATAGTGGCTACAATCAAATCATGATACACCCGGACGATCAAGAGAAGACCACTTTTACTTGTCCATTTGGCACGTTTGCATATCGGCGGATGCCATTCGGACTTTGCAACGCACCCGGCACTTTTCAAAGATGTATGTATGCTATCTTCTCGGATTTTATTGAAGACATTATCGAAGTGTTTATGGATGATTTTAGTGTATATGGAGGCACCTTCGATGCATGTTTGGGGAACTTGGAGAAGATACTTAAGAGGTGTGTAGAGACAAATCTTGTGCTCAATTGGGAGAAGTGTCACTTCATGGTCACGCAAGGCATTGTTCTAGGGCACATAATTTCGGCAAGAGGCTTAGAGGTTGACAAAGCCAAAGTGGAGCTAATACAAGCATTGCCGAGCCCTAGGTGTGTAAAAGATGTGAGAAGTTTTCTTGGCCATGCGGGGTTCTATCGACGATTTATCAAGGACTTCTCTTCAATTGCCAAGCCATTGAGCAACTTGTTACAAAAAGAGGTGACGTTTGAGTGGTCGGAGGCGTGTGAGGATGCCTTTTGCCGATGAAAGATGCTATTATGTACGGCACCTATACTTGTTTCCCCTAATTGGGACGAGCCGTTTGAGTTGATGTGTGATGCTAGTGATTATGCACTTGGAGCGGTACTTGGACAACGAATTGATAAGAAGCCATGCGCCATTTACTATGCTTCAAGGACTCTCAACGATGCACAACTCAACTACACAACAACGGAGAAGGAACTCTTAGCGGTAATCTTTGCTTTGGAAAAGTTTCGATCATATCTTTTGAATTCCAAAGTCATTGTTTATAGTGATCATGCCGCTTTGAGATATCTTATGACAAAAAAGGATGCTAAGCCGAGGCTTATTCGATGGATTCTTTTGCTTCAAGAGTTCGATATTGAGATCAAAGATAAGAAAGGTGTAGAGAATGTCGTAGCCGATCATTTGAGTAGACTTGTGCAAGATGTGGATCGGCTGCCCCTATTAGAATCCTTTCCGGATGAGCAACTTTTTCGACTTGAAGTGCTTGAGCCTTGGTATGCCGACATTGCAAATTTTCTAGCCACACGCCGATTCCCCAAGGAGTTGCCGAACCACCATCAACAAAGAA
The DNA here is from genome assembly GCA_963682095.1 of Potentilla sterilis. Taxonomy (NCBI): domain Eukaryota; kingdom Viridiplantae; phylum Streptophyta; class Magnoliopsida; order Rosales; family Rosaceae; genus Potentilla; species Potentilla sterilis. The sequence continues at coordinate 32,563,999 of OY821754.1, forward strand.
TAAGGAAGCAAGCTCGACACTTCTTGTGGGATGATCCGTACTTATGGAAGCAATGTGGTGATCAAGTGCTTAGAAGATGTGTGCCGGAGAATGAGCATCGTTCCATCCTTACTTTTTGTCATAGTGAGGCGTGTGGAGGACATTTTGGGCCGAAGAAGACGGCATTGAAGGTACTTAATTGTGGTTTCTTTTGGCCTACAATTTTCAAAGATGCATTCATGTTTTGTAAGTCATGTGATCGATGCCAACGAATGGGGAATATTGGACCAAGAGATCAAATGCCGTTACACCCCATCACTTCTATTGAGATTCATGATCTTTGGGGGATTGACTTCATGGGACCGTTTCCTTCAAGTAAGGGCTTTCTCTACATATTGCTTGCGGTGGATTATGTGTCAAAGTGGATTGAAGCCAAGGCTACACGCACCAACGATGCTAAGGTGGTAGCCGAGTTTCTCAAGACCAACATCTTTTCACGTTTTGGAGTTCCAAGAGTCTTGATTAGCGATGGAGGATCCCATTTTTGTAACCGCACCATTGAAGCCTTATTGAAGAAGTATGGAGTCACACATAAAGTTTCCACACCATATCATCCCCAAACTAGTGGCATGGCCGAAGTAAGTAATCGAGAGATCAAGCAAATACTTGAGAAGACCGTTGGACCTTCAAGGAAGGATTGGAGTGATCGTCTCGATGATGCTTTGTGGGCTTATAGGACAGCATACAAGACACCGATAGGTATGTCACCTTTTCGGTTAACATATGGCAAAGCATGTCACTTACCGGTAGAACTTGAGCATAGAGCATGGTGGGCGGTTAAGGCCTTCAACATGAGCATTGATGAGGCCGGCCTTCATAGGAAGCTTCAACTCAACGAACTTGAAGAAATACGGAATGAAGCTTATGAAGCCGCATGGATTTACAAGCAAAAGACTAAGGTTGCACATGATAAGATGCTTCGACGGAAGGAGTTTGAAGTTGGTCAAAAAGTTCTCTTGTATCATTCACGACTCCAACTTTTTCCGGGTAAATTGCGCTCACGTTGGATTGGACCATTCATTGTTCTTCAAGTGTTTCCACATGGAGCCATAGAAATTCGGAATGAAGCTACGGGAAACATATTCAGGGTAAATGGACATAGACTCAAGCCGTACTACGAGCCATTTGAACCCATACATGATGAAACCGACGTGCATGATCCTCCAAGCCAAGGGGCTACCATTGCTATTGTTCATGCCGAGCTGCACCCTTCACCTACACCCCAATGCCGAGACCAAGAAGCTGCCGGACCTGCCATTGCCGGCAGCTTACACACAACATTGCCGGATACACTCCTTGCTGCCGAGAATCAACTGTCCCTACTTCCTGCTGAAACCGAGCATCCTGTCGGACCTGCCATCGCCGGCAGGCTTGATGATATGACACATGAGGTGCAACACAACCTAGCTGGACTCAAGGATACGCCGGATACGTTTGACTTGGTACCGGACACGGAGGCGGTACAGCCGGACACGCAGATTGCACCACACTCGGATACGCAGCCTTCTACAAGCACCGATTCGGACACCTCATGCAACGATCTTCTTATCGAACTTCTTCTTGCCGATTTGAGTTGTTTTGGAACACGATGAACACATGCAAAACACGGTGAAAAGTCTAGGCTATGGACTATAAACACAAAGCGCTACTTGGGAGGCAACCCATGTCGATTAAAGAAAAGTGAAGGAGCCATCACCGAGAGTTTGAAATTTCTTAACCCTTCTCTTTTCCTTTGATTTGTGATGATATGTTGGAATATGTTAGCCAATTGCATGCTTAGGAAATTCGTTGATATTGTTTTGTGCTTACATTGAGGGCAATGTAATTTTCTAAGTGTGGGGTGGGATAACGTATTCCGTTTTTGTTTAATGTTTTTTGTGTGCTTAGTTTAGAAAAGAAAAATTCAGAAAATTGTAACACAAAAATAGAGTGTTTAAATTGTTGTTTCGAGTCTTAGGATGCCCCTAATATGTCAATGATGTTTTTCTCCTCTTTGCATACATAGATGATGGTTATGCATACAATTAAAATTGTGAGTTTCATGGATTATGTGCATTGGTAGGAGCATGTAGGACTTGTTGATTAATTAAGCATGCATGTTTTTAGCTAGTTTATGTCCTAAATAACCTATGTGAGCTTTAGTGCCAAATTGCTTTCTTCTTGAGCGATAAAAGATAAAATTCGATAGATTCGTAGGAAGCATGAAACCTCATAATTCTTTGCATATTCGATGACTATGTGCCATAGCTTTTTAATGAACTCTAGTATGCTAGAACTTACTCTTGTTGATTTTCGAAACGTTTATATCATAAAATACTTTGATTTTGAATATGATTGAATAAAGATCATTTAGGTTTACCACCATGGCCAAATAAAGCATGTGCCCTATTGGAGCCCGTCGTGGGACACCTTAGTAAACCCCTTTGAGCCGATATTGAGCCTTTTCTTTCATCACCCTTAAACACTTTCCATGAACTTAGTATAGTGATGCCTTTACTGTGTGTTTCGGCAAAGCTTGAATTTTTGAAAGCGTTTTCGCGTGTGTGATGAAGAAGAACAAGTGTGGGGTAGACTTAGCCATGAATTTGTATGTAAAATGTATGCATGCCGTACCTAGGAAAAGACAAGAAAAAAAATGCTCGGATTAAAAAGAAAAATAAAAGAAGCCGAGAGAAAAAGAAAAAAAAGGGGTACGGCATAGGCATGAAAAGAAAAATTTTGTGTATGGCTATTGTCTAGATTTTTGTTGTAATGTTATGGGAAGAAAAGAATGAAGTATGGGTCCAACAAGATGAAATTTGACCCTTTCGGCGAGAAGACATAAGGAGATTCGAGCTTTGCTAAGGCCTTAGTGACGTTTCTAAGCCTCCTTATCCAAATATCGAATACCTCTTTGCCTAGCCCCATTACAACCCTTTTATTGATCTTTTTCATGATTCTTAAGATGGTTAAAATTGATTTGTGGAGATTATCTCAAGAGTAAGCTTATGGTTTTGGTTCATTGGTGCATATAGTTGTCATATGAGGTTCTTCCATCAAAATTCACAAAGTGCCTTCGTTTCTTTGATATATGCAAGTCACTCTTTGTATTTCATGATCTTTCGCTTGCATATATTATTGAGTGAATAACCATGCTTCGAGAGAAAAGAAGAGAGTATGCCTAGTGAGGTGATTTGAATTAGCTTTTACATGTTTACATGCTTACCTTTTTGCTCTTGTATGTTCATATTGATGTCACATGTTCATGAAGCTTGGAATTTTCGTGCTTAGCATTCTCATGCATAACTTGAAAGCTATGTGTACATACGAGCCTGAGACAAATTGTTAGGGGCAATAGTTTGTTTAGAGTCTAGTTTAATTTAGTTTGCTAAGGGACTAGCAAAGGATAAGTGTGGGGTAGTTGATAGGAGCACAATGTGCGACGATATTATATGCTTATGCCCTCGTTTATGCTTTGTTTAACCCTTATTTGTCTAAGATAGAGTCATAATGTAGTTAGTGTCATTTTGGTAGAGTTTTGGTGAAATGTGCTTAATTGTCCGAAAAATGACTAAGTATGAGAAATCTGGAAAATAGTGCAAAACATGTCTTTTTCGCGATTTTGTGACGAGTACAAGTTTGATCTATCCTTGTCCGAATTCTATGAAATTTGGTGTGCTTAATATTCAGATACTGAGGAATGTCGTGTTAAAATTTCAGATCAATCGGAGTTCGGAAAGCCACCCAAAAGTTGGCTGCAAAACGGCAGTCCGAACATTTCAATTAAGGGGCTTCCAGGATTTTCCTGGGACTGTGTCCCAACTTCGAAAAATCATTCCCGTCGACTCACAAGGAATTTGGTCGAACTGTTTTATGGGGAGATGGCCATATGTGTCTAGTTTATCTGAGACTTGGAATCGCATCAATCGGAGCTCCACAGATGGAGATATGCCGGAATTACTGCAACAAGGTCAAATCTGCCGATTCCAGGAACCTACTGCCCCCTTTTTGTGTTTTCTGTTTTTGATGGACCAAATGGTGTACAAATGCATATGTGAAGATGGTCCAAGCTTTATGAAGGGAAGAGGAAGACACTAGGCCATGGCATTGAAGAAAAACTTGAAGAAAGACGTTCTCCTAGTCACACTAGGAGAAGCTGCCGGATAGAGGCAGATTGTATGCCTTTGTGTGCTGCCGGCAATTGGGGTATTTTTCGATGGACCAAGACATGTCAAATGAAGTCCAAGACCATACAAGAAGTCCATGAAGATGTGAAGCCCAAGCCTTGAAGAAAATATTCAGAAAAGAAAACCTAATTGGATTAAGAAAGGAAGGTTGCAAAACCTTAATGAACTAGGTTTTCTGAATCCCTTTTGGCTTAAGGGACTGCCGGCAGCCTCTCTCCCTATCCTCTATATATACCCAACTTTTCCTACTGAAAAAGTGTCACATTCTAAAGCAAAAACCCTAGCCAAAGCTCTACCAATTTTCAGCCAAAGATCCTACATAAAAACACAAACCAAAAGCCACCACCACCACCATACAATCCTGCCGATTATCTCCACCTTTCATCCAGCCACCACCGAGCCATACTCCATCAGATCCACACGACTTGAAGCCCTCAAAGGTGTCTGCAAAAGTGTGATCTACTCCCTACTCTTGGTTTGTAATAGTTTTTATGTAGTTATGTGTAGTTTTGTCTATGAAACTCATATGTATGTTTGGTTATTGTGTTTTCATGTCTATGTGAAAAACAATTGTGAATTTGGTTTTATGATGATGCATGTTAATTTAATTCTTATGATGTTAATAAGAAATTTCAAAGATAAGTTTCGAATTGCATGCTAAATTGTAATGAAAATATGAAGTAAAGAGATAGGATTAGATAGGCAAGCATGTTCACTCTGATTCTAGTAATTCGTTCTTGGTTTAGTCTTTAAATCCGTGTGCCGCAAAGATTGGTACTTAGCATATTCGCGATGTGTTTTGAGTATTGGTCTTGTATCCGTCAATAATAGGACTAGAGTGGTTTAAACGACTATGCATGTTAACAAGAAGTGGTGACGCCTTGCTTGATTGATATGTTTCCGACTAAAAAGACCTTGTGCCTAATTACTTTGCATGTTTGATTTCGACGATAAGTGTTCTCAAATGTGTTTAGTATAACTTTAGGGTTAGACGATAAGTTAATCTTGAAGTACTTGAGAGTCTTAATCGATTAGTAAACCGATAAGGAGCTAATTAGGTTGGAACTAAGTCGGATCTAGGATATTGTGTGCTCTTGCCGTGTCTTATCTTATAACTTTGCTATGTGTTTTGAGTGCTTTTGTGTTAGTAATTTGTGGAAGAATGTCGACCAAACTTGTATATAGTAATTTAGGATTTTAAGTTGCTGTCTTTATGCATGATTTAGAGGCAGCCCTTTTGCTGCCGAGCCTAGGATTTTCATGTTTCGAATTTCTTTTCTTTCAATGCTTGTGCCGTGTGTAGTTTAGGGCAGCTTGCTGCCGTACCCTATTCCCCCATATGTGTGACGATTTTGTATATATGTGAATATGTTTGAGACTAACAATTTCATATCTCAGGTACCCTTAATCCCCGGCCTAGAACGATCCCTACTTACTCATACTACTAACGATATTTTTGTAGGGTTATTATTGCATGTGAGCTCCGGCTCCCATCATCAAGTTGCCTTCCGCAACATCAATCTTGGTGCGTGCCGTCCTCATGAAGGGCCGGACTAATAGCAATTGAGTGCTATTAACCGGTGAGTCTTCCATCTCTACCACATAGAAATCGGCTGGAAAGATGAGGTGGTTCACTTGCACAAGTACGTCCTCGACATAGCCCTCCGGATACTTGCTTGATCGATCCGCAAGTTGAATGATGACATTGTCCTTCTTGAGAGGCCCTATACTCAACGTTTGATACACATTGAGTGGCATGACATTGATCGATGCTCCCAAGTCGAGCATGACATCATCAAAGCGTGTGTTGCCGATCACACAAGGTACGTTGAAACTTCCCGGATCTTTCATTTTTGGTGGCAACTTTCTTTGAATAACGGCCGACACCGTTTCGCTCATAGTCACCACATGTGTCTCCCTTGCATGTCTCCTTGTCGTGCAAAACTCCTTGAGGAACTTTGCATACTTAGGCACTTGCCGTATACACTCCAACAACGGGATGTTCACTTCTACTTTCCGGAAAATGTCCAACACTTCCTCGTCGGATTTGTCCTTTTTGGACTTTGCAAAACGAGAAGGGAAGGGTATGCATGAGTTCGGCACCCCTCCCTTGTTGGCTTTGATCGGCACACTCTCCTTCAACGAAGTTGTGGGATCTTTCTCTAGCTTGTTGCGCATGGCTTCTTTCTCGGCAGTCTTCTTCTCTTTCTTGGCAGCAGCACGCTCGGCTGCAGCCCTATCGGCAGTGCTGCATGCAGCAGTATTGGTATCGGCAGGGAGGCTGCCGACAGCGCTGTGCTCGACAATGGTAGGCTGCATGCCAGCCTGCTCGGTAGCACCGGCAGAATTGGTGCCGGTTTCATCTTCTTCCTCTAACATTGTGTCGAATGTCACCTTCTTTGGAATTCTTGCTCGTGACTCGTTCAACACTCTTCCACTACGTGTTGTGATAACTTTGGCATGCTCATGTCCCGGATTTTTAATAACTCCACCTGGAAGCTTCCCTTACTTGGTTATCTTTCCCATAAAGTCCACGACTTGCACCATTTGAGTCTTCAACTCGGCTATGTTTTTCGAGTTCGTTTGTTGTCACACGAGCAATACTTGAGTTGCACTCGAAAGAGATTGGATCAATGCATCATAGTTGGGGTTGCTCGGTGCGGTTTGAGCTTGGTTCGGCATGGCTTGGTTATTCGGTTGCATAGCTTGGCTCGACCCTTGGTTCGTCTGAAAAGGCTGCCTCGGCACAAAGGGTGCCCTTGGTTGGTATGGAGCTGCATTCGGTGGCCTTTGGACGTTGTCATTGTTTGACCATCTAAAGTTCGGATGATCGTTGAACCTCGGATTGAAGTTGCCAAACCTCTGTCCTCCTTGAAATCCAACGACATTCACCTCTTCCTCACTTAATCCAAATTGAGGGCATTGCTCGGTTTCATGACTCTCAGCACAAACTCCACACACTTGTGCTCTCTATCCTCGCATTAGACTCGCTACCATATCTGATAACTTATCAACCTTGTTCTCCAATACCAAACTAGTAGTCTCATTCACTTTGTGCTTCAAGGCATTGTCTCGCGACAAGCCAAATTGTTGACTATTCAATGCTCGAATCTCCAACAAGTTCATGGCCGGTGTAGGATCAAGCTCAAGAAAAGAACCTTGAGCCGCCGAATCTAGCCCTTATAGAAATATTGAAGAAGTAGCCCATCTCTAATGCCATAAGATGGACACGAAGCAACGAGGGTTTTATACCTCTTGTAGTAGTCAGAAAACGTCTCATCTCTTCCTTGCCGAATGCTCGTGATTTGCTTCCTCAAATCAGTTATACGAGATGCCAGATAATACTTGAGTAGAAACTCATTCACCATCGTCTCCCACGATGTGATACGACCGGTTGGTACCTCAAATAGCCACTCCTTGGCTTGATCCTCAAGTGAAAACGGAAAAGCCTTCATCTTGAAGTGTTGAATGTCGGCACTTATAGGGCACATACTTTTGGTGGTGAAGTTAAACCACTGAAGATGCTTATTCGGATCCTCTCCCGCCAAACCGTGATACGGCCTCAATTGGTGGAGAAATCCACTTTTCAATTCAAACTCCCCACTCTTGCCAGTTGCACATGGAGGGAAAGTGATGTTCATGGGTACGGTTCCTCCGTCGGTGACATGACCATTTTGAGCACGGATTGAAGTCATGATTGGTGGCTCGGGAAATTTAAAAACGAAATCTTGTAAGTGTGGCTCAGCAAAGGTCTCAAGTTCGGGTCCCTTTATGTTAAGATCACACGATGAAGTGACTAGAGAGGCCAAACTAGGGCTAGAAGGTGGTGATGATGTCAATGCCGAGCTAAAGGTGTCGGATGGGGGCAATGGCGTTATGATAGCAAGGACGAGGTTTTCATTGATTCGTTGCAAGCGTTCGCGGTGGTCTCTTGTCCAAAGATTAAACTCGGACATGCACTATTCTGAAATTTTTCAACACGAAGCAAGTTAGAGTCATTGAAGACAAATAGAAAGCAAATATATACAAGGTAATTACAAGCCACGACATTGACAATTTCAAACAAATTTCAAACAATTTCAAGCTATACACACACGGCAAAGGAGAGATATACACGGCAAGAAAAGAGCAAGTATACGAAATTTTATGGCGATGTCAAAATTTCTAAGTCTAATTGCTTTTAAGTTTGTTCAAACTCTCAAAGTACGTGGAACAGAGGAGATAACGGTGCAATGGACTAGTGCAGCCCCCGGTAGAGTCATGCTTTATCCGATGTACTGACGAGTCGCCGGAGCGCATCTTCAATAATAACCCTACAATCGTTAGTAGTATAGAAATAAGTAGGGATCGTTCTAGCCGGGGATTAAGTGTACCTGACATGTAAAAGGTTAGCAACACATTTATACATTTATACAAATTGAAACACACAAAGGGGGGTTTGGGAATAGGATCGGCAGCAAGGCTGCCTCTAAACCTAAGACACAAAATAAAATCCTAAACTAATATTTACAAGTGATCATCATCTTTCACACCAAGCAATTCACACAAAAGACTCTTTAACATACAACAAATTCGTGAATGAAAGTAAGGAATAAGTATCAACATGCATAAAACTCAAATTAGTTCCGACTACAACCTAGATTGTAAGAATTCTCAAGTTTTAAGACCAAACGGGTAGTTCTAGGCCCTAAAGTTATGTTAATCCGGGTAGGACTTAACAATTGTGGGGATTAGTCTAAATCGGAGACAAGCAAACAAGTAAGGGCGTCAATCTTCTTATTTTAACATGCAAGTATCTAAAGTTTTAAACCCTAAGTGAGCAACACAAATCAAAACAACCTGGTAGGTCTAGCTTAGTTTGTTATTACTCTAGCCGATTAAACCTAGCACCTAGATCAATGTTCAAAACAACACTAAGTACCGATTTTTATGCCCAATCCTTAGATACTAACCAATTTGAAACTTTAAACATGCATTGACACCTACTGTCCTAATTATCTAACACATAAAAATATTACATGAAAAAGATTACAATTTGTCATACAAAATTCGCATGCATCCAAAGTTTGTAAACAAAGAATAAAACCAAATTCGACAACCATAAAAACATACAATCTTCATAGACAAAGTATTGTAAAATTACAGAAAAATAGAGAAGCCATGAGAAGATGGAGCACTCCTTGTAGAAACTTATAAAGAAATTCGGCAAGGGTGTGGGACGGATATACATGGTGGTGGTGGTTTGGCTAAACTATTTTCTGTATAGGATTTATGGTGAGGCTTTGGAAGAGCTTTTGGCTTGTGTTTGTAAGTAGGATGAGATGAGATGATCTTCTGTATGGAATTCGTGCCTCTACATATACGGGAAAAGCTGTCCAAAATTCGGCAGAAACTCTGTTCAAAACCGGCAAGGAATCCTTTTTGCATCCGGTTTTGGTTTTCCTTTTCCTACCTGGACTAGGGGACTTCTTCTTTCCATGTTTTGCACTTCTCTTTAGCTTGGCTGACTCCTCTAATTTTTATGTAGCTCAGCAACTCTTGATTGATGCATTCGGATCCCCTTTTGGTGCACAAATACAGAATTTCCTCAAAATGGGCAGTAGGTTCTTCTTCTCGACAAGGCAGTGACCTTTCGGTGTTGTGACTGGCATAACTTCCTCCTCAGGGCAGTTTTTTATGCCATTCTAAGTTATCTAGAAACTAGACTCAAAGATCTTTCCATGCATATATGGCTCGTACTCTGGTTCTTTGTAAATCGTCCTGCAGAAATTCCGAAAGTTGGATGATGTGCCCAGGAAATTACTGAAGTTACTGGATTTCGGCAGAATTTTCCCTTTGCAATTCCTGGCATCTTCTTTTGCTCTGATTTCTATAACTCCTTCCATTGATCAATCATCAACATATCTACTGCATATGAGAGAAGAAAAATCCTTCAAAAGTATAGCGAAGCTTTACAGAATCAACAAGACATTTCAAAGACTCTATGTTAAGCAGTTTGTCAAATTTCTGTAAATTTCCTATACTTAGCACATTTTTTATATAACTTCTACCAAAGCTTACGATTCTATAATATGACTCGATCTAACAACATTAAGGGTTAAGCAAAGTATACATATTAAGAACGTCGCATTTTATGCTCCTATCATATACCTCGAGAGTTCGAACCACACAAAACATTTTGTTTCAAGCCTCAAGGCTCACTCATGCCGAATTCACTCTAAGTTTTGAAGCTCGGTGGACATGCGGCCTAGGTGCTATCGTCTAGACACAAAGTTCCGTTGTTTCAGAAGGCTAGGTGTGTCAACCGAAAATAGCTCAAGGCAAGACTCATTTATTGGTTACCACGGAGGACAAGTCCCCTATTGCCCCTCTTAAAAAGAGAAGAGAAAACAGTCTATGGGCCTCTGAGATCTAATTTGACAAACCTTTGAGCCTAAATCGGGACAACACACTAATAGGCGAACATTTTGCCCCTTACTCAGTTAAGAACCTCGTGTTGACAGTACCACAAGTGACAATAAAAGTCGCCCTCGACCTCATGAGACCTCGAAAGATAACATGAAGGGTTAAGACTAATATCAACAAAAGTGACCTTACATATTCATCTTCCCCTCAAAACTCAAAGCAAACTCAACACAAATAAACTTCTAAGCCTCCTAGCAATTTACCCAAGTTATTACATCAAAGCACAATCGGCAACATCAATAATCTTTCGGAATTTAAACTCTACATGCCGAAGCATATTTCTACTTTACAACAAAATTTCCAACAAAATATTTACAACACACGAAAATTTACAAAACAATTAACATAAAAACATATCAAACTTTTATAATCCCCGACAACGGCGCCAAAAATGGACGAGTTGCCTAATCACATCTTCAATAATAACCCTACAATCGTTAGTTGTATAGAAATAAGTAGGGATCGTTCTAGCCGGGGATTAAGGGTACCTGACATGTAAAAGGTTAGAAACACATATTCACAATTATATACAAACAATGAAACGAAATCATGGAGAATTTAGATGAGGTTCGGCAACAAGTTGCCCTAAATAACTAGACACGAAATTAAATCATATTTTACTATATACAAGTGATCATCATCTTTCACACAAAGCATTTAACATAAAAGATTATTTAACATGTAAAAAATTCGTGAATGAAAGTAAGGAACAAGTATCAACATGCATAAGACTCAAATTAGTTCCGACTACAACCTAGATTGTAAGACTTCTCAAGTTTTAAGACCAAACGGGTAGTTCTAGGCCCTAAAGTTATGTTAATCGGGTAGGACTTAACAATTATGCGCAATAGTCTAAATCGGAGACAAGTAAACAAGTAAGGGCGTCAATCTTCTTATTTTAACATGCAAGTATCTAAAGTATTAAACCCTAAGTGAGCAACACAGATCAAAACAACCGGGTAGGTCTAGCTTTGTTTGTTATTACTCTAGCCGATTAAACCTAGCATCAAGATCAATGTTCAAGACAACACTAAATACCGTTTTTTTATGCCCAATCCTTAGATACTAACCAATTTGAAACCTTAAACATGCATTGACACCTACTGTCCTAATTATCTACACACGAAAATATTACAAGTTAAAATCGCAAAACAATCACATAAACTTCATACCGAATTCATACAAGAGTTTAACAAAAACCAAGAATTGAATCGAGTTCATACAATACACATAAACATAAACAAATACAATAGGCATAGGGGATCAGATCACACTTTAGAAACCTTTGAAGACTTCGAAAGACGTGGTGAAGATGTTTCGGCAGAAGCTAGAACAATGGTACGGAATTTATGGAATGTGGTGATATCGGGTTTGGCTAAGTATTTGTGGTGTTTGGTATTTGAGAGATTTTGTATAGCTTTTGGCTAATACTTGTACTTAGGATGAGACCTTTTTTCTTCATGGTGCCGACCTCTATATATAGGAGAAAGGGCTGTGTAGTTTGGGACTTTTCCTTGTTCAAAACGGGATAGAAAAATTCATGCAATAAGGACTCCTAATCTGATATGGTTTAGGCTTTTCTCTTCCCTTCTTGAACTAGGGTTCCCTTGTTTGACCAGCCTAAGGTTTCTTCACACATGTTTCACACGTTTTAGACGTGTCTTTGTCTTCCTCGATGCTCTAGGATTCAGCCGGAATACTTGCAGCCATCTTGCAGCCTCTCGGAAGGTTTCCTCGGCAGCATGCAGCCTATCGACAGCATATCGACAGTGTGCAGCTTCTCGGCAGCATCGGCAGCGTGTCAATATCGCTGATCCTCGACAGTGTGGGTGTTCGTATTGGACACGGGGATGCCGGTATCAGATACGATATGTCATAGGCCAAAACCTCGGGGGATACGCCTGGGATAAGTCTTGGATACGTTTGGGCTAGTGTCGGAAATGGCTCGGCAGTGCAAGTATCAGGCTATGAGTGCTGCGCAGCGGCACAAGCTGCAAATCGGCGAGGCTGGCACTGCAGCCTATCAGCAGGGGCTGAGGCTGATTCTTGCTTTCTTCTCGGCAGATTTGACCTTTGTGTCTTCAATTGAGCATAACTTTCTTCAGAAAATAGCTATTGACGCGATTCTAAGTTCTGTTGAAACTAGACTCAGAGATCTTTCCATACATATGTGACACTCCATCTAGTTCCAAGTGAACTGTTCTGGAGAAATTCTGGAAATCGAGTGATGTGCCCAGGAAATTCCTGGAACTTACTGGATCCGATTTTGCATAGCAATTCTCGGCATCTTCTTTAGCTCCGATTACTCTAACTCTTTCCATTACTCAATCATCAATGTATATACTGCTCATAAGAGAAGACAATTCCATCAAAAGCAACATGGAAGCTTTACAAATTCAACAAAACATTTAAGGACTCCGATTTTTAGCACTTAGTCAAATTTCTGTAAACTTCCGACTTTTAAGCACGATTTCCTTAAAACTCTACCAAAAGCTCATGACTCTATATTATGATTCGATCTTAAGTAAATAAGGGCTAAACAATGTAAAAATGTAGGCATAAACATATTAAGAACGCAGCACTTTGTGCTCCTATCAACTGGATCTTTTCAGGTATCAGAAGATGTTCTTGATTCCAATCCAATGACGTTGTGTTGGCGCCGAGCTGAACCTAGCTAACAAGTTTACCTCAAAAGCAATGTCTGGTCGTGTGCACTGAGCTAGATATAACAAAGCTCCAATGACACTAATATATGGATATTCAGCTCCCAAGACCTCTTCTTCGCCTTCTTTCGGACGAAAGGGATCTTTGTTGATATCCAGACTTCTGCAGATCATGGGAGTGCCTGTAGGATGCATAACTTTGTCCATATTGAATCGCCTGAGCATCTTTTGGACATATGCAGATTGGTGTACAAAAATTCCACCAGTTCGGTGCTCTAGCTCTAAGCCTAGGCAAAATCGAGTCCTTCCCAGATATTTCATCTCGAATTTGGATTTCAGGTAGCTCGCGGTCTCAATGATTTCATCTGGAGATCCAATGATGTTCATATCGTCAACATAGACGGCTACTATAGCAAATCTTGAACTTGTTCTTTTGATGAACACACAAGGGCATAACTCAGTATTCTTGTATCATTTCCCAACCAAGTAATCACTCAATCGTGTGTACCACATCCCACCAGACTGTCAGAGCCCATATAGAGAACGTCTCAACTTGATAGCATAGGCTCTTCGTGGCTTTTGCTCACTTGACTTGGGTAACGAAAGTCCATCAGGTACCTTCATATACATTTCAGTATCTAGATCCCCATAAAGATACGCTGTAACGACATCCATAAGCTACATGTTTAATCTTTCAGAGACTACTAAACTGACTAGATAACGGAATGTAATGATATCCATAACCGGAGAATACGTCTCCTCATAATCAGTTCCAAGGCGTTGAGAAAAACCTTGCGCCACTAGTCGAGCTTTATAATGCTGGACTTTACCATTCTCATTGCGCTTTCTGACAAAGACCCATTTAAGTCCAACTGGCTTCACATTCAGCGGTGTAGGCATTACCGGTCCGAAAACTTGCCCTTTCGCTAGAGAGTCTAGTTCAACCTGAATTGCTTCTTCCCATTTCGGCCAATCCGCCCTACGTTGACATTCATCAATAGTGCGGGGTTCCATCTCGTAGTCGTCGATGATCTCTTGAGCGATGGAATATACAAATGCATCATCGATGTACATGGAATTCCTATCCATTAGATTGTGCATGCTTAAGAAGTTTAGTGAGATTTCCTTGTTCTCTGACATCAACAGTGATTCTGAGGCATCCCCCAGGGCAGTCATAGTTGATTCTTGGACATAGGTATAGTCAGAGACAATCTCGTGTGACGGCGTCACAGTATCGATGATGAACGGATCACTTTGTGCCTGGACACATGCCGTCTTTCTAGGTACACTGTCCTTGGAACTATATGGTCTCTCCCTCTTCTTGGGAGGATATGAAACCGACGCCGGCTCTCCACCTAAGTAGGCCGAGCCTAGGGTGCTGATGGTACCATGTGCTCTTCTCCCGAGTCTGGCGCGTGCACGTCCATATCTTTGGACATTCAGCCTTGCAGGTACATTCGCAGCAGGTATAATTGATCTTGTCACTTTCGCTATATCAGTAAAGGAGTCGGGCACCGAATCCGCAACATTTTATAACTCTAATATGTGTTGTACTTCAGTCTCACACTGAGATGTACGGGGATCATACATAGTGGAAGAGAACTACGTCAATTCATGGCGTTCATTCGGGACGGGTGCGTTCCCATCTCCTCCTAACGGCTGGAAGGATGTCTCATCAAAGTGACAATCTCCAAATCTTGCAGTAAACAATTCACCTGTCAAAGGCTCTAAATAGTGGACAATTGTTGGTGCTTCATACCCAACATAGATTGCTAATCGTCGTTGTGGACCCATTTTGGTACGCAGTGGAGGCGTAATTAGCACGTATAAGGCACAACCAAAGGTGCGTAGATGTGAAATGTCAGGCTCATAACCAGTAACCAACTGGTGCGCATTGAATGGTTAGCTATCTATGGGTCATAGACGAATAAGCATAACTGCATATAATATTGCATATCCCTATGCCAAAACTGGCAAATTTGTGGCCATTACGAGAGACCGAGCAACAATCTGTAACCTCTTTATGGCGGCTTCTGCAATAGTGCTCTAAGAATGAACATGGGGTACGGGATGTTCAACTTCAATTCCAACTGACATGTAATAGTCGTCAAAACATTTTGACGTAAACTCTCCTGCATTATCCAGTCTGATAGACTTAATCGGATGGTCGGGGTGGTGAGCCCTGAACTTAATAATCTGAGTTAGGAGTTTGGCAAATGCAGCATTCCTCGTGAACAATAAAGCGACGTGTGACTAACGCACAGATGCATCAACCAGAACCATGAAATATCGAAATAGTCTGCACTTTGGTGTTATTGGTCCACATATATCACCTTGGATATGTTGTAAGAATGGAATATTCTATATCTTATCAATAGCAAAAGAAGGTCTTGCTTGTAATTTTGCTAGTAAACAAGCTTTGCAAAACGAGCGATGAGCATTAGACATCGCTACAGAGGCATGTGAAGCGGGGAGGGGTGGCTGCGCCTCTCTTTGGAGCCGAGAGGTGGCCGACGACATCATGGCCGAGCCAAGACCGAGATCGATGGTCTTGGTATTATCTTGAGTTTCTCCAGTTTTCTTATTTCCCTTATGATTCTTTCATCTGAAAAAAGGATGACTGTGGGAGCATTTTAAAATACGAATCATCAGATCATGACCCGGATGACCGAGTCTATCATGCCAAAGCTTGTAAGCATCCAAATCGCAGAGAATTACTGTATTGGATTCGATTGCTCGAATTGTTGTAAAGCACATGCCATTTCGAATGCGCTTACACTTCTCCACGACACGAGTACGCATATTCTGAGTGGAGGTAATCTACAGATATTCAGTTTCATCTTCAACATAGATATTGAGTTGATAGTCGTTGTCACGCACCTCCTTAAAACCAAGCAAGGTTCGAGGCGCCTTAGGCGCATACAAGGCGTCAGCTACTCGAATTTCGGTGTCCTTAGGCAATAAAAACTGTGCGACACCATGACCTTTAACAATAGGTCCGGTTCCGGTCATCGTAGACAATGACGAACCATATGGCATTAAATTCGTAAGCAATTGCCTATTCTGTAGAATAGTGTGAGTCGTTGCACAATCCAACAAACACTCGATCTCGCTGTGAAACATCTACAAAAGAATGTAAATTTAATCAGTCTTTTGTACGAGACACTCTTATAGAAAAAAATGTTTTTATAAAAAATGGGGTAAGTGATAAGAGCACAAAGTGCCATATTTTTAATATATATCTATTGCCATTTATGCCTTGCTTAACCTTAGTTATCGTAAGATCGAGTCATTTAGTTAAGTTGTAAGTATTTGGAGAGCTTAATGTGTTTTATTGTTAAATCACCGAAGTTAGCTATGTTTATCGTCGATCCTTGTGATTGACAAATTTATCTTTGTTCTAATATTACTTCCTAGTTTATATTTTCAAAAAATCAAAACAATAGGTGATGGGATCACATGCGTGCACAATTTGTACCTGCAAAACAATCTCATACAAATAATACCCTTCTTGTGTCGAGTGTAGTATTGACAAGTAGGGATCGTTCTATCCGGGGAAATCAAGGGCTTTCAATCACACAAAGTATTGCATAAAAGGGGGGTTGTCGAAATTTTTATCTATTATTTACTTACTAGTTTACGAAAATTAAATCCTAGATTACTATATACAATTGATCATCACCTTTCACACAATCACCAAACACAAATCTCATTATACATGCAATAAAATTAAAACAAGTAATAGGGGCAGCAAACATATAACGATTTCAAGATTAATTAAGCTCCAATTTAATTAGGGCCAACGCAGCATATCCTAATTATTCAAGACATCATAAGTATTTAGAATCCGAAACGCGCGCAATCCTAAACATGGTACTAATCGGTTTAACAACACAACGCATGTAAATTATACACAAATAGCACATAAGCACATATTGTCGAATTGGAACATGTTAGCAAGTATGGCGTCACCCATCTCACATCGACATGTAAATTTCCATAATTACTCTTACCCTTAGATTAATACATGTCAAAACCAACAACGCGTGTGAATCAACATGTATTAGATCGGAATATGAATTCAACATCTAGATAACACTCATGGCCTTTCGAGTGCATCTAAACATCTCCTTCGGTTCCCCACGAATTAAGAAAATAAACCTAATTGAAATCAAGAAACATGCTAAAGCTACTGCCCATAATACAAATTTAATCACATCACATATATAATTCGGCAATCACATATAAAATATCCAAACAATTATAACAAAGATCCGAAGATCCCATATATGATTATCAATACCGAAATTAAAACCAAAAACCAAAACATACTTCATAGACAAAGTTATGTTTAAATACAAAGTAACAAAAACCAAAATAAAACAATCCATATTACAACCTTGGTTAAGATTCGGCAAGGATTGATGAGATGGTGATCGAATTGATGTGAGGAATGGTGGATTCGGCTTTGCTCTTTGTATAAAATTTCTGAAAATAATTTGGCAGGGATTCGGCAAGGATTTTGTGGAGGGAGAGATGATTATTTTCTGTGCAAAAGCCTTGGTATTTATAGAGGAAGTAACCTAGAGAAGCCAGCCACAAACCAAAACCGAATTGGTTTAGGTTTCCTTGATTTTCTGAATTCGGCAGAATGACCTCCGTGCATTGATTACGTCATAACTCTCTCTAGAAAATAGCTATTGAGGTGATTCCAGTTGGGTTGGAAACTAGACTTCCGTAGCTTTCTATCCATATAAGGCTCGAATTCTAATTCATTGTCAGCTGTCCGGGAGAGTCCGTGGAAGTTGAGAGACGTGCACAGGAATTTTCCCGAAATTAATCAAGATTTGTTGCGATTTTCTTCCTCTATTTTCTGCCGAAAATTCCCAAGATAATGGCTGAATAATTGAGCAATATCTCTTTAGGTTTTCCATGAATTAATTCAGCCAAAAATCTTGCACAAAGGATGGAATTCAGTCCACATTCGTAAGCCAAATCCATGTAGAACTCGGCTTGCTTCTTCTTTTCCATTCCGAAATTAATCTTTTCTTTTCTTTTTTAATTCAGCCAAATTCTTCATGGATCAATGCTTGATGGACTGAATAATGGACTAGGCTCATAACTCATTTGGACAATTTATCCAAGAGCTAGCCGTAGCTTTCCCTAGTTGAGCCAGGAAAGCATCCTTTGTATCTTCTTTTCCTGCTTGCATCAGGGAAACTTCTTTTCTTTTGTTCTTCGACTTCTTCCTTGAAAGGATGACTCTCTAATGCTCCAATATGTTCAGTAGCTCATCACTTACAACCTTGGACACGAAATTGTTGTAGAAAAATAGAAATCCTTCAAAACGGGCAGCAGGTTCTTCCTCTCGGCAGATCTGACCTTCTTGCATTCAAACCGGCATAACTCTCTACTTAGGAGAGCTTTTTCTGCGATTCCAGTTGCATATGAAACTAGACACATAAGGCTTTCATCCATAAAAATTTCACCTTCAAATTCCTTGTCAATCGTCAGAAATAAATTCAGAAAGTTGGATGTCGGACACTGAAATCTTCTGGAATTCTTGGATTTGCATCCGATAAGAACTTGAAGTTCTTGGCATTTTGTTCCACTCCGATTTTAATGATTCTTTCCTTTGTTCAATCCTTAGTATGTCGACTGCAAATGAGAAGAGAAAAATCTATCAAAAGCAAAGTTTATGTTTTACAGATTCAATAAAACATCTCAGAGACTTTGTGAATAGGCTTTTGACAATTTCTGCATTTTTATTCTATTTTCCACATGTTTTCACTTTAATTCCACCAAAACTCTTGACTCTATAACATGACTCTATATTACAACAATAAGGGTTAAGCATTGCATAAATGAGGGTAAAAACATATTAAGAACGTCGCATTTTATGCTCCTATCAATAGGAAGAAAACAAAAATTGGTGAAAGAACGAGAAGAAAAAGTGCTAGGAGCGAGAACCGGCAAGCTGCGCAGGCTGCCGAGACGGCCCTGCAAGCAATGACAGGCCCTGCCGATGATATTGCCCAAGCAGGATGACTTGCAACCTGCCGAGACATATCTGACACTGACATCTCGTGTCCGACACGTGACCTGGCGTATCCGAGTCAAGACATGCCCGTGTCCGACACGTGCCCAGGCGTATCCCAGCCGTATCCAAGTATCCCTACCGAGGTTCAAGCCATATCGGATACGATTCCGATATGTGACAGGTACGCCATCGACATCCTCTCGACAGTTGGCGAGGCTCAACTGCACAAGCTGCCGAGAAGCAGCTGCGCCGAAGAACAACGCCATTATCCGATATTGGGCTGCAAGCTGCCGATAGCCTACAATCCTGCCGAGAAGCTTCCAAGTAACTTTCTGATTGGCTGCAAGTGTCCAGGCCGTGTCCTAGGGCTTCAAGGAAGAAGAAAACATGTGAAACATGTGGGAAGCAAACCCTAGGCCGGCCAAGCATGGAATTCCTTGTTTAAAAAGGGATAGAATAACCTAAACCATATCGGATTGGGAAACATTATTGCATGAGGATTTCTATCCCGTTTTGACTAAGGAAAACTCTCCCAAACTGCATAGCCTTTCTCCTATATATAGAGGCCGGCATCATACATTAAAGTTTGTCACATCTTAAGCCAAAACACTTTACCAAGTATTCTACCCTAAGTGTTAGATACAAAAACAAGCCGAAAACCCCTATCACCATCCTAAAAACTCCATACCCGTACCATAACCTCCATCCGACTTCACCACAATTCGAAGATCTTCTCAAGGTGTTGGAATGTGCGATCTACTCTTCTTCATTCCCTTTCTCATGGCTTGTAATTGTATCGATTTATTAAACTATGTCTATGTAGTTGATATGTTCTTAGGATATTTCTTTGTATGTCGATGTATGAATAATTTGTTTATTTAGTTTTGTATATTTAAAATAGTTTATAATTTCGAATCTTTGTGTCTTGTTAACTCTAAAGTTTCGGTGTCATGGTTTTGTGAAAGATAAATATACAAACATAATTTGTAAATAAATAACCGGTTAGGTCTTAGGGATGCATGCTTGTCTTGATTCTTGATTTCATCTTGATTAGTTGTTTGAATTCGTGTGCAACCGAAGGAGATGTTTAGATGCAATCGTATGTCATGGTTGTTGTCTAGATGTTGAATTCACTTGCCGTAGCAATATAGGTCAAATTAGAACACTAAGTCGGTTTGGTTTGTGTTGTTACCTAGGGTTAGAGTAATTTTTTTGACTTGCTTGTCTAATATGAAGAGTGACACCTTGCATGTTAACTTGTTTCCGACTAAGAAATTTCGTGCTTTATATGCTAATTGTTTGATTTCTACACTAAGTGTCTTTAATCGATTAGCTAAAGATTAGGGTTATGCACTAAGCTAATTCTAAGTACTAGAGTGAAATCTAAAATCGACTAGATAACCACTAAGGAGTCTAGTTAGGTTGGAATTAAGTCGAGTCTAGAATATTTCAAAGCATGTTTTCTTGAAACCTTACTTGTTGCTTGTTTCGTTTTGTGATAGTTTTTGATAAGTGATTTGTGTGAAAGATGTCGACCAACTTGTAAATAGTAGATAGGATTTATTTTCTTGTCTTTATCTTTTAAATTCGTCTCATTAGTTTTTAGGGCAGCCCTTCTGCCGATCCATTAAATCCCCCATATTTTGATTCATGCTTGTATAATTGTGAATATGTGTTTCTAATCTTTTTCATGTCAGGTACCCTTAATGCCCGGCTAGAACGATCCCTACTTATCATATACTACTAACGTTTCTTATAGGGCTATTATTGAAGATGCGCTTCGGCGACTTGTCAGTAAGGGATGGTGATCAAGTCTCGATCCCTTAAAGAGTGTAGTGAGACAATATATCATCACAAAACGAGGTGCATTGGGGCCAATTAGGTAGCCAAGGCATCCATAGAACTTTCAAAAAATGAAGAACCGGGTTCAACCAGAGAGAACTAGCATTAAAAGAATGTAGAGAATTTCTACATAGCCGAAAATAAGTGAACGAGGCAGAGTAGCCGAGGCCGAAGCCAAGGCTAGGCCGAGACCTAGCTAGGGCTGAGCGGAAGCAAGGCAAAGAAAGAGGGCCGGTCAGGCTTTAGGCAATCTGATGCTAGGGTTGAGCTAATTCTGAAGCATATCGAGTCCGAAGACAAAGCGTTGCCTAGCCTTGTAGCATTAATTGCATTTATGGGGGCCAAGGTCATGTCCGAGCCGAAGCCGAGACATGTACCGAAGCCAAGTCGAAGCACAGCTGATGCTAAGTCAAAGTCGAGACCAAGACATAGTAAAGGTTGATGCAACGACTTTAGGCCATATACGTTCATGTATCAAGGCAAACCGAGATATATGAGTGGGCCTAGTGAGTTGAATAGGCTATATATGCTGGGTTCGAAGCCGGGCTTGTTGTCAAGGAAGAGTCGAGACCGAAGTCGGGACGTTTTCGGGGTTAAGGAAATTGGGCCGGGTTCAGTATTGGGCCGGCTGCGTGGCTGTCGAGTGGATGCTGAGGCGTGCCAAGGCCAAGCATGCCTTGAGCAGGCGAAGGCCGATTTCATGCTTACGCGATGTGCGTGATATCATCGTTTTGTTTTTGTGATTTTGTTTCGCATATGAGTTAACATCACCAATTTCGCTGTGAACTCAGAGTAATTATGCCGTAGAAAATTTGATGCATTGAACCATTTATGCTTTCATAAGGAATGTAAAATTCTCATATCATTCATAGAATAAGAGAAATTTTATTAATCGACAACTCAAAAGTACATCAAGGTTGTTATAGAAAAACGACTGATAAATCAAAGTCTCAAAAAACATGACTAAAAACAAGCCAAAATACCAATGTAATCAAACTTAAACATGAACATATGACCTAACAAGCCAAAGACTTAGTCATAATCTGGAGTTTCATCCTCCTTTGTTCGACGCCTTTTATTAGCACTACCAGATACGGCCGAATAGCCGACGAAAATTTTTTCGTCGGCCATTCCATTTTTTCGTCGGCTATACCCTCTGCCGACGAAAATTTCGTCGGCCATAAGTCGTCGGTAATACGCCGTCGGTAATACCAATGGCCGACGAAAAAAAAAATTTCGTCGGCTATAGTTAAATATGGCCGACGAATCCAAAAATTCGTCGGGCAAACGTGGGAGAAATAGCCGACGAATTTCGTCGGGTATTTTTGAGTATGGCCGACGAAATCCATTAAGTATGGCCGACGAATTTCGTCGGCTATTGTGTTTTAACTATAGCCGACGATTTAATAAAATTTCGTCGGCTATTTCCTCGAAATATATTAATATTTTAATAGGCATAATTAGTTATAGCCGACGAAATACTAGAATTTTCGTCGGCTATACAACTTATAGCCGACGAAAATTGGTAAAATTCGTCGGCTATTCTTAAATTTTAGGCAAAAAAAAAATTAAATTATGCTTTGGATGGAGGAGGGGAAGGAGGAGGGGAAGGAGGAGGAGGCCGGAGGAGGGGAAGGAGGAGGAGGAGGAGGAGGAGGAGGAGGCCGGAGGAGGGGAAGGAGGAGGAGGAGGCCGGAGGAGGAGGGGAAGGAGGAGGTCGGAGGAGGAGGGGAAGGAGGAGGCCGGAGGAGGAGGAGAAGGAGAAGGAGGAGGAGGAGGAGGAGGAGGAGGAGAAGGAGGAGGAGGAGGGGAAGGAGGAGGAGGAGGAGGAGGAGAAGGAGGAGGAGGAGGAGGAGGAGGAGGAGGCAGGAGGAGGAGGAGGAGAAGGAGAAGGAGGAGGAGGCCGGAGGAGGGGAAGGAGGAGGAGGAGGAGGGGAAGGAGGAGGAGGAGGAGGGGAAGGAGGAGAAGGAGGAGGAGGCCGGAGGAGGGGAAGGAGGAGGAGGAGGAGGAGGAGGAGGAGGGGAAGGAGGGGGAGGAGGAGGAGGAGGAGGGGAAGGAGGAAGAGGAGGAGGCCGGAGGAGGGGGGGAAGGAGGAGAGAAAAAAGGCGGGAGGATTTAAAAGATTTAGAAGGAGTATAGCCGACGAAATACAAGATTTCGTCGGCTATACTTTGGAAAATCAACAGCCGTCGGATCTGAGCCATCCAACGGCGGACAATAAAAAGACGCGGATCAAGAGTTTAGCCGACGAAATATTTGAATTCGTCGGCTATACTTAGAGAATAGCCGACGAAATTTGAATGTTTCGTCGGCTATTCTATGAAAACATACTAAAATGCCGTTTTGAGGCCCTAAACGAACTCGAAAGCCCGAAAAAGCCCACACGTCGTAGCACAGCGACGAGTTTTGTTCCTGGCGTCGTTCCCTTTCCGGAACGGTATCACAATCGTCATTCGGACGCCGGATGCCAAATCTGCAGTAAACCGGGTTTTGACTGATTTCATTATTTCGGCACACGGATTTTATCGGAATCTTGTCATTTTTCAACCGTAGACGTATTTCATTATTTCGGTCATATCTTATTTGACGACATATTTGCATTTGAAGAGTGTACGTATAGTAACTATTTGAAACTATACATTCACTTAAACACTTAGTAAACAAGTTAAGGAACATTAGTGCATATGTTCCGATTTTGAATCTAAAAGTTTGGAAAATCTATTCCAACCGTCAGATATCACCGTTAAGATTAAATACATGTATGAAAAAAAATCCAACTACATCTGACAACGTTAAAGGCTCGATCGGGACGGTCAACCGGGTGAGTCAAACCTCTAAACGCTTTAAAACGGAAATTGGCCCGTCTAAATGACGTTTTTTGGCCTGATCTTCAATAGAGAATAGTTTCAGATTGATGAGACGCGACTAATCGTATAAAAATTTTCCTCAAAATATTTACCGACCGTCAGGCTACCCATAGGAAAACGGGAGTAAAAAACAGTTAACCGCAACATTCGGCACACAGATTTTGTCGGAATCTTCCCATTTTTCAACCGTAGCTGTATTTCAATATTTTGGTCATGTCTTATTTCACGACACATTTGCATTTGAAGGATGAAGCAATGGTTTGTCGATAGTGATAGAAAATGGAAACTGCTCTTTTTTTGTTTTTTTTTTTAATCATAGCCGACGAAATCAAACCTAGTATTCGTCGGCTATGCTATTCTTTTGTCGTTTTCTGTCAAAAATAATCGTATAATTATTTTTTTTAAAACTTATGGCCGACGAAATACTTAATTTTCGTCGGCCATTGTTCGTAAATAATTATTTTTAAACAACGTATGGCCGACGAAATAATTAATTTTCGTCGGCCATTGTTCGTAAAATAATTATTTTTAAATAATTTATGGCCGACGAAATAATTAATTTTCGTCGGCCATTATTCGTAAAATAATTATTTTTAAAAAAACTTATGGCCGACGAAATAAAAAAGTTTCGTCGGCCATTCTTCCAAAAGTTTATAGCCGACGAAAACTTTAAATCGTCGGCCATTATAGGAGTATAGCCGACGATTTTTCATTTTTACCGACGAAAAAAAAAATCGTCGGCCATTCTATGGGAATGGCCGACGAAATTTTTTTTTTGCCGACGACAAAAATTTTCGTCGGCCATTCTTGGGAATAGCCGACGAAAAAAGTGTTTCGTCGGCCGTTTTTTTTTTTTTCGTCGGCAAAGCCCTTTTTTCTTGTAGTGTAGGCTGGAAGTCATCAACGCTGAGATGAGTAGCATAATCATCATCGTCTTCCTCAAAGTCTCCAACATAGTTCGACTCTTGAGCCATGTATTGCTTGTGTTTCTTGTAAGCAGCTTGAATATCTCGACTAGCTTTGCAATCCCTCTGAATATGATTCTTGGAGCCGCATTTAAAGCAAGGAGCTGAAGCTGAAGCTGAGCTTGAAGCTGGAGCGTGGCCACCACGATTGGAGCCGAAACCGGATTCTCCTCTTGGTGCGGCGGCAGCGCTGCCGTCTCTTTGCCATGAAAGGTTGCGGCTAGGGCCGCCTCATCTTCCTCCTCGTGGTGCTTTTTGCCCACGTGGTAGCGGTGCTTGACGTTCACGAGGTTGATTCCTTTTCTTTTGAACTTTACCACGGACCTGATGAGTTTCCGGAATAAATTTCGGACCTCTAGGGCCTCTTGTTGGTAGTTAGGATCAACTCATGGTACCTCTCTTTCCTTTGGAGCACATTCATCAGATCACTGAAGGTTTTGATGGTGCCATTTTCTAGAAGATCACGGTACTGGTGCGACAACATGAGCACAGAATTTGGAAAAAGTGGGGAACGTCTTCTCCATCATGCCGAGATCAGTTTTCTCAACGCCACAGAAGCATAAATCAGACTGTAAATTGAGCATAGTCTGATGATATTCCTGGACTGAATCAAAGTCCAATAAGCGAATTTGCTTCCAATCAGACAATAATTCAGGAAGTTGTGCGTCATGCACATTGTCGAAGCGATCTTTTAGTACGTCCCATAGCTCTTTGGGATATGTTTTCTTTAAGTATTGCTTCTTAAGAGTGGATGGATATGGCGCCTGAGAAACATCAGGACCTGAGTTTTTTGTTCAGGAGAAGCCTGTAGATTTTCGTCAGTTGGAGGCTGGATGGTGGCCGTGAATCTCTTTCCGATGAATGTATTCTCAACATCAGAGACCCACCTTTTGTATTCCTTGCCTTGGACATCCAAGATGTCAAATTCTGGACGCTGGGTGTTAGACATCTACAAACACAAATAGGGAGACGTTAGTATCGATCAAAGCGAATACTAAACAAGTTTGATTAATTTAGAACAGTGCCAAGATGTATTATGGTCACAAAAATCGATGCAAAACGTGAATGAAAAGTCACAATCGATATATTCCCTTTAATTTTTTTTTACGAAGACGTTGTAGTTCACAGTGACATCACAACCACAACCACAACGTTGGTCGGTAACATCACATTTACCCCTTAAAACAGTGATACTGGGGGAGTCAATTCCCCGTGTATCGATCGTCTCGAGAAGCGTGAGAAACCGGATGATGTAGCAGGGACGCGAAAAGGTCCAGGATGCAAGAAAAAATCCCAGAAACGAAATTACAGAAAACGGGAACTTTAATGTAAAATTACCTCTTCAAGTGGAGTTTCTTCAAAGGAGACTTGATCTCTTGTGGGAAAGCTTGTTCTTCTCGCTTTTTCTTGATTTCTTCGAAATAGAGAGGAAGGCCTTGAAGGGCGCTTGATTGGCTTTCGAGCAATCTTGATCTTTGAGGGATGTGTGCAAAGGGATGCACACAAGAACACGAACCGAGATAGAGGAGGGCTATCGGGAGCGGGCAGGAGGCTGGCTGCAGCACAGGTGCTGCCGAGAAGGGTCAGAAGCCAAAGGGAAGGGCGGCGGCCGATGCTAGGGTTAGGGTTTCGAGAATTATTATTTTTTTATTATTATTTTTTTTTTAGGGTTAGGATTTTTTCTTTTTTTAGGGCTTAGACGAAAGCTAAAGCCACGTGTTAGATAACGTGTTCTAGGAGAAAAGAATAATATGTAAAGCGTAGTTTTATTGATTGATAATGAGACCTTTATATAGGCATTACATCAGTATCCCGAATAATCAAGGCTTCCCTATCTACCAAAGATACTAGATACCTAGTCTAATTAGGTCAAGACATACCACGGAAGTTACGGAATTAACCTTCTTCGAACAGTTGTTGAAATGTTGATTTATAATAGAAAAATTGAGAATTATATGTTTTTATGTTAAAAATTCGTTGTCAAATGTTGATTTGTTGATGAAAAAATTATGAATTACATATTTTATTCAAAGTACACTACCAGATCGGACAGAATAGCCGACGACAAAAATTTCGTCGACTATGCCAAATTTTCGTCGGCTATTGCTTCTGCCAACGAAAATAACAAAATTGTCGGCTATTCTCGAGTAAGGCCGACGATATCGTAAACTATAGCCAACGAAATTCGTCGGCTATTTGTTCTGTAATATAGCAGACGATTTCATCTATTTCGTCGGTTATTCCGTCAGAATATATTAATATTTTAATAGGCATTAATTAATTATAGTCGACGAAATAATGTAATTTTTGTCGGCTATAACGGTTATAGCCGACGAAATTTGGTAAAAATCGTTGGCTATAGCACTTATAGCCGACGAAATAATGCTATTTTCGTCGGCTATTCTTACATTTTGAGGGAAAAAATTAAATTAATTTCTAAATTACCATTCCAAACAACCTGCAATTCACAATGACAATCCATGCACTTACACCAACAAGAAACATGTCTAAATGACTTATTATTTAATTTGTTCCAATATACATAAAATATAACCCTAATCATCACCTAAAGCACTAAAGTGCACCACGTCATCCCCAGCATCCTGCTCTCCATCATGCTCGTCATCCTGCTGAACGAACTCGGGAGGTTGAGGCATTGGAGGTTCAACTAACGGGTGAAACGGGGGCGGGGGTTCACGGCTTTGTTGTTGTGCCGCGAACATATCATATCACCAGTTTTGTTGGCTGGCGTAGTTGTGTCGCCGAATTCTCTCGCATTCAGCATACCAACTCGACATATCCAAATGATATTGCTGTGTTCTGCGGTGTTGCTCCTGTGATCTCTGGGACTCGGCCGCCAATCTTGCGGCCAATCTCTGCACTTCCCCGGCCCCTCATCTGTTGGCTGTCCCCGCCTCCCTTCTTTTGACCTCCCTTAGTGGTCTTCAGGAGCCCTATTCCAGAACTTCCCAAACCCCGGTAGTAGTATTGGTTTGACCGGTGTGGGAAGGCTGCGTCGAACATCCTCACTGTCGTTTGGACATTCGATCGGTCGACCTGGCGCAGGGCTTCTTGCAGATCTGCCTCTGAAATGTTCGGTTGTGTCTCCCGAACTACTTTCTCATACACTTCTTCTTCGGCCCGGTTCACCCTCTCCTAATTGAATGGGAAAAAAAATAATTAATATTCTAACAAATATATAATTAAGTAAAATTAATAATTAAAACTTTAAAATCGTAATTAACGACTTACGAGCTGTTCTGTCGCTTGTGGATAAGCCTTCTTGAACGTCTCCACGTACGGGTTGCTATCAGGATGATCTCTAAGCGCCTCCTCCTGATATTGTGCAAATGGCCTAGAACCACCATGATGGTGGGTTGTGTTACGGCGGCGGTTCGCAGAGTTTATCCGAGACCGTTCCTTCAAACAAATAATAAAATATTAGAAAAATGCATCAAAAAATATTAGTGTAATAATTATAAAATAATTAAACTAATAATTAAAATTTTAACAAAATAAACATTTATAGTTAAGTTTAGTATTTACCTGCATAAGTGGGTTGTTGAAGTCTATTGTCTTCAACCAACGCCACTCGTACTCCCTGAACATGAACTCTCTTGGAGTACCCATACGACCACGGTTGTCGTATTCGTTAAAGTGGGTACACAGCTCGTTCTTCCACTCTTTGAACCTACGGAAAAAACAAAAGTGCATTAGAAATATTATTAATATCATAAAATATTTCAAATTATAAGATGAGGAATTCCCAACGTACCTCGAGTTTTCCATCGCGTCCGCCCAATCCTGCTTGTGTTCGGCAATCTCGAAGTATGTCTGAAAGATAATATTTTATTAGTTTTACAATTATAACAATACCGAAAATTATTAAATATTACGATAAAGAAATTAAATTTTTTAAATTACTCACCGACGCCGCGTTGTTGACCTCCCTCTTGATCTCTTCGGGCACATCAGCCCATCGGGTCCACAACATAGGGACTTTATCCCTAATTATTGCCCCCACGCAACCCGCGTAATAGCGGCGTTTTTTCCCCTGAACCTCCTGATTAGGGGGTTCGTTGATCTGGATCCTCCCCCTGCTCTCAACAGTTATCCTGAGCGTGTCAAAACATATGACACCTCTCGTATTCCTCGTTGAACTGCTACCGGCTGTCCCTATCACATAAACGACGATTGGTTAATAAAATTAAATATTAGTGCGTTAATTTTAATAAAACATTTAATTAATAAAATCAAATGTTACCTGAACTGGATGACCCGTCTGTCGACTTTCCTTTTCTCCTCGCCGAAATCAAGAGATCAGGTCTCTCAAATGGCTCCAGATGGTATGCCTCCGCAACACTCACGCACTGAGGCATATCAGGCCATATTGGCACACCACGAAAGTCGCCCTCGGGTATCGCAGGAATGTTGTACGGGAGGTAGAGCTGATTTGGGAGAGTATGCCCCTCAGTCGAGTCAGCAGCAGACGTCGCCGGACTCGTCATCGGCTCCCGATGAACCTCCGGCATACGGACCTGAGGGACGTCTGGAGCTATCTCGTCCTGAAATAGCTGCCTACTGAACCTCGGAGCATCTGGCCCGAGAGGGGGACGTGAACTGCTCGACGGCCGCCCCGCTTGGAGAAGGGTCTGGTGCCGAGAACTCACACTCCTCCGCGGCTGGGATGAATCCACAGCCCTCCGCGGCTGGCTGGTGGTCCTCTCAGGCTGGCTAATGGTCCTGTCGGAGTCTGCGGAACCGGCAGAACTTCCAGAACCCCTAGATCTGGAAGAACAACGGTCTCCGAATAACTGTCTGAGTGCATCGGCCATCTGTAGCTTGAGGCATTAATACATTAATTAATATTAAATTATATTACATTAAATAACAAATTCTAATTAATATAATAACCAATAATACTAACATATTTTAAAACATACTAACAAATTAATATTTAAATTTTAACTAATTTTAAATAATACTAACCATTAACATAAATATAACCATTTATATACAAATATAACTATATTTCATCATTAACATATATATACATACAAATAACCATTTATATATTAACATAAATATAACCATTTATATAATTAGGCTACCAATTTATATATATAATTAATTTAACAATTTATATATAACAATTAAAATATACATTAACATATATATATATATACAAATATGTGTATATATTAACAAATATATAACAATTTATATAATTAATTACCTAGCTCGATTTATTAACAAATATATTTACAAATTTATATAATTAACAAATATATAATTAATTTATTAACAAATATATAAAAATATATACAATTTATATAATTAATATTAACAAATATTATATAAAAATTTAACAATTTAATTATACAATTAAAATAAATTGGAAAAAAAAATGGTAAACCTAGCTCGATCGGAGGAGGAGGGGAAGGAGGAGGAGGAGAAGGAGGAGGTCGGAGGAGGAGGGGAATGCGGAGGAGAAGGAGGAGGAGGAGGAGCTAGGCCGGCCGAATTGAGGAAGGAGGAGGAGGGAGGAGGAGGAGGAAAGGTGGAGGCGCCGCCGATTTGAGGAGGAGGAGGAGCAGAGCGGCGGATTAGAGGAAGTGACGCAGCCGATTTGAGGAAGGAGGAGGAGGAGGAGAGAAAAAAAGTCGGCTAGGATTCGGGACTGTCTGATTTATAGTAGAAAGAATAGCCGACGATTAAAAAAAATTTCGTCGGCTATTCTATGAACATCATCGGCTATACTTTGGAAGATCAACAGCCGTCCGATCTGAGCCATCCAACGGTGGACAATAAAAAGGCACGGATCGCAAGAGTTTAGCCGACGACATATAATTTTCGTCGGCTAAACTGTTGGTCAAACCAGTAAGTCAAACCTCTAAACGCTTAAAAACGGAAATTAGTCTAGTTAAACGACGGTTTCTGGCCTCACCTTCAACAGATAATAGTTTCAAATCAATGAGACGCAACTAATCGTATAAAAATTTTACAAAATTGATTTATCGAACGTCAGGCTACCCATAGGAAAACGAAAGTAAAAAACAGTCTACCGTAACATTCGGCACACAGATTTTATCGGAATCTTGTCATTTTTCAACCGTGGACGTATTTTATCATTTCGGTCATATCTTATTTCACAAGATTTTTGCATTTGAAGAGTCTACGTATAGGAACTATTTGAAACTATACATTCACTTAAACACTTAATAAACAAGTTAAGAAACATTAGTGCATATGTTCTGATTTTAAATCTAAAAGTTTATAAAATCTATTCCAATCGTCAGATATCACCGTTAAGATTAACACTACCAGAAAAAACAGTATTATCGACGAAAAAAAAACGGCCGACGACATTGTCTTTCGTCGCTAAAAATAAAAAATCGTCGGCTATTCCCCAAGAATGGCCGACGATTTTTTCTTTCGTCACTAAAAAATATTTTTCGTCGGCTATACCCCAAGAATGGCCAACGATTTGAATTTTCGTCGGCCTTTCTCTTAAAGTATAGCCGACGAAAACTTTAGAAAGTTTGGCCGACGAAATTGGAATTTTCGTCGGCTATAAGTCTTTATATTTTCAGATCTGGATAGAAGCTGCTCATTTAAAAAAAAACGGAAAAAAACGGGAGAAATAGTGAAAAATCTGTGGGTATTGTTGAAATCCGTCATCTCTTACATTGTGGAGCTATATATAGGTACGTATATGTGTATATATGTTGATTTTGAGTTTTAGTTGAGTTGATTTTGAGTTTTAGTGATTTTGATATAGTAAGTGATTTTTTATTTTGTTGTTGTTTTAGTGTTAGAATGTATGTATATATGTTGATTCTGAGTTGTAGTTGAATTGATTTTCAGTTAGAGTATAATTATGTGTTTTAATTTAATGTTATTTTAATTAGTGTTAAAATATATATAAATATGTTAATTAATGGTTGTTGATAGTGTAATGAACTTAAATAATGGTTGTTAATTAATGGTATATATATATATGAGTTGATGTTGATAATAATATATATTGTAATATATATGTATTAATTAATTTATTATTAATTAAAGTTATACATATATATTATTATCAGGCTATATATGGATCGAGATAAGAGTTGGATTTCGCTTCCAAGGCATGACCGACGAAAAATTCATTATTTCGTCAGCCATAAATTTATTGAAAAATAAATATTTTATTTTGACAGAAAACGACAAAAGAATAGCCGACGAGTACTAGGTTTGATTTCGTCGGCTATGATTAAAAAAAAAAACAAAAAAACAGCAGCTTCCATTTTCTATCACTATCGACAAACCATAGCTTCATCCTTCAAATGCAAATGTGTCGTGAAATAAGATATGACCGAAATATTGAAATACGTCTACGGTTGAAAAATGAGAAGATTCCGACAAAATCTGTGTGCCGAATGTTGCGGTTAACTGTTTTTTACTTCTGTTTTCCTATGGGTAGCCTGACGGTCGGTAAATATTTTGAGGAAAATTTTTACACGATTAGTCGCGTCTCATCGATTTGAAACTATTCTCTGTTGAAGATCAGGCCAAAAAAGGTCATTTAGACAGGCCAATTTACGTTTTAAAGCGTTTAGAGGTTTGACTTCGCTGTTTGACCGTCCCGATCGAGCCTTTAACGTTGTCAGATGTAGTTGGATTTTTTTTCATACATGTATTTAATCTTAACGGTGATATCTGACGGTTGGAATAGATTTTTCAAACTTTTAGATTCAAAATCGGAACATATGCACTAATGTTCCTTGACTTATTTACTAAGTGTTTAAGTGAATGTATAGTTTCAAATAGTTACTATACGTAGACTCTTCAAATGCAAATGTGTCGTGAAATAAGATATGACCGAAATATTGAAATACGTCTACGGTTGAAAAATGAGAAGATTCCGACAAAATCTGTGTGCCGAATGTTGCGGTTAACTGTTTTTGACTTCCGTTTTCCTATGGGTAGCCTGATGGTCGGTAAATATTTTGAGGAAAATTTTTATACGATTAGTCGCGTCTCATCGATTTGAAACTATTCTCTGTTGAAGATCAGGCCAAACAACGTCATTTAGACAGGCCAATTTACGTTTTAAAGCGTTTAGAGGTTTGACTTCGCTGTTTGACCAAAGGTTTAGCCGACGAAAAGTCTATTTCGTCGGTTAAACTCTTGCGATCCGCTTATTGTCCGCCGTTGGATGGCTCAGATCCAACGGCTGTGATTTTCCAAAGTATAGCCGACGAAATATTTAATTTCGTCGGCTAAACTCTTGCGATCCGCGCCTTTTCATTGTCCGCCGTTGGATAGGGGAGATCGGACGGTTGCTGAGCGCCTAAAGTATAGCCGACGACATTCAAAGAATAGCTGACGAAATTAAAGATTTCGTCGGCTATAGTAAAGAATAGCCGACGAAATCTTTTTTAATCGTCGGCTATTCTATCAGGTATAAGTCTGAAACTGCCGAACCCTAGCCTCCATTTTCTGCATTTTTCTTCCGTTCTCCTCCTCCGTACACCTCCGCAGCAATTCAGATTGCGTCGCACCGCCGCTCTGCTCCTCCTCCTCCTCCATCCGATCCGGCCACTCCTCCTCCTCCCCTCCATCCGATCCGGCCGGCCACTCTCCTCCTCCTCCTCCTCCATCCGATCCGGCAACTCTCCTCCTCCTCCTCCGGCCACTCTCCTCCTCCTCCATCCGATCCGTTAACCTTTTTTTTTTTTTTTTTAAATTATTTTAATTTAAATATGTTAATTTAGGTTAATTTATTTATGTTAATTTAGATATAATTTATTTAAATATTTATGTAAATTTATTTATTTAGATGTAATTGTTAATTTAGGTATTTATGTTAATTTAGGTATAATTTAGGTATTTATGTTAATTTAGGTATAATTTAGGTATTTATGTTAATTTATGTAATTTTTAGGTATTTATGTTAATTTAGGTAATTTTTTTAAAAATTATTTTAATTATATAATTTAGATGTAATTGTATAATTTATACGTATAAATTGGTTGTTTAATTATATAAATTGGTAACTTAATTGTATAATTTAGCTTAATTATATATATAGCTTAATTTGAGAACCCTCACCACCTTATTTCGGCGAGGAGAAAAGGAAAGTCGACAGACGAGTCATCCAGTTCAGGTAACATTTGATTTTATTAATTAAATATTTTATTAAAATTTGATGTGAGCCGAAGCTCGCATGCAACAATAAACCCTGCATTCATTAGTAGTATAGACATAAGTAGGGATCGTTCTAGGCCGGGGATTAAGGGTACCTGAGATATGAAATTGTTAGATACAAACATATTCACAAATATACAAAAAAACGTCACAAATATGGGGGTATAAGAGTTCGGCAGCAATGCTGCCCCTACACTAGGCTTGGAATTAAAAACAGAAAATAAATCCTAAGCTACTATATACAAGTGATCATCATCTCTCACAAAACATTTAGCACAAAAGACTCTTTAACGTGTAGACTAATATGCAAGAAGGTAAGGAATAAATATGAATGTTGTTTCGACCTAACCAATTTCGATCCCAATTAGAGCCTACGAGGTCATCTAATCGTTGATTACTAGAGTCTTAAGATTAACTACGAGTATAATCCTAAGGTATATGTTAACCGATTTTACTGGGCCAACAATTAAACACATGAATCACAAATCGAAGACATGCAAACAAGCAAGGTTGTCAATCATCTTATTTAACATGCAAGTTCTAAGGGTTTTAAACTCTTTGCGAAAACACAAACCAAGACAACTACGAGTATGAATTATTCATGCTTTCAAGTTTGATGAAACCTAACACCTAGATTTACATGCAAACAACAAATGCTTAAGCACAACTAATGTTTCGGTTTATAAGGCATACTCCTTAGATTACTAATCGAATTAAGTTCTCAAACAACATCGCATACCTATTGTCCTAGTTATGAAACATAAAAATCTACAAGTCACATATTACAAATTAGCATGTAAAAACTCAAAGAAAGCGTGGCCTAGCCCTAAGCAACGAATCAAAGAAATCTTCAACATGCAATTTATGAAACCAAAATCCAATCCAAATCATACATAGACATACAATTTGAAACCAAAAATACAAAAGAGTTTCATAGATAAAACTATTCATAGCTACATAAACTTTACTAAACCAAGAGAAAAGAGTGGATCACACTTTTGTAGACACCTTGGATGACTTCGACTCGTGTGGATCCGGCGGAAGATGGAAGAGATGAGGCTGCTCGGCAAAGGGCTGTGTCGGCAGGAAGTATACCAAGTTTCGGCAGAAACTTGGGTGAAGTGGTGGTGGTTTTTGGCTTAGGGTTTAAGTAGGATTCTTGGGGACAATTTGGTAGAGTTTAGGCCTTGTGTTTAAGCTTGAGATGAGATGCTTTTCAGAATGAAAAGTGGGGGTATATATATAGGAGAGGGGGTGCCGGCTGCCCTATTACAAAAGGAGTTCAGAAAACCTAGTACATTAAGGTTTTGCAACCTTCCTTTCTTAGTCCAATTAGGTTTTCTATTCTGAATATTTCTTCAAGGCTTGGGCTTCACATCTTCATGGACTTCTTATATGATCTTGGACTTCATTTGACATGTCTTGGTCCATCGAAAAATACCCCAATTGCCGGCAGCACACAAAGGCACACAATCTGCCAGAATCGGCAGCTTCTCCTAGTTTGACTAGGAGAACTTGTTTCTTCATGTTTTTCTTCAATGCCATGGCCAAGTGTCTTCCTCTTCCCTTCATAAAGCTTGGACCATCTTCACATATGCATTTGTGCACCATTTGGTCCATTAAAAACAGAAAACACAAAAAGGGGGCAGTAGGTTCCTGGAATCGGCAGATTTGACCTTGTTGCAGTAATTCCGGCTTATCTCCCTCCGTGGAGCTCCGATTGATGCGATTCCAAGTTTCACGTAAACTAGACACATATGGCCATCTCCCCA
Source organism: Potentilla sterilis (assembly GCA_963682095.1). Lineage (NCBI taxonomy): Eukaryota > Viridiplantae > Streptophyta > Magnoliopsida > Rosales > Rosaceae > Potentilla > Potentilla sterilis. Next base: position 32,600,014 of record OY821754.1, read on the forward strand.
TAAAACAGTTCGATCAAAATCCTTGTGAGTCGTCGGGAATGATTTTTCGAAGTTGGGACACAGTCCCAGGAAAATCCTGGAAGCCCCTGGATTGGAATGTTCGGACTGCCCTTTAACAGCCAACTTTTGGGTGACTTCCCGAACTCCGATTGATCTGAAATTTTAACACAGCATTCCTCAACATATGAATATTAAGCACATAAAATTTTATAGAATTCGGACAAGGATAGATCATAAATTTGCTCATCTCAAAATCACGAAAAAGACATATTTTGCAATATTTTCCAGATTTCTCAAACTTAGTCATTTTTCGGATTCTTAACCAAATTTCATCAAAACTCTACCAAAACGACACTAACTACATTATGACTCTATCTTAAACAAATAAAGGTTTAAACAAAGCATAAACGAGGGCATACACATATAATATCGTCGCACATTGTGCTCCTATCAACTACCCCACACTTATCCTTTGCTAGTCCCTTAGCAAATTAAACTAAACTAGACTCTAAACAAACTATTGCCCCTAACAATTTGTCTCAGGCTCGTATGTACACATAGCTTTCAAGTTAAATGCATGAGAATGCTTAGTACGAAAATTCCAAGTTTCATAAACATGTGACATCAATATGAGCATATACGAGCAAAAGTAAGCATGTAAACATGTTAAAAGCTAATTCAAATCACCTCACTAGGCATACTCTCTTCTTTTCTCTCGAAGCATGGTTATTCACTCAATAGTATATGCAAGCGAAAGATAATGAACTACAAAGAGTGACTTGCATATATCAATGAAACAAAAGCACTTTGTGAATTTTGATGGAAAAACCTCATATGATAACTACATGCACCAATGAACCAAAACCATATGCTTACTCTTGAGATAATCTCCACAATCAATTTTAACCATCTTAAGAATCATGAAAAAGATCAATAATAAGGTTGTAATGGGGCTAGGCTAAGAGGTATTCGATATTTGGATAAGGAGGCTCAAAACGTCACCACGGCCGTAGCAAAGCTCGAATCTCCTTATGTCTTCACGCCAAAAGGGTCAAATTTTATCTTGTTGGATCCATACTTCATTCTTTTCTTCCCATACAACATTACAACAATAATCTAGACAATAGCCATGCACAAAATTTTTCTTTTCTATGCCATGCCTTACTCTATTTCTTTCCTTGCTCTCGGTTTTCTTTTATTTTTCTTTTTGATTCCGAGCACACTTTTTCTCTTTTCTTTTCCTAAGACACGGCATACATTTTTCATATAAATTCATGGCTAAGTCTACCCCACACTTGTTCTTCTTCATCACACACGCGAAAACGCTTTCAAAAATCAAGCTTTGCCGACACACAAGGTAGAGGCATTATTATACTAAGCTCATGGAAAGTGTTTAAGGGTGAAGAAAGAAAAGGCTCAACATAGGCTCAAAGGGGTTTACTAAGGTGTCCCACGACGGGCTCCAATAGGGCTCATGCTTTATTTGGCAATGGTGGTAAACCTAAATGATCTTTATTCAATCACATTCAAAATCAAGGTATTTTATGATATAAACGTTTCGAAAATCAACAAGAGTAAGTTCTAGCATACTAGAGTTCATTAAAAAGCTATGGCACATAGTCATCGAATATGCAAAGAATTATGAGGTTTTATGCTTCCTACAAATCTATCGAATTTTATCTTTTATCGCTCAAGAAGAAAGAAAGAAATTTGGCACTAAAGCTCACATAGGTTATTTTCGAAATAAACTAGCTAAAACATGCATGCTTCATAATCAACAAGTCCTACATGCTCCTACCAATGCACATAATCCATGAAACTCACAATTTTAATAGTATGCACAACCATCATCTATGTATGCAAAGAGGAGAAAAACATCATTGACATATTAGGGGCATCCTAAGACTCGAAACAAACAAATTAAAACACTCTATTTTTGTGTTACAATTTTCTGAATTTTCTACTTCTAAATTAAGCACACGAAAACAAAAACAAAAACGGAACATGTTATCCCACCCCACACTTAGAAAATTACATTGTCCTCAATGTAAGCACAAAACACTATCAATGAATTTCCTAAGCATGCAATAGTCTAACACATTCCAACATATCATCACAAATCAAAGAAAAAGAGAAGGGTTAAGAAAATTCAAACTCTCGGTGATGGCTCCTTCACTTTTCTTTGATCGACATGGGTTGCCTCCCAAGTAGCGCTTTGTGTTTATAGTCCATAGCTTAGACTTTTCACCGTGTTTCATGTGTTCATCGTGCTCCAAAGCATCCCAAATCGGCAAGAAGAAGTTCGATAAGAAGATCGTTGCACTTTGTATCCGATCCGGCTGCATTCTGCGTATCTGGTTTAGGTGGCGTATCGGGCTCTTCTGCCGGCGTATCCGGCGTATCCAGCTTGTGTCCGGCCTCTTGCGGCCGTGTGTCAACCCTGCCGGCAATGGCAGGTCCGGCAGGAGGTGGTGGTGATGGTGAAAACAGCGGCAGCAGCTTGGCAGGTTGGTGCGTGTCCGGCAGGGTGGTCTTTGTTGCGTCCGTGTCCTTATCAGCCCTCATGGTGATGCTGCCGGCAATGGCAGGTCCGGCAGCGTCTTGGCTTGGTGATGGCATGGCTGTGTCACGTGATGGTAAAGGCAACTCGGCTTGTGGTGGTGATGGTGGTGCGGGGTAAACGGCGGTTTCTTCTACCGTGTGCTCTTGAAGGGATGAGTAATAAGGCTTTAGGCGATGTCCGTTGACCTTGAAAGCCTTGCTTGTGATTGGACTTTGAATTTCGATGGCTCCATGGGGAAAAACTTTGGTAACAATGAAAGGGCCTACCCATCTAGAGCGGAGCTTACCCGGAAAAAGTCGAAGTCTAGAGTTGAATAAAAGAACTTGTTGTCCAACTTCGAACTTTTTCCCTCGAATCATCTTATCATGGTAGGCTCGAGTCTTCTCCTTGTAAATCCATGCGGCATCATAGGCTTCATTACGGATTTCTTCAAGTTCGTTGAGTTGAAGCTTTCTATGAAGACCGGCATCATCAATGTTCATGTTGAAGGCCTTGATTGCCCACCATGCCTTATGTTCTAGCTCAACCGGTAAGTGACATGCTTTGCCATAAACTAACCGAAAAGGGGACATACCAATCGGTGTCTTGTATGCGGTCCTATAAGCCCACAAAGCATCATCGAGACGATCACTCCAATCCTTCCTTGAAGGTCCAACCGATTTCTCCAAAATTTGCTTGATCTCTCGATTACTCACCTCGGCCATACCACTTGTTTGGGGGTGATAAGGTGTAGAAACCTTATGTGTGACTCCATACTTCTTCAACAAGGCTTCAATAGTGCGGTTACAAAAATGGGATCCTCCATCGCTAATCAAGACCCTTGGAACTCCAAAACGTGAGAAGATGTTGGTCTTGAGAAACTCGGCTACCACCTTGGCATCATTGGTGCGTGTAGCCCTTGCTTCGATCCACTTTGACACATAATCCACCGCAAGCAATATGTAGAGAAAGCCCTTACTTGAAGGAAACGGTCCCATGAAATCAATACCCCATAAATCAAAAATTTCTACCTCAATGATAGGCGTGAGCGGCATTTGGTCTCTACTTCCAATGTTCCCCATTCTTTGGCATCTATCACAAGCTTTGCAAAACATGAATGCATCTTTGAAAATTGTCGGCCAAAAGAAACCACAATATAGTACCTTCAAAGCCGTCTTCTTTGGTCCAAAATGTCCACCACAAGCTTCGCTATGACAAAAAGCAAGGATGGATCTATGCTCATTCTCCGGCACACATCTTCTAATAACTTGATCACCACATTGCCTCCATAAGTACGGATCATCCCACAAGAAGTGTCGAGCTTGCTTCCTTATTCTCTTTTGTTGGTGGCTCGGCATCTCTTTGGGAAATCGGTTTGTGGCAAGAAAATTGGCAATGTCGGCATACCAAGGCTCAAGTACTTCAAGTCGAAAAAGTTGCTCATCCGGAAAGGACTCTAATAGGGGCAGCCGATCCTCCTCATGAACAAGTCTACTCAAATGATCGGCTACAACATTCTCTACTCCTTTCTTATCTTTAATCTCAATGTCGAACTCTTGAAGCAAAAGAATCCATCGAATAAGCCTTGGCTTAGCATCCTTCTTTGTCATAAGATATCTCAAAGCGGCATGATCACTATAAACAATAACTTTGGAATTCAAAAGATATGATCGAAATTTTTCCAAAGCAAAGATTACCGCTAAGAGTTCCTTCTCCGTTGTTGTGTAATTGAGTTGTGCATCGTTGAGAGTCCTTGAAGCATAGTAAATGGCGCATGGCTTCTTCTCAATTCGTTGTCCAAGTACCGCTCCAAGTGCATAATCACTAGCATCACACATCAACTCAAATGGCTCGTCCCAATTAGGGGAAACCAAAATCGGTGCCGAGCACAACAACATCTTTAATCGGCAAAATGCCTCCTCACATGCCTTTGACCACTCAAACGTCACCTCCTTTTGTAACAAGTTGCTTAATGGCTTGGCAATTGAAGAGAAGTCCTTGATAAATCGACGATAGAACCCCGCATGGCCAAGAAAACTTCTTACATCTTTCACACACCTAGGGCTCGGCAATGCTTGAATTAGCTCCACCTTGGCTTTATCAACCTCTAAGCCTCTTGCCGAAATTATGTGCCCTAGAACAATGCCTTGCGTGACCATGAAGTGACACTTCTCCCAATTAAGCACAAGATTTGTCTCTACACACCTCTTAAGTATCTTCTCCAAATTCCCCAAACATGCATCGAAGGTGCCTCCATACACACTAAAATCATCCATGAATACTTCGATAATGTCTTCAATAAAATCCGAGAAGATAGCATACATACATCTTTGAAAAGTGCCGGGTGCGTTACATAGTCCGAATGGCATCCGCCGATAAGCAAACGTACCAAATGGACAAGTAAAAGTGGTCTTCTCTTGATCGTCCGGGTGTATCATGATTTGATTGTAGCCACTATATCCATCAAGAAAGCAATAGTAAGAATGACCGGCCAACCTCTCTAGCATTTGATCCATAAACGGCAAAGGCATGTGATCCTTCCTCGTTGTAGCGTTGAGCTTCCTATAATCGATGCACATACGATGACCGGTTACAAGTCTTTGTGGCACAAGCTCATTCTTCTCATTCTTAACAACCGTTACACCACTCTTCTTTGGCACTACTTGCACGGGAGATATCCACTTACTATCCGAGATTGGGTAGATCACCCCACAATCAAGCAACTTGATAATCTCTTCTTTCACAACCTTCATCATTGGAGGGTGAAGTCGACGTTGAGCTTCCTTTGTCGGCTTAGCTCCTTCTTCCAACAAAATACGATGAACACAAGTAGTAGGGCTTATTCCCTTGATATCCGCTAAGGTCCAACCTATGGCGGTCTTGTACTTCTTAAGCACACATATCAAATCCTCCTCTTGCTTCTCACTAAGCATTGAAGACACAATAACCGGTAGTGTATCTTCTTCTCCAAGATAAACATACTTTAAGTGACTAGGGAGTTCTTTAAGTTCTAACTTTGGGGCCTCTTCCACACTTGGTCGAAATTTTGTTGTGGCACTTGGAATTGACAAGAACGAATTATAGGGTGGGGCATAGGGTCGAGCCTCTAGCTCGGCAGCAACTTTCCTCATACTCGGCTCTATCATGAATGGCTCGGCAATGATGCCTTGCTTGGCACTTCTTGGCTTGGCCGGCCCTTCTTTCTCATCCTTATGCACGATTCGTTCTCCCCTCTTGTCAAATCCGACCCCTTGCTCAATCGCTAATTGCTATGCGTCGAGCGAGGTCGACATAACTTGCTCGACCTCCTCCAAAACATCAATGGCACAACCCTCTTTGAAATCAACATTAGGGAACTTCATGGCATCAAACACATTGAACTTTATCATCTCACCATCAAATTCCATAGTTAGGTTGCCCTCGGCCACATCTATCTTTGTGCGCGCGGTCCTCATGAATGGTCGCCCTAAAAGCAATTGAGTGTTGTTGACCGGCGAATCCTCCATCTCAACCACATAAAAATCGGCGGGGAATATCAATTGGTTGACTTGCACCAACACATCCTCTACATAGCCTTCCGGATATTTGCTTGAACGATCCGCAAGTTGAATGATGACATTATCCTTCTTAAGAGGCCCTATACTCAACGTTTGATATACATTGAGTGGCATGACATTGATCGATGCTCCCAAATCCAACATAACATCCTCAAATCGTGTATTGCCTATAACACAAGGCACATTGAAGCTTCCCGGATCCTTCATCTTTGGTGGCAACTTCCTTTGAATAACGGCCGACACCGTCTCGCTCATAGTTACCACACGAGTTTCTCTAGTATGCCTCCTTGCCGTGCAAAGCTCCTTTAAAAACTTAGCATACTTTGGCACTTGCTTAATGCACTCCAACAAAGGAATGTTGACTTGCACTTTCCGGAAAATCTCCAATATCTCTTCATCGGATTTATCTTTCTTTGTTCTAGCAAAACGTGAAGGGAATGGAATGCTAGATGATGGCACACCTCCCTTACTTGCTTGGCTCGGCCCTTCTTTCTTTGATGTGGCGGGATCGTACTCAAGCTCGTTACGCAGCCCCTTGTCATTCACACTATGGTTGCCGGCACTATGCCCTTGCTCGGCATCTCTCCTCTTCTCGGCAACAACACTGCCGGTATCATCATCATGCATGGCAACACCACTTTGCTCGGCATCTCCATCATGGCTGCCGGCAATGACAGGTCCGGCAGCCCTCTCATCCTCATTAATACCTTTGAAAGTCACTTGCTTCTTCTTTGGACTTGTTGGTGGAAACAACTCTCTTCCGCTTCGAGTTTGAATCACTTTGGCTTGCTCGTTCCTCGGATTGGGAATAGTATTGCTTGGCAACTTCCCTTGCTCATTAAACCTTCCCATAAAATCCACAACTTGCCCCATTTGAGTCTTGAGCTCACCAATGTCCTTTTGATGATTTTGTTGCCCCGCGAGTAATGCTTGAGTAGCACTTGACAAAGATTGAATCAAAGCATCATAGTTTGGATTGCTCGGTGCGGCTTGGCCTTGGATAGGCACGGCTTGGTTTTGGTTTTGGTTCGGCACTGCCCCATAAACTCCTTGGTTCGGCATGTATGGCTGCCGAGGCACATATGGTGGCCTCGGTGCAAATGGTGCTCCTCCCTCTCTCGGTTGCATAGGTGCCCTAAGCACATTGTCATTATTCGCCCATCGAAAGTTCAGATGATCATTGAACCTTGGATTGAAATTTCCAAAACGTTGGCCTCCTTGAAAGCCAATGGCATTGCACTCCTCTACTCCCTCATTAACTCCAAATTGAGGGCATTGGTCGGTCTCATGGCCCTCGGTGCAAATTCCACAAACACTAGCACGCTTCTTCATCAAATTACTCACCAAGTCGGTGAGCTTGTCCACTTTATCTTCTAACTTTGAGCTCGAAGACGTCTCATGCACTTTCTCATTCCTTTGCACATTGCCTCGTGCCATGCCAAATTGTTGGTTGTTTAAAGCACGAACTTCCAACAAGCTTCTTGCTGCTCCGGCATTCAACTCCAAAAAGCTACCTCCCGCGGCCGAGTCGAGAAACTCTCTTTCCATGACGCGCAATCCCTCATAGAAATATTGTAGCAAGAGTCCATCGCTAATGCCATGTGATGGACACAAAGAAACTAGGGACTTGAACCTCTTGTAGTAGTCGAAGAAAGTCTCATCTCCGGCTTGCTTCACACTAGTTATTTGCTTCCTCAGATCAGTGATACGTGAAGCAGGAAAGTACTTGAGTAAAAACTCATCCATCATAGTACTCCACGAAACAATGCGACCACTAGGCACCTCAAACAACCACTCCTTTGCTTGATCTTCTAGCGAAAACGGAAATGCCTTCATTTTGAAGTGTTGCAAATCGGTCCCTCTTGGACACATGGACTCCGTGGTGAAGTTAAACCACTGTAGGTGCTTGTTAGGATCCTCACTCGGCACCCCATAAAATGATTTCAGCTTATGGAGGAATCCACTCCTCAATTCAATCTCTCCAGTCTTTTCAGCTTCCAAGGGAGGATAAGTAATATTAGAAGGAGCAACTCCAGCTCCAGCAACATGACCATTCTGTGATCTGATTGATGCCATGATCTCTTCTTCTTCTTCTAATTCGGCAAAGGCCTCAAACTCTGGATTCTGAAGATCACACGATGATGACACAACTGATGGTGAACTCGGCACTGATGATGAAATGGACGGCACAATAGGTGAACTCGGCAAGGATGATGGTACTGATGAACTGGTTAGTGACGATGGAGGTAATGGCACAAAACGAGCAATAGCGAGTTCTTGCTCTAAACGTTGCAAACGGCCTTGAAGATCTCTTGTCCAAATACTAGATTCGGACATGCACTATTTCTGAAATTTGCAACAGTTTAAACAAGTTAGAACATCGTAAAGAAATAGAAGACAAGAATATACATCATTACAAGCCACAGCATTGGCGATTACACAACAAATTTCAAACCATAACACATATACACAATCGGCAATGGCATACACATCACACGGCTCAACATAAAATTTCGGCAAAGCAAACATATACAATCAGCAACAAGTGATCAAAAATCGGAAAGTTCATGAGCATGTAATCGCTAAGTCTAATTTCTTTTAAGTTTGTTCTAACTCTCGAAGTACGTGGAGCAGAGGAGATAACGGTGCAATGGACTGATACAGCCCCCGGTAGTATCATGCTTAATCCGATATACCTCAAGAGTTTGAACCACACAACATGTTTTATCTTCGAAGAAAATAGGCCATATATGTCAAGTTATGTTCTAGCGTCTAAAGTGAGGTGATGCTTCGGCACAAGCTGTCGACTAGGTATCGACTCACTCACCGAGAATGAACATCAGTCTATGGGCCTTGAGATCCAGTTAAACAAACCTGAGAACCATATCTATGATAATAACTTCCCCATACTTTGTAAAACAAACACGGATCCCTAGCGGTCTCAAGTGTTGATTAAAACCGCCCTCAACCTCATAGAAGTAATACTATTACCGAAGAAACGCTTATATGCGTGGGGGGGAAGTATCCCGCGTTTCCCAATCTACATAGAAACGCCCTCCGACAAAGCACCATTCACATGAAGGGTTTTGGTTATGATCAACAAAAGAGGCTTCACCTACATGTTACACTTTAGAAACTACAATAAACTCCAACATACACAACATATCAACTTCCTAGAAATTAAACTAAGTGATTACCAACATACATCATTATTCATCATGCAACTTCCAAAATTTAAACTCTACATGCCGAAGCATATTTCTACTTTACAAAATCCCAAAATAAACTTAAAATTTACAACTTTACAACTTCACAACAAAAATTTCCAGCAACATTATATACACAACAAATTCATAAAACAAGCTTTTATAATCCCCGGCAACGGCGCCAAAAATTGATGTGAGCCGAAGCTCGCATGCAACAATAAACCCTGCATTCATTAGTAGTATAGACATAAGTAGGGATCGTTCTAGGCCGGGGATTAAGGGTACCTGAGATATGAAATTGTTAGACACAAACATATTCACAAATATACAAAAAAACGTCACAAATATGGGGGTATAAGAGTTCGGCAGCAATGCTGCCCCTACACTAGGCTTGGAATTAAAAACAGAAAATAAATCCTAAGCTACTATATACAAGTGATCATCATCTCTCACAAAACATTTAGCACAAAAGACTCTTTAACGTGTAGACTAATATGCAAGAAGGTAAGGAATAAATATGAATGTTGTTTCGACCTAACCAATTTCGATCCCAATTAGAGCCTACGAGGTCATCTAATCGTTGATTACTAGAGTCTTAAGATTAACTACGAGTATAATCCTAAGGTATATGTTAACCGATTTTACTGGGCCAACAATTAAACACATGAATCACAAATCGAAGACATGCAAACAAGCAAGGTTGTCAATCATCTTATTTAACATGCAAGTTCTAAGGGTTTTAAACTCTTTGCGAAAACACAAACCAAGACAACTACGAGTATGAATTATTCATGCTTTCAAGTTTGATGAAACCTAACACCTAGATTTACATGCAAACAACAAATGCTTAAGCACAACTAATGTTTCGGTTTATAAGGCATACTCCTTAGATTACTAATCGAATTAAGTTCTCAAACAACATCGCATACCTATTGTCCTAGTTATCAAACATAAAAATCTACAAGTCACATATTACAAATTAGCATGTAAAAACTCAAAGAAAGCGTGGCCTAGCCCTAAGCAACGAATCAAAGAAATCTTCAACATGCAATTTATGAAACCAAAATCCAATCCAAATCATACATAGACATACAATTTGAAACCAAAAATACAAAAGAGTTTCATAGACAAAACTATTCATAGCTACATAAACTTTACTAAACCAAGAGAAAGGAGTGGATCACACTTTTGTAGACACCTTGGATGACTTCGACTCGTGTGGATCCGGCGGAAGATGGAAGAGATGAGGCTGCTCGGCAAAGGGCTGTGTCGGCAGGAAGTATACCAAGTTTCGGCAGAAACTTGGGTGAAGTGGTGGTGGTTTTTGGCTTAGGGTTTAAGTAGGATTCTTGGGGACAATTTGGTAGAGTTTAGGCCTTGTGTTTAAGCTTGAGATGAGATGCTTTTCAGAATGAAAAGTGGGGGTATATATATAGGAGAGGGGGTGCCGGCTGCCCTATTACAAAAGGAGTTCAGAAAACCTAGTACATTAAGGTTTTGCAACCTTCCTTTCTTAGTCCAATTAGGTTTTCTATTCTGAATATTTCTTCAAGGCTTGGGCTTCACATCTTCATGGACTTCTTATATGATCTTGGACTTCATTTGACATGTCTTGGTCCATCGAAAAATACCCCAATTGCCGGCAGCACACAAAGGCACACAATCTGCCAGAATCGGCAGCTTCTCCTAGTTTGACTAGGAGAACTTGTTTCTTCATGTTTTTCTTCAATGCCATGGCCAAGTGTCTTCCTCTTCCCTTCATAAAGCTTGGACCATCTTCACATATGCATTTGTGCACCATTTGGTCCATTAAAAACAGAAAACACAAAAAGGGGGCAGTAGGTTCCTGGAATCGGCAGATTTGACCTTGTTGCAGTAATTCCGGCTTATCTCCCTCCGTGGAGCTCCGATTGATGCGATTCCAAGTTTCACGTAAACTAGACACATATGGCCATCTCCCCATAAAACAGTTCGATCAAAATCCTTGTGAGTCGTCGGGAATGATTTTTCGAAGTTGGGACACAGTCCCAGGAAAATCCTGGAAGCCCCTGGATTGGAATGTTCGGACTGCCCTTTAACAGCCAACTTTTGGGTGACTTCCCGAACTCCGATTGATCTGAAATTTTAACACAGCATTCCTCAACATATGAATATTAAGCACATAAAATTTTATAGAATTCGGACAAGGATAGATCATAAATTTGCTCATCTCAAAATCACGAAAAAGACATATTTTGCAATATTTTCCAGATTTCTCAAACTTAGTCATTTTTCGGATTCTTAACCAAATTTCATCAAAACTCTACCAAAACGACACTAACTACATTATGACTCTATCTTAAACAAATAAAGGTTTAAACAAAGCATAAACGAGGGCATACACATATAATATCGTCGCACATTGTGCTCCTATCAAAATTAACGCACTAATATTTAATTTTATTAACTAATCGTCGTTTTTGTGACAGGGACAGCCGCTAGCAGTTCACGGAGGAATACGAGAGGTGTCATATGTTTTGACACGCTCAGGAGAACTGTTGAGCGCAGCGGGAGGATTCAGATCAACGAACCTCCTAATCAGGAGGTTCAGGGGAAGAAAAAACGCGACTACTCGGGTTGCGTGGGGTCACTGATTAGGGACAGAGTCCCTATGTTGTGGACCCGGTGGGCTGATGTGCCCGTAGAGATAAAGAGGGAGGTGAACAACGCCGCGTCGGTGAGTAATTTAAAAAATTTAATTTATTTATCGTAATATTTAATAATTTTCGGTATTATTACAATTGTAAAACTAATAAAATATTATTTTTCAGACATTCTTTGAGATTGCCGAACACAGGCGGGATTGGGCGGACACCGTGCAGAACTCGAGGTACGTTTGTTTTTATGATATTATAATTATCTTATAATTATTAATATTTTATGATATTAATAACATTTCTAATGCACTTTTGTTTTTTTCGTAGATTCAAAGAGTGGAAGAACGAGCTGCGTTCCCACTATAACGAATACGACAACCTTGGTCGTATGGGTACTCCCAGGGAGTTCATGTTCAGGGAGTACGAGTGGCGTTGGTTGAAGACAGTAGACTTCAACAACCCAGTTATGCAGGTAAATACTAAACTTCAGTAAAAATGTTTATTTTGTTAAAATTTTAATTATTAGTTTAATTATTTTATAATTATTACACTAATATTTTTTGATGCATTTTTCTAACATTTTATTATTTGTTTGAAGCAACGTTCTCGGATAAACTCTGAGAACCACCGCCGGAACACCACCCCCCATCATGCTGGTTCTAGGTCGTTTGCACAATATCAGGAGGAGGCGCTTAGAGATCATCCTGATAGCAACCCGTATGTGGAGACGTTCAAGATCGCTTATCCACAAGCGACAGAACAGCTCGTAAGTCGTTCATTACAATTTTAAAATTTTAATTATTAATTTTACTTAATTATATATTTGTTATAATATTAATTTTTTTTTTCCCGTCCAATTAGGAGAGGGTCAACCGGGCCGAAGAAGAGGTGTTCCAACAAGTAGTTTGGGAGACACAACCGAACATTTCAGAGGCAGATCTGGAAGAAGCCATGCGCCATGTCGACCGGTCCAATGTCCAAACGGCAGCGAGAATGTTCGACGCAGCCTTCCCAAACCGGTCAAACAACTAATACTGCCGGGGTTTGGGAAGTTCTGGACTAGGGCTTCTGAAGACCACTAAGGGAGGTCAAAAGAAGGGAGGCGGGGAGAGCCAACATATGAGGGGGGAAGTGCAACGATTGGCCGCAGAATTGGCGACCTCGTCCCAGACAGTACAGGAGCTGCGCCGCAGAACACAGCATTATCATTTGGATATGGCCCGTTGGCATGCTGAATGCGACAGAATTCGGCAACACAACTACGACGGCCAACAAAACTGGTGGTATGAGATGTTCGCGGCACAACAGCAAGGCCTTGAACCCCCGACCCCGTTTCAGCGGTTAGTGGAACCTCCAATACCTCAACCTCCCGAGTTCGGTCAGCAGGATGACGAGCCTGATAGAGAGCAGGATGCTGGGGATGACCTGGTGGACTTTAGTGGTTTAGGTGATGATTAGGGTTATATTTTATGTATATTGGAACGAATTTAATAAAAAAAGTATTTAGACGTGTTTCTTGTTGGTGCAAATGCATGGACTGTTTTTGTGATTTGCAGGTTGCTTGGAATGGTAATTTAGAAAATAATTTAATTTTTTTTCCCCAAATGTAAGAAAAGACGACGATTTTGGCATTATTTCGTCGGCTATAACAACTATAGCCGACAAATTTTACCAATTTTCGTCGACTATATAACTTATAGCCGACGAAAATTACATTATTTCGTCGGCTATAACTAATTAATGCCTATTAAATATTAATATATTTCGAGGAAATAGCCGACGAAAATTTATAGAATCGTCGGTAGATGGTATAGCCAACGAAAATTTCGTCGGTAGATGGTATAGCCGACGAAAAATTGGCATAGCCGACAAAAATTTTTTCGTCGGCTATTCACTCAGATCTGGTAGTGTAAATACATATATGGAAAAAAAATCCAACTTCAGCTGACAAAGTTAAAGGCTCGATCGGAACGGTCAACTGGGTGAGTCAAACCTCTAAACGCTTAGAAATGGTAATTGGACTGTCTAAATGACGTTTTTTTGCCTGAACTTTAATTGATAATAGTTTCAAATCGATGAGATGCAACTAATCGTATAAAAATTTTCCTCAAAATATTTACCGAAGGTAACGCTACCATTAGGGAAACGAAGGAATAAAACCTTTGACCGCATCTTTCGCCGCTCAGATTTTATCAGAATCTTGTCATTTTTAAACCGTATATGTATTTCATTATTTCGTTCATATCTTATTTCACAACATTTTTACATTTGAAGGATGAAGCAATGGTTTATCGTTAGTGATAGAAAATGGAATATGATCATTTTTTGTTTTTTTTTTTTTAAATCATAGCCGACGAGAGACTCGTAGTCGTCGGCTATTCTTTTGTCTTTTCCTGTCTAAAATAAAATATGTATTTTCCAATATAGTTATAGCCGACGAAATAATGAATTTTTCGTCGGCTTTTATTAGTATAGCCGACAAAATAATGAATTTTTCGTCGGCTATTATTAATATAGCCGACGAAATAACGTGTTTTTCGTCGGCCATTATATGAAAAAGGTAAAAAAAATCAGTAGGTTTACTCCTCTCGTATTCCTATTTCCTGTTCATATATAACTTAAATTGAACATCAAGAAAACAGAAACCCAGCAGTCAACATATTTCAAATTTTTTTTTTAAGGGGTTTGGAACCCAGCCAAGCTGGGAGGCTCATCCCCACGCCCATTCATTAGAAATTTTGAGATTACAAATGAAATGATTACATCATTTAAATTACTTAATCCGGCGGATTGTAATCGGAATCATCGGATGAGTCTTCTTCGGTTTCTGAATTGCTCGATAGGGGTAATCTATGTATTTCCTCACCACTAGAGTCCTCGTTAGTTTCTTCATTTGGATCAACATCAACAAGCAGTGGCTCTTCACGTCGAATTCGCACCGGCGTGTCTAGGCGAATAAAAGAGGAGTCAGGAATACCGTTGGCGTTGGGCTCTTGATACGCGGTGCCACCTTCCTCGTTCTCTTCAGCCACTCCAAGTGTAGACGCCCGGTAAATGTTGCGATGGTGGATAGTGTTGACTACTTTCAACGGGTCACCCTTGGCGAGATCATCAAGATAAAACACTTGTTTCACCCATGTGGCTAAAACAAACGGGTCATCCTCATACCATGATGTACTAGTGTTCACAGAAGTTATGCCGTATTGATCGGTTTTCATGCTCTGCGGCCGTGTGTCAAACCATCTACACTTGAAAAGGTGCACTTTCATACCTTCCCCATAATGCAGTTCCACAACTGAATGGAGAACACCGTAATAGTCAACTCCATCATCCCCACCATGTGCCATAACCCCTGAATTTTGTGTTTTCAGTCTGACGTCTCTCTCTTCACATCGAAATAACACACCATTCACCTTGCACGTCGCATAAACTTTTGAATAGACCGGCTTCATCGCCAGAAGTCGGAGTTCGTGCGACCAATTTGGGTGATTATCATTTTTAATAAGGTCCATATGCAACCATCAGAATCAACTATAAATATGAATAATTATACACAATAATATATAAATACGTATAGAATAATGTTAAAGTTACGTACCCAGCGACCGAAATACTCTGTGAATGTCCGGTTGTGGTAATCGAGATCACCTCCTACTTTTTCACAGTTTAGATGCATGTTCTTCCAAAACTGAACTTCTAAACAGTTAATTAGTATCCACCAATGTGCAATGTCTACCTCATAATCTTTCAACTTGTAGGAAACTGGCATGTTTCCACCGAGTACAACATCGTCGGAGAGTATGGAAAGATTAAACTGTGAAGGTACATCTTCCGGTATGCTTTCCTGTAACGCTCCTAAATACAGCTTCATGTAGGTGACGCACTCGTGCGCAATATATGCTTCAGCTATACATCCTTCAGGTGCGGATCTGTTTTGGACAAAATTACCGTATTGTCCAAGTTGCCTATAAATGAAGTTTTTAAAGTGTTATGATAATACATTAATACTAAATCACATATATTGATGAGGAAATTAACATAAGGTGTAAAATACGTACATTTCCATCGGATACATCCAAGTGAAGTGCACAGGACCGGTAAGCAACAACTGCCGAGGAAGATGGATCATGAGGTGAGGCATGATGTCGAAAAAATTTGGAGGAAATATCATCTCAAATTTACACATGATATGAACGATGTCTTGTTGCATTTCCCGGAGGTCATATTTTCTCACTTCCCGTGTGCATACCCTCTGGAAAAATCTTGCCAACGCTACTAACGGCTCCACAACGTGACGGGGAAGGAACGGTCGAATGAAAACAAGGAAGAGACGTTGTAGCAGGATATGATTGTCATGACTTTTCAACCCGTAAAGATTGTTGAATTGTCTGTTCACACACTTGGCTATATTTCCAACAAAGCCTGAAGGATACTTAGCCTGACTTATCCAATGGAAAATTTCTTATTTATGCTCAGGTTTGACGGTGTAAGGAGCTTGAGGCATTTTTCTCTTCCCTTGTTTCAACCATAGTTGTTTTCTGATATTCATGTTTTGCAGATCAGTGCAAGCCTTATGACCGTCTTTCGTCTTCCCCTCCAAGTTCAGCGTTGTGCCCACCACACTTTCAGAAACATTTTTTTCTATGTGCATAACGTCTAGGAAGTGACGGATCAACAACTCACACCAGTACGGGAGTTCCCACAATATGCTCTTATGTGTCCAGAATTTGTACTCCTCAGGTCTTTCAGGTATTTCCGCTACAATATCGGGATGATTGCTGAGGGGCCCAAAATCGTACTCATTAAGCACTGCTAAAATTTCTCTTCCCGTCCATCTTCTGGGAGGACCACCGTGTTCTTCGGTTCCATCAAATGCGACGGACTCGTAACGCCAGTGGTGATCCGCCGGAAGGAACACACGATGACCCATTCTGCATATCTTGTTGCAATGAGGGGTGCTCCCATAATCGCTGAGGCACTCTAGACAAGCCTTTTATCCCCTAACAACGCTGCCCGACAACATCCCATAAGCAGGAAAATCACTGATAGTACCAATAACCATGGCATGCATCTGGAACGTCTCCTCCTTGTACTTGTCAAAAGTGGGATGACCAACGTCCCACAATACCTTAAGCTCTTCAATCAATGGTCTCATATACACATCGAGACATTTCCCTGGGTAACCAGGCCCCGGAATCAACAACGTTAACATATTATATTCTTTCTTCATGCACATCCACGGAGGAAGGTTGTAAGGTACCAAAACCACAGGCCATATACTGTATGAAAGACTCATGGTGCCGAAAGGGTTGAACCCGTCGGTTGAGAGCCCGAGCCTAACGTTTCTGACATCTGACGCAAAATGAGGAAACTCATTGTTTATATGCTTCCAAGCCGCTCCGTCAGAGATGTGTGTCATGATATCTGCGTCTCCCGCGTCCCGCTCACCGTGCCATCTCATAGCTTTTGCGGTGGTTTCTGACATGTACAACCGCTCAAGCCTATCTCTCAACGGAAAATACCGAAGCACTTTCACAGGTTTCCTATTGCCTGCTCCCGTCAACTTATATCGGTCAGACTGACATATCGGACATGTGTCAAGGCTAGCAAGGTCATTCCCTTCTGCATCTTTACCCCAGAAGAGAACGCAGTCAAATGCGCATGCATGTATCTTAATGTAGGAAAACCCTAGATCTTTGAGGATGACCTTACGGTGATTGGTAGGATTACGATGACCCTCCTCCAACAACGAAGAAGTGTACTGTAGATATTCATCAACTTGCCTGATAGTCGATTTTGTCTCCACTTTAATCCTCATTACCTCCATCACACTTTCAAGAACTGTCTTCTCAGAACTTGAAGACACAGGGGTCTGTTGCAATGCAATCAGTTTGTTGTACTTGTCAAAGGCAGCAGTGTTGACAACTTGTGGGAAGGGCTGCACCGGGTCATGCATATATTGTTCCCCACGTACACCGCTTTCAAAAGGAAACACGTCGTTGACGAATGTCATTGTTGGATCGTTGGATGTACTACTACTGCCCGCCTCAAAAAACTGCCCATGATCATGCGATCCATCTAATGATGGCTCACCGTGATATATCCAACGTTTGTACTTCGGCCAAAACCCATTACTCTTTAGGTGCTCCCATACTGTCCTAATCGGAAATCGACACATATCACTGCAACACTTACATTTCTTGCACGGGCAATAATGGTATTCATTCCCGTTTGCATTTTCCTCGACGAACTGCAAAAAATTCACAACTCCTGTAGTGTACCGTCGGTCATGCCTTGGAAGCGAAATCCAACTCTTATCCAGATCCATATATAGCCTGATAATAATATATATGTATAACTTTAATTAATAAGAAATTAATTAACACATACATATATATATATATATATATAAATCCTGAATAATTAATTACATTACAATATATATTATTATCAACATCAACTCATATATATATACCATTAACAACCATTATTTAAGTTACACTATATATCAACCATTATTTAAGTTAATTACACTATCAACAACTATTAATTAGCATATATATATATATATATATATATATATATACATTAACACTAATTAAAATAACATCAAATTAAAACACATAATTAAACTAAAACTCAAAATCAACATATATACATACATTCTAACACTAAAACAACAACAAATTAAACAAAAAATCACTTAATAAATCAAAATCACTAAAACTCAAAATCAACTCAACTAAAACTCAAAATCAACATATATACATACATTCTCACACTAAAACAACAACAAAACAAAAAATCGATCACTTACTAAATCAAAATCACTAAAACTCAAAATCAACATATATATATACACATATACGTACCTATATATATATATAGCTCCACAATGTAAGAGAGGACGGATTTCAACAATACCCACAGATTTTTCACTATTTCTCCCGTTTTTCTCCTTTTTTTTCGTTTTTTTTTAAATGAGCAGCTGCTGCCCAGATCTGAAAATATATAGACTTATAGCCGACGAAAATGTCAACTTCGTCGGCCATACTTCCAAAAATTTTCGTCGGCTAATGTTTCGGAGAAAGGCCAACGAAAATACAAATCGTCGACTGAAATATGAATATAGCCGACGATGTTTTGAAAATACCAACGAAAAAACAGTTTCGTCGGCTATGGTTAAACTATGGCCGAAGATTTTTTTTTTCCACCAACGAAAAATAAAATCGTCGGCTATTCCTTAGAATTACCGACGAAAATTTTAATCCGTCGGCCGTTTTTTTTTTTTCGTCAGGAAAACCCTTTTTTCTGGTAGTGGTATGGGATGACAAGATTAGGTCCCTCCCGTCCCGATCCCGACCGGGGCCAATTCCGGCGGGATGAAATTTTAAAAACGCAAAACCCGTCCCGATCTCGTTCCGAGTTTAAAGAGTGGGACGGGCCGCGGGATTAGTACAATCTCGTTCCATGTCCAGCCCTAATTCTGATCATGATTCAATTAATATAATCAAATTATATATTGAAAATCAAATCTTATTGTAACTAAATTACTAACCAGCACAGGTTGGCTCAGTTGGTAAGGAGGCTAAGTCCCTTAAGCAAGGTACGTATCGAGTTCGAGCCTTGTGAATGGAGCAATTTGTGCTGGGAGAGCAGACCCTCCGAAAGGAGTCCTCCAGACTCTACAGGATTAGTTCTTACCCCCAAAAAGGGTGAGGGATACCTGGTCATCGAACCAAAAAAAAAAATTACTAATTTTAAATTTATGTCGTTAATTATTGGGAAAAAGACCATTTAAACAAAATGGGTTTAAAAATTGCCCATTCCAATGTTTATATCCCAAACCAATGAATCTTGAGAGAATTACACAACTACCCTAGTAAATATAATTCAGTCATTTACCCTACCCTAACCAATACTAAAACTCTCTCTCTCTCTCTCTCTCTCTCTCTCTCTCTCTCTCTCTCTCTCTCTCTCTCTCTCTCTCTCTCTCTCTCTCTCTCTCTCTCTCTCTCTCTCTCTCTCTCCCCTTCTGCCGCCCTCAACCCTTCTCCACCGCCTCCTACCCCCACGCGCCCACCGCCGACTCCAACCACAGCCCAAGCGCGGCCACATCTGCCACGTCCCCTGCGCCTTCTCCGCCGTAGCAAACTCCGGCGCCGATTCCCACCCCGACATTCCCATCTCTATCACCCGCACCCTGGCCCTCCCACCTCTACCACTGCCACGTCAGCCCTACTCCAACCTCCGTCGCGCTCTCTCCATCGACCTTGGGCTAATGTGTGGAGGAGCAGACGCCGAGGACATCGGGATGCTGGGTCGAGGCGTTGGCCTGGGCAGGAATCAGAGCAATCGAGGTCGATATCGGGAGGGAGGCCGAGATCGATGGGTGCCCAGATCAATCTGGGACTGAGTTGATAGAAGGATGCAGGGATTGATGGCCTCGGGTCCGGCTGGAGCGTAGTCGGCCAAGGCTAGGGTGAGAATCCGGGACTGAGTTGATATTGAATGTGTAATCTGGGACTGAGAATCGATGGGTGCCCAGATCAATCTGGGACTGAGTTGATATTGAATGTGTAATCGATTACTGGGGGTCAGTAACGGGGTCAGTAACATGGTTACTGAAAAATATGGAATCTATAACCTGATTACTGGGGGTCAGTAATCGATTACTGGGGGTAAGTAACTTGATTACTATGGAAGTAACCTGATTACTGGGGGTCAGTAACCTGATTACTGGGGGTCAATAATCGATTATTGGGGGTCAGTAACATGATTACTAGAAAATATGAAATGTGTAACCTGATTACTGGGGGTCAGTAATCGATTATTGGGGGTCAGTAATCGATTACTGAAAATCTGTAATCTATAAATTATTTACTGAGGGTCAGTAACCATCGTCCAATAACCTGATTATAAAAAAAAAATTAAAAATCTGGCGAAAAAAAAAATTTCCGGCGAAAAAAAAATTTGGTGACCGAAATCCGGCGACCGGCCATGGGAGGCCGGAGGAGTTGAGTGATATTTCGGCAAAGTTCGTTTTTTTATCTTCCAGTTTCTCAGCACATTATAATTCAAAAATATGTTAGATAAGACAAAAGGACAAAAAAGGAAGAAAAAAAATTAAATTTGTACTAGAATTGAAAAAGATTTGTTCAAATGGGCGATAGAGTTGTTACCTTATGTTGAATAAGGGAGAAAAATAAGATGGTCATTGAAATGGATAATGAGGAGGTCTTTTTTATACTAAATGGGCATTTTCCCTTAATTATTAGTAATCTCATATGAAAAAGAGAGGGAGGTCCCCTTGGCCAAAAATGGGGGAGGACGAGGAAAACCAAGTCGAGGGGTTTCCTAGTGAAAATGGAAAGTTTCTATATATAGCATAATTGCTATATTTCTTTGTATGTTGTCAATTAATGTTTGCATTCTTCCTTAATTGTGAAAGTGACATGTCAAGCCAGCCCTGTACACCTACCCAGAGACTGGGATACAACTTTTCCTTGGGTAATTAAAACGTACAACTGCCAAATTTAAGACGTAAGTACATAATAGGGAAGAGAGATCTGGTTATAATTACCCAGCCTTTCACAATAAACAGATATCTTTCATCAACAATCTTCACCAACCTAGCTATTCATCACTTGAGAAATGGCATCATCAAAACCAGCCTGCTGCTTTGGCCCCTTTGCTCATCACTCATCTGCCAATGGTGATTCGGTAATCGAAGTACCTCAAAACTATGTTATTATCCCAGATCAGGAATTTCCAATCTCTACCCTTGCCACAATCCCCACCTTTGACATGACACATTTGGTCCTAGTCAGTCAGTCCGCAAACGACGATGAGCTCCAGAGGTTGCACTCTGCTTGCAAAGATTGGGGAATTTTTCAGGTATTACTGTCCACCTTGTTCCTAATAAAATCATGTATAACAAATATTCTTGTGTGACCCTTATGCCGCTACTATATCTAACTAATTGTATACGAGTATATCCATCCATATATAGAGAGAGGAAGATAGATTATTGCGTCAAATATCTAAAGTTTGAAGACTCTTTTGTTTCCAACATTAAATCAATTACCGCAAGCATTCTCGATCGATCTACTTCTCACAGTTATAAAAAGTACAAATTGTTTAGCCATTTTTCATCATTTTCATTCAGATGTTATCTGACATAATGCACTAGCTAGTTTGTAATTTTGTTTGGTTTTGGTTGTGTATTTTTTTTTCTCGAACAAGATATAGTTTTGGTTAATTAAGATAGGGCGGGATACCATATTACAATAGAATTAATTGTTTTGAAGAGACGATTCTCGCATAGAAATATATATAGAGAAGAAATGATTTCAATCCTTGAATTTGATTGCGTGTAGTCACAAGAAATTCCAAAGTGTTAGTTTAAGGGAAGATGTCAATTTTAATTGTATACAATAAATTGAATTTAATTTGCAGTTGGTCAATCATGGAGTAAGCTCTTCATTGTTGGACAAAATGAAGCAAGAATTAGAGGAATTTTTCAAGCTTCCCTTGGAAGAGAAAATGAGATACACAGTAAGATCAGGTGATGTACTTGTTGAAGGTTATGGAACTGTTGTCAAATCCCAAGATCAAAAACTCGACTGGGGTAACAGGTTCTTCATGTTTACCAACCCTATCAATAGAAGGAAACCCTATCTTTTCCCCGAGCTCCCTACATCCCTCAGGTCCTCTCTCTCTCTCTCTCAGTATATGTACTGTACGTATGGCATGATTATATATTCAGATTACTTCTGTTTGGATCATAAACTGGAAACAGAGATTCTTATTGATTAGCTGTGTTCGGACTGTTGGATTTGATCTATAAGTGCAGGATCACGTTAGAGAGCTACATGTTGGAACTACAAAGGATTGCCAGGACCCTTTTAGGGTTGATTGGAAAGCTTTTAAAGATGAAGATGGAGGAGATGGAAGAGTTGTATGAAGATGGGCTGCAGGCACTGAGGATGACTCACTATCCTCCATGCCCGAAACCAGAGCTCGTTGTTGGCCTCAAGCCTCATTCTGATGGTAGTGGCATCACTATTCTTCACCAGGTTAATGGAGTTCAAGGCCTTCAAATTAAAAAAGATGGGGTTTGGTTCCCTGTCAACTTAGATCATGATGCCTTTGTTGTCAACGTTGGAGACATTCTAGAGGTGTGTGATGCTCTTCTCATTATCCTCTGTAAATATATATGGTTGAAAACTACATTTTTCTGTATTGATGGTCTAACTAATGTGTATAAAGCCTGGGAGAGGTATAAATTTGTTAGTAGCATGCAACTGTAACACGCTGGTGTATGCTTCTCCCGGTCGTCGAGCTAGCCTGATATGTCGGAAACAAAGCTTCCAAAAGGGCTGCTATTCTTTGTAGCCTGAGAGAGGAATGATCTTGCTTAATTTACACACTGCAGTAATTAACAGTCATTGTTTTGGTTCATTTGCAGATTCTGAGTGATGGGCTTTATAAAAGCATTGAGCACAGAGCAACTGTGAACTCGGAGAAAGAAAGGATTTCAATTGCTATGTTCTTCCTGCCCAAATTAGAGGTAGAAATTGAACCTGTGACCTCCCTGAGATATCCAAATAAGAAGCTACCATCTTCTGGGAAAATAGGAATGGAAAATTTTATGGAGAAGTACTTCGCTCATAACCTTAATGGAAAAACACCCTTGGAGCGAATGAGAACAAAAGACGGGGAAAATATTATTGCTGCATGATGAAGCTGATCCAGATCGAGTAGACTGAATTTCTAGTTCATTTGTTGTAGATTGGAAAACAATTTTACTCCTATTTGCTTTAGCGTGCTCTTGATTTCCAAGTAGTGTGAAGTGTGCGTTCTGAGTGGTGGACTTCCCAGTCTTATCTTATCTAAGACGATTATCATAGTCTCTGATTTGGCTATGTGCACATGACATTATCATATTTTTTTTGAAATAGTTTTTGAAATGGTGACATTATATCATATTACCTACAACTTTTCGAGTATAAATTTGTGATTTCTACCGAAAAGGATAAAAATAGTCCAAAGTTTGTGAATGGTGGGTTTTAAACTCTAATGAAGATTATATTTGAAGACACGTTTTACTTACTTGAAATGAAATTCATCTAGAATATTAGAATATGAAATGAATGAGAGATAGAATGAAATTGTATGTAGAGATTTCAATTCTATTAAATTTTTTAATTACCACATGAAATTAGACGAGGAATGTAATTGATATTGTTTATTTACTATATGAAATTATAATAAAATTAGTTTGATTACTAAAATACCTCTATTAAAATACTATTATTAATTACAATAATTTTGAAATACTGAAATTATGTGAGGATAGTTTTGATAACAAAAATTGATACCTGAGTTCAATTCTGATACCCACCTCCGTCCTTTGGTATTAAAGATTTGTCAGATTTCGATTCCTGAAATAGAGGTAGGACACACACTCATTCCAACTACTTAATGTGTTAGTAAATGATGAAATTCTCTCATTTTAAAATCGATTCTACCATTCTCAATTCCATTTCAAGTTAATAAACGTATCATTGTTACCACTGGTAGCTTTCTGTATTGAAGTCACAACATCGGCCTCCATGTTATGGACGGTCACTTTGAGCTTCTTGAAGGACCCAGCTCCTTCTCGAAGTAAAAAGAGAGGGTAAACTGAACATTTTCAGCATTTTCAGAGACAAAATCCAAACAAAACCAACCACCACATACTGCACAATTGTCAAGATTTACAAAAACAAAGTGTAAACTGAACAGTTTTGATATAAGTTGGTGACAAAGTCTAGTGTTGTCACAGGAGAAGCTAGCAATTTTAAGGGTTGTTACACTAAATTTCGGAATTCCAGTTCAATAGTGTAATTCCCAATTTACAAATTTATTTTCTATTACACAAACCAAATTACAAAAAGAAACTACCTATGAAATAAGCATCAAAAGAAATAACCTTAGTTACAGAAGAAGGGAAATTAGCAGTCCAGCTTTCAATTCCCACATGATATCCTATATGAACCATTGTGCCTGACTGTCTGCAGTGAAATTCGCCTCTCCAAACACGTTGAAACTCGATCGAACGAAACTTTGAAGCCAAAATTCTGATGTCTCGAACAAGAGTGAATTTTCTAAGGAACATTTATAGTGCCATTGATAGTCCTTAAAACTTTTTGAGTCTGCTTCAACCTTCAAGTCTTGGTATCCATCTTTTTCTATTAAGCTTTTCAGTTCTGAAAACTTTCTCTTGTTGAAATTTCACTATTTCTACTGTATTTCAATTGTGAACGTACATTAGAATATTTCATTCTTATTTCTTAAGATCGGTCACTAAGGAGAATAGAAGACAATCGGCAAGATGAATAAATTTTCATTTCATAAATAGTGACGGTGTGTAATGACTAATGACTAATGACTTCTTGCACTAGCCGATGACTAGTAGCAAACGGTTGTGCTTCAACTGGAGAGGACGACTTTCATTAACAGTGATATATAGTCATGTAATCCATCTTAAATCTATATCCTCGACTTTGTTTGCATATCATGCCTAGTCGTGCAAATCTACGTCCATATATCTGCATCCTTCCATGTCCCCAGATTGAGAACTGTAAACGATCATTCAAGGTTTCCCATCTTGTGATCTGCATAAGCATACAATACAAAATATCATTGAAGATCTAACTGTCAAATGTCAGATGGCGATAGTGAAAACCTTTTTTTTTTTTTTTATAAAATATTTTGGGTGGTTCTATTTGCACCTCTATAATTGCTGTTTATACCTCTTATAATATTTTTTACCATTAGATTTCCAGAAATGCCCGTTCTCTTTTTTCTCTCTACACCTCCCTCCTCCCTACTTCTCTCTAAGACGGAAGTGACAAAAAAAAAAAAAAAAGGAGGGATCAACTAACATAAATGCAAGTGATGAAAACTCAAATTGTCATGAATTGTGTTTATCCCTCAAGCAGTCACAAACCATAAGATAACGAAGAGTTCCTTATTTGAAATTGAATCGATAGCACAAGTTTTTTTTGTTTATAGCAACATATAAAATATTCTGCTAAACACCTAATCTCAAACTTCTTTCGCCAATCTCTTGCTCATAATTTATAATTTACTCTAATGTGAATATGGAGATGAATAAAGTTAAGAAATCAAACACTTTTCTTCAGTTTGATTTAAATATAAAGAGAAAAGATATGGAAGAACTGGGTTAATGGAGAGAGAGGAGATCAATTGGATTTTTTTTTGTTATAGGTTTGCAAGGGGTAAAATAGGATTTTTAGATGTACAAAAATAAATGGAGGTTGATATAGCAATTTGAGAGGTGCAAATAGTCCCCCAAATATTTTTTATTTAAAAAAAAAAAACATGTCAAATGACAGGCAGCTATACCTATTTAGTGATTTTGAGCTAAAATATTCTCAGCCACGGGAAATCTGGGAACTATATCCACGGGTACCTATAACATATAAAACAAGAAAAAGTAAGAAACTGTTTGATATCATCTGTTGTGAATCTTCTAATATGCACAGAAATATTTAAGCACCTAAAAATTCCAGCTAATTCTTCATGAAATCATTCGTTATACCTGAACTTTTTCTAATCGTTGCAAAGCAACTTTTAATGGGTCTGTCATTGTGCAGTATTTCTCAAGAAGTAATTTTGCAGCCTCTTTGTCACCTTTTGCTTGTATGGTAAGTATCTCCGTACTCAGGCTCTCAACTGCACCTTCAACCTATTACAAACAATAATAAAGAAATTAATAATAATTATAACAATACAAATATTATACATATAGTCCAAGAGAGGATAAGATAAAATTTGAAATTGAGGCAGTGATACCTTGTCAAAGTCAACAGAAAATGTTTCATCAGGATTCAAAATAAAGGCTCCTTGCGTGTACAACCAGTTAAACTGCAATGCTTGTCCTTTTCTGAGAATACATAGCAAGTATGAGATTCTTAAAGAAAATCGTGCACTGTAAAAGTAGGTAAACTAATGTGCTTACAAAAGAAGATGGGGAGGATGAATAGCTAGCTTACCCATGAGCTTCCTCCAGACCGAAACGAACTGAGCGGAAGCATCCAGCAAGAAAAGAAACATACATGGATTTCAATAAGCTCTTCGGGAGCAGTTCCTATATTCCCTCAAACAAACAAAATTGGTGAACAAGAAGCAAGCATATGGAATAGCACTTTATGTCACTACGATTTGAAAGAAGGCAGTACTCACCTTGTGGATTAGGAATTTCAGTGCCCAAAGGCCAACTATATCAGCTTTTGCTTCTTCCAAAGCTGAGTGGAGTTCTTGCAGTTCCTTTATCAAGAGATGCGTCGGATATCAGATTTGACATTGAAAATATAGTGCGTACAATGTTCTTAACTTTCTGAAACTGGCTTCTATTTGGTATTGTATTATGTCCATTTGTTTAAAAATGACACTAGAAGCACAAGAACAAAGCATAAAACTTACCAATTCTTATCAGAAATAGAAAAGAAGTTGGCATAATATCTTTCCTTAATATAATCCTCTTAATTTGTTTTTTTTAGAAGAATATAATCCTCTTAATTAGATTATCTAATAATTACCAACAATCCCTCCATCAGTTGGAGGTATTTACAGACCCACTAAAACGGTAAAAAGATGATTGCAACTAGGATCTTCAGGACATACTAATAAGTAACAACCATGTCACATTTATTCATCAAAAGTCATCCTATAAAGAGTGAGTTCACTATATTCCATATTGTATAATATAAGCAAAGTTATCATCAATAATGGGGACCAATTTGCCAAAAGTGTTTACTCAAACTAGTAAATGATATATTTTAGCTGCTGTTTTTAAAGAACGAATCCGGATTTTTCTTCAAACTATAACTTAAGCATCTGGATGACATGTGCCTACAAACATGACGTTTCTTGACACAAAATGTGATGACGACATTGCCTCACCAATACAAATACAACATATGTCTTCACAAAACTACTAAGGTGTGCATCGCATGTCTAACCGCAAGGAAGAATCATAACGCCATTTGACCTAAACTATGCACACAGAGACAAGGACAATAGATGCAAACATATAGCTAAGACACTTGAATCATAAGTGCATCCAGCTGCAGAAGTTACTAGCAATGAATCCTTCTTAACCCTCTTATGATGTTATATATACTGAAACTAGGTTTGAACTTTGAACAATGGTTTGATCTTACTAAGTGAAGTTATAAACAAGTGTTCAGACTAAATGATAATGAACAAGTGTACGGTAGTGTAGAATTTTTATACTCACCAATCTCACTGTAGACTTTCTACCATTTGGAAGTGTTATGCTATGAGGTCCAATCCCATGGCAACATTCATGGCAAATTGTGTGAGTGAAGAAGGATTCAAAATCTACAAGATCTTGTTGTTCCTTTGTGATACAAACATCAGCTATAGGCAGAAGGATATGTTTGAACCTGTTTAGCATGTGCAATTATGATGTTATCTTTCCATCACAAACAATTAAAAAATGGAAAATAAAAAATTGATAATCTGTGACAACAAACAAGAAACTTTGGAAAGGATATTTACTTGGCCTCTGATACATTCTTAAGCATGACCATAGATGTTCCTCGATCTTTTACAATGCGCTCATCATTTGGTAGATTGAAAGCAACAGTTTGAGGGCCCTTTACATCCTGAGGTAAAATTCAAGGTTGCCGATGTCAGTTCGCCAGCCAGATACGCATAGTAAACACGATGTTTGGAATAGATCTCTTAGCAATCTATCAACTGTGATTTCTTCAATGTTGCACTTTTATGTTTCAATTTGGCATATAATAATACAATTCACAGCACAAATTTGTAACATAATCGAGACTTTTAAACTTTATACATTAGGTTTTCCACAGTAACAGTTGCTAATGATGCTTCAGTAGTATATATAACCAATTCTCACAGTAACATTAATAGTAGCTAAAATGTGTAGATTATAATTGCTTTCATCAAATAAATTCCAAGTTTGAAAAAACCAGAATAAATTATCATCATAATAATAAAAAAAAATTCCATTGACAACATATCCCATAGAGAATCATCATTTTGACAAAAAAAAAATAGAGAATCATCATGATGGAATTTTCTGGAGTAGCAAACTTACTCCAGCATTATACACAAGCTCGATAACTCGAATGGGAGCAGAAATAACTTTCTTGGACTTATAGACATCGTCCAGTGGGAGGTTTTTCTCCAAAACCTTCAAAAAAAAATCCAAGAGGAATAAAAAGTTGCTATGATCATTCTTTTTAATCTGAGTAGTTATTAACTTATTAGTATTAATAAATAACTGTAAAACAATACCTGCAAGTTATCACCAAAAAGTTTTAGCTGAGCTGTTGCTTGGTCATCCCGAACTCCAATAAATGCTTCAAATGTAGCCTAAGAGAGAGGCCAGTACAAGTTTGTAAGGGTTAACTTTTTATCTGCAGGAAATTATCTGCACGATACGAGCCATCTTTTCTTTTTTGTATTCTGTTTTTTGTTCTTTTGTTTCTTTTTATTTTTTGTATGATTTTTTATCTTTAGTTTTTTTTTATACATATATATATCTACAGACTAAAATTATCAAGGTCCTTAGGTAATAATAATAATAATAATAATAATAATATACGCTCTTTCACTGGTAATGTGCAAGACTTTATAAAAAGTAGGAGATTCATGATTGATATCATTGCAGATGCAGTATATCACATCTACCTTCAAAATCTTAAATGACAAGGTGATGAAAGCAGAAGCTTAAAACATATAGGTATTTCCTATGTGTACAGTACCTTATACCCGAACAGAGCGTCTTCATATGTTTCATATGGACCAATAGTGACATCCAGCTTAGAGTCCTATAGCAGAAAAAGTAGACAACAACAAAGGCTTAGAATTGCACATTTTAAGCACCAAAGAATTATAGATAGGCTAAACTTTGTACCAGCAACATATATGTGATCTGTAGTGGATAGATTTAGGACTGTAAATACTAAATATTTTACTAACCAACTCCATCCAGGCTATATCTGAGTCATAGTAATCATTGGAAAGGAAAGCATCACCCTTGCTGTGAAGCAAGCTCTTCAAACTTCATAGACAACAAAAGATTATGTTAGCATATGTAAAGAAAAACAATGCTATGTTTACTATATTTTTTGGCAAAAGAAAACTTTATTAAAGAGAGATCACATCAAAAGGGAGAGGGAGGGGGGAGCGCATGAAACCAAATCCTTCGAAAAAACATAAAATGTAAAGAACATTACCAAACCATGGTCACAATAAACAAGAACAATTTAGTATGATAACTTTTAGATTTGTTGGTGAACTAATAGTATTTTAGTTGTATGCAAAAGCTCAAGCTACTAGGATGTGGAACAATAAGTATTTTATGAATATAACTCATGTCTAACCCTCCTCTCCACCATTGGACTCTAAACACACAAAAAGCACTACAAATTGAGTGATTGCAAATGCAGAAAATCAAACTAACTATCTACTGCTCTAAGAACAAGGTTTAGAATTCTCAGTACATTTTGGATTTTTGGTTGATGCAGTATTTGATTTAAGAAAACATTGGCTCCACCGATAAAATAAAATGACAGATCAAATTGTGTAACACAAATCCCTTGAAAATCGGCCGTAATAAAGGGATGCTTTTATGATCCTCATTTGAAATATCAGTCAGTCAAAGATATTACTGAATAAGAGATAATATAATAAGTGATTTATTCTTACCACTTTTCAATAACTCATTACATCAGCCACATAACACAGTAAATTACTAAATTTATTTGTGCTTTTCAATCAGATGCAAAATATCAAGCAGTTTATTCACTGTGCCTGTTAAAATTTGTTACTTAATAAATAATGAAAACAAAAATCATACCTAGGTGAATTGGCCAAGTCACCCGCTTTATGCAATAATTCAGCTGCTCGTGCGAGGAGAGTATTGTACTCTTGGGAGAAAGGGATAGTGTACAAGTCAGGAATCGAACCCGCAGAATGATCTTTGCTTCCAACAATATTACCATCTAAAGTGGAATCTAGACTAGATTCACTGTGTCTTTTGATAACATTGAAAAAGCCTGTTGCATCTTCTTGTTGCTCTACTGTTAGACTGCTCTTCCACATTTCAAATTCCTATACAAAAACAAATGAAGGTCTTTTTAGATTTAAAACAATTCAATTTGAATAGAGGAACTGCACATTTTTATACCGTTTTGTCCATGTCTGGAGGATAGAAGTTTGCCCCCGGTGGTTTTAGCATAGGAAATGCAACTCTATATTCAAGTCCCTTCCACCCAGCAACAGGCTTTGTTGCTTTAGGACGCAACTTCACAGCTGAGTCTGCAGTTGTCAAAAATGCCTCATTTTCATCTAGGCACGACCTGTTGATAAAAAATGCATGCCAATCCTTTTTTATCACAACAAATAATTGTATACAATGATAAAAAAAAAAATAATAAAAAAAAAAGATGGGATGGGATGGGATGGATCAACTATGTAAAGCCCAAAAGATGAAATACACAAACCGCACTCATTACAAAATTTTAACCCAGTCAGGATCAAGCCCAGAGGTCAAAACATCAGCTGAAAGATGTTTTACTGCTGCAAACTATGAATACCTTCTCAGGTATTTTGATACATGAGGAAATTGTGGCAAACTTTTTCATAAAGGATCAGTATGCTTAACTTCATTGATATATTTGACTTTAACGTAAAACTGCACATGAGATGTCCATTCATCTCTATCCTTTTAACGTCCTCAAATTTCAGCCAAATATCAATGAGATATTTAACACAGATCTTTGAAACATCGGACAGGGGGAGACATTGCTTCACTCCCATATCTGTGTTTGAGGAGATTCAGTACAAAACAACACAAGCAGACCAACAATTTTATACAAAATTTTCCCCAAGAAAAAAATTATGTTGAATCTATTTTATTATAGCACGCCCATATGTTCAAATTATTCTGGACAAGAAGTTTAACACATATTTGGACGGTGTCTTATGCAAAAATACATTAACAGACATACATGACACTTGACACATAATACTCAGTCATGTGATATAGAAATATGTAGAAATTCATATGTGAAAACAATTGAAAAAGAACTACAAGGACATACCATGGACTCTTATTAATCAAATAATACATCCATTTCAACTTGTCCATCTGTGATGCATCTGCATGCTCCTTCAACCAATCTCTTAGAGCTGGATTACTGTACCACACCTGATGTGAGATTGGAAAAATAGAAATTAGAACCGTGCAAAGCAACCCAGATTAAGATATTTCATTTTGTTTATAGAGAAATTTCTTCTTTTGACAAATAGTGAATTCCGAGTGTCCAAAAAAAATGCAAAACTACAAGATTTTCGCTAGGTTCATTTTGGCTCTTAATTTGCATACCAAGATAGCAAATTATTGCAAACAGCAGAATACTTTCCAACGTATCTATATGCAAACGCAAACTACTAATATTAAATGTCCAAAGCAGCAGGCACACGTGTACTCTTCCAGTTTGCATTATAAATAGACAAGTCCGTGTATTTGATTAATTTCTAACCATGCATGTAGTTTTGTATGAGTCTATTAACCTGCAGGTGAAAGATCTCATCCAAAATTGTTGCAGCCTTAACAAGTATAACAAGAGCCTCCTTATCAGCATCTGTGAGCCCTGTCAACTGCATCATTAAAAAAAATACTAAGTCAATACTAATAAAACGTAAATAAAAAAGGACCAAAATAAACCGTTAATGAATAAAAAGAATACCGATATATGAAATCTTTAAAAAAATTAATAATAAATAAATAAACCTCAGCATTGAGGGTAACAGGAGCATAACGTTGGAGTTGCTTTTGCAGTGACAGACTTCGAGCTGTAGTGTTCTCCTTGTACCTTTAACAGACTAAATAAATAAATAACTTGCACTGAAATTCCCAGGATTGGAAATTCTATCATTAATCTTCATAAAATATAGACATAGATTTCTATCATTAGTACCAAGCTCATCCACCTTTCATTACTCTGATGAAAATGATTATGCACATTTGGTTCAAATTGTAAAATTTGTTTTAACATGTTTGCAGAATTAAAATCTCAGTTTTTTTTTTTTTGTTAAAATTTCAAAGATCACACTAAGAATAGGCCATCCCATTTTAAAAATAATCATAACAATAATAATAATCATTATTATAAGAGGTTAATATGAAAATTTCATTCAGTTGCCTTCAAATGATTATAACAAGACGGGAAAAGAACACATAAACCATGGGGACTATTCCATCTAGTTAATAAAACAATAATGGTAATAGTTCTTCCTTGCAAGGGCTTTTAATAGCATACCTCTGTGCGATTATGTCAAAGAGTTGGCCATACTGCTCATTTACATCATAGGGTACGTACTCAGGATCTTCTTTAGCTAGTAAGCTTTTATACTCCTCATAAGATATATATTTAACAGCAGAGACTTCTGTTTCCTGTCATTAAAGAAAAAAGAGGTGTTTTCAGGTACGCAAGAGAGTTTCAATGGCTGCAAAGGCCAATAGCAAGCATATCAAAATGAATTTTGTTTGCCCATATTGTCGATATGAAAGCCAATTTATCTTCCAAATTTATTAATTTTCATCCCTAGTATTGTGCTGAGATGGTTAAACGGCCAGTTCCCTGCCTTGGGGGGAATGTAACTGACAGATCTACCTAGAAAAACCAAAGTAATATAAAACAGCAGAAAGATAGGGAAGAAAATAAAACACATGAATTCGTGATATCAAAGAAAAAGGAAAAATACCAAACAGAAGCTCTAATGATCTGATATAAATCAACCTTCTAACCTGAAGAGTAAATGCCTCTAGAGGGATAGGATCTAGAGTTGTAACCAGGTATACATCACTGAATTCATTATTGATGAATTTTCCTTCATTTGTTACGCTGCATTCAAAATGTAACCGCGCAAGATTAATATACAGAAGATCTATATGCAGACAGAAATACAATCTTCCTTGCAATGGTCATAATTTTATGGGATCAACATGAATACTTGTAAATGAATAAATGAATTTTACAATGTCTACAATTACATTTTATTGTAGTTATCATTTTCCTCTTATAATAACATGTCTTCCTTCTATCTCAACACAGACAATTGTAGACTCCAATAGTTGAGATTTTCCCAAAAATTTGTTAAAGAGACAAACAGTAAGTAAAGAACATTTTGGAAGGTGGGTAGAAACAAAAAAGTCAAATACAAGGGTGCAGGCATGCATCTATTGGGAGGAAATGAGCTTGTGTACGAAAAACCTTTTGATCTATACATCATAAGTATTTCACATGGTTTGAATAATGTTGGCATGACTGGGGCGGGAAGGACTTCATACATATTGGTCCATCTTTGCCTCACGAGTTTTTGGACTTTCTTTATCTAATTGGTCGCTCCAGTTGCATAAGATACCATTAGTATGTCTCTATTTCCTCTATCTTTTCGTAAGTCTATTTGTTCCTTATCTAAGATTATAGATAAATAACAAGAATGATTTCTTTGAGGACCCCTTTGCTCCTAACTTGTTACTAAAGCTATCATTTATTTATTTTGCCACTCGTTTCATTTTACCAATTTTGCATGAATTCACTCTTTTGAAGTACCAATAAAAGCTATGTCATCTACAAACGGCTATTTTATAAAATATATAACTAAACTTGTCCCTTTGAACACCCAATCGTAACTGCTCCACTAATAAACAACACATACTTGTAGCCAACACTACTGTTTTATGGAATCTGGAACAGGACCTGAATATACAGTTTCTGTTTTGAGATTGTATTTAATACCTTACCCAGCCTTCACAACTACAGCTTTTCATTTCACTAGTGTAATGCAGTAGACACAACTTGGTGAGAAAAGAAATACCCTCTTGGTAAGCCTAAGAAGCCGGCCCTTGTTGGTCCACGATAAAGTATCCATATTGGTCTAAGGGTATAATACATGAAAAACTAAGAGCCATTTTCAGTTTTCTGAAAAAGTGTTTATATGAGTTCGGTGCTTTAAAAAGTCTATTTATGACTCAGGGTGGCTTTACGTACTCCATGGATCTTTGTTATTCAAGACTTATCTGGTATTCTAAGAGTCCGAGAGTGACATATTTTAAGCCTTTAAAGATAGACCTATTGTAATCACAATTCAGATTGGAATTGATAAAAGTTGAGCTTGTGAAACGCTTGCCTGAGTTCTCTCCCCTAACCTCACTCGTTCTATTTTCCCTTCTGCATCCTTAAAACCACTTTTTCTTGAAGAACTCTTCTGTTTTCTTAATTTTTCCATATTCCCAAACCAACCCTAATCAAATTCTCACCTGCCCTCAAACAGATAAAATCATAACATATGTATGTTTATAAGAAAAGTAATCTAGAACGAGCCCTTGCAACAATAGCAGTTCAGATTTTCAGGTAAGCATATATGACTCCAAAGTCCAAACTAACAAAATCGGGATACAAAAGAAATATCAACTTATTTAAGGAAAAAAGTATAAAATATCTATTAGGCGGAGAAATATGTCCAACCGGATTATAAAGGAACTGATCCACTAACCACTCTTCAAGAAATACGAATATCATTTCAAATGCATCTTTTGGAAGTATTATGCCTAGCTCTTCTTCAAGCTCCCTCCTGAAAACAAACATCACTATGTTTCAGTGACAATCAGCTGTAAATTCTACCCATCACAATAACGTTTTTGTTTTACCAAAATATATTAATTTCATATGGTTTTGAATATGGATCCCAGAATTGGTGTTTCAATAGAGTTAATCAATTTAGTTCCACTCAGCATACAGTCTATATGACCAAAAACCATGCTTAGGCATACAATGTATGCTCGCACAAGCAACTTATTAAATAATGATACAGAGAGATATATGTCAAAGAAGATATTGAATCATAATGTTACAACATAATGTTGTCATGTCTCTTCAGCTTCCAAAAGCTTGTAACAGATACCAACTTTTAATATCAGAGTAAAGCTTATTTTAAATTCAACAACCTAATATCAGCAATGCCATTAACAGCAGCAATGTGAAGAAAGCATATGAATGGAAATGGAACTGATAAATGATATGGAACTGTGATGGTTAAATTGGAAAGCAAAAGGAAAGATAACTAGGGACTAGTACTTTCCTGACATGAATGCTAGAATTTCATTATGAAGAACAGGCTGGACCCTGGATGCTTACTTTCCATGTTTCTAACTATTTCATTTTAGCACACGCTAAGCTAGGTAATATCACTGGTATATCACATGTGCAACACGCTGCCTAAAGACTCATGTTAGTTGCCTAGCTAGTTTACTTTCACTGCGTCACATATTCACACTTAACCCACATCATTTGGCAATGAAATCCCCAACCGTCCTACATTGATTAACCAAAGCAAAAGTCTAGGAGGCTAGGAGACTACTAAAATTGACACTACAACTAAATAGATAAGAATCTAAAAATTCTTTTAAAAACGGCGCACGAAAATCCACAGCATCAATAAAAGCTTATAAACAGCAAATGGATCGAAAAGCTATTACAAGCAGGACAACAAAGCTAGTTACCGAGCGGTGATAAGTGACGAATCACCAGCAGATATATGTCCAGCACTGGAGATATCCCACATGCCAGCCCAGGAATCCTTGAAGTCGGCACGTTTTTGTACAAGCAGCTCCTGTGTGCTCTCGGCGAAAATCCACACATGAACAGCTTTATGGTAATCGCCGTCTCGATGCACAGCTCCCCTACATTAATAAACCAGCAATAACATCCATAAAACAACACAAGAGCATCCAATCAAAATTACTTAAAACAGAAGAAACTCCTAGAAACAATTCTAGATAGTAAAATCCACACTCATCTAAGCTTGATCACAGTAAAAATCAACTCAATTCACTTTAGTAACAGACAGAATTAACTTTGCTTAATCGAAACAACAACGCAATCAACGACGACTTAATGGCTCTATTCTTTAGTAGGAGGAGGAAGAGAGAGAGAGAGAGAGAGAGGTTTTGCCTGGGTTTGGAAATGCCGGTCTTCTCGCCGGTTTTGGTGAGGACGTCGAAGTGTTCTTCTTCCGTCATTGCGGCGGCTGCGATTATTGACTTCGGATCAAGAGTTTTATGGATTGATGCTTCTAATTTGACTCTCCTCTTCACTCCAACTCATTTACAATTGTAAATTGCAAGCTGTGCCCTTTTAAATATTGGAAATTCTGCTTGAGTGCCCCAAACTTTTATATATTCTTTTTCCCACTCTCTCTTATTCAGTCGAAAACGACAATTTTCTACGACGACTACACGGACAACCATCTATATTAGAAGAATTTTTCTTCTAAGAGCATCCGCACCCATGTTTTGGTCTTGCTCAAGCACCTAGTGGGCTCAGAAGCAAATTTTGCTTCAAGCAAATGAAAATAAAATTTTGCTCAACTAAATCGATTTTTTCAGACACCCATTAACAATTTGCTTGAGCAACTCAGTTTTGTCTTGTTGTGAAATGATTAAAATTTTTTTACCGGATAGATTTACCACCAATAATAATGTGCCAGGTATCATTATCGACTAATGTATGTGTGTTGTTTCTGCCTAAACCCGGGGGCCTGGTAGATACAGATGAATCCAACTTGATCTCCTGCAAACCTGCTCACTAAGGGGAATACCGGGCGGGCCGGTCTTCTCCTCTCCGATGCCTAAGTTAGTATAGTTGGAATATATATAACCTAAGCACGTATGGAAGCGGTGAGTAAGATAAGTTACCTATTAAAGAGGGTAGTTGGGGCCCTTATATAGGTGGTTGGGGGTGAGGGCTGGCCTCACCCTTCGATGTGGGACTGGTTCCCTTCTGTTTGTACATTCTGGTGCCCTCTTTGGCATGCAGGCTTGTGTTGAATAAGCGTTGAGGTAGGGGGGGTGGCGTTGAGGTGACAAGGCTCGCCGTGCAGCCCCACGTTGATCGCGGTTCAATGCGATGCAGAGTTTTTATCCTGCTGGACAAGAGTACATGGGTTAGATGTAAACTCACCCGGGTGTATAAAGCCCATGTCGGTCGAATGTTCTCATGACCGGGGTCAAGCCATGGTGCCGGGCGGGACTCGACCGGGCGTCCTGCCATATCGAGACGAGTCCCCCAGTGAAATGCCATGGGGCCGGGTGGATCCTGTTCCCGGAATATGCTCTCGAGCCGGTTGGATGCGTCGTAACCGGTGGGCGGATCTCGACCGGGCGACATGCCATATCGAGACGAGGTCTCCAGTAGGATGGCGTGCAGCCGGTTGAATGATACCTAACCGTGAACTGCTACGGACCGGGCGGATCTCGACCGGGCGACATGCCATATCGAGACGAGTCCCCAGTGATATGCAACGAAGATGGTGCTAGAAGGAGGGCTCATACCCGGATAGATGCTCTCGAAGCGGTTGGAAAATCACAACCGGTGAGAGGTCTTCAAGATATACAATGAAGAAGCCATGCAGCCGGTTGAATGATCATAACCGTAAATTGCCATGGTGCCGGGCGGATGGCTCGTACCCGAATGGATGCTCTCGAAGCGGTTGGATGATCACCACCGGTGAGAGGTCTTCGAGATATACAGCGAAGAAGCCATGCAGCCGGTTGAATGATCATAACCGCGAACTGCCATGGTGCCGGGCGGACCTCGTACCCGGATAGATGCTCTCGAAGCGGTTGCAACCGGTTGACCTGTAATGACGATGGTGTGCAACTGTGGAGCCTGGGGAAGTGTGGGAGGGCCTGATGCCTCGGTTCCCGCTCCTACCTTCCTGTCGCCAGCGTGTGGGACAAGTGGCTGACATGCATTTAAGGAGGAAGTCCATCAGTCCCGTCAGTTATGATGGCATGGGCAGTTTACCAATACTGGGACACGTGCCAGCGGGGGGCGGTCTTGAGATGAAGGGCCTGGATTCGCAGGCGTTTGAGTTGCTCTGATTACTTGTTTTTGGAGGGATTTCAATTGCCTAGGGCACCAGTCCCCCCTATAAAAATGCCTCTTCTGCTCTTCTTTCTGCTGTTGCTTCTTGCTTTGGAGAAACTAAGAGAAAGAGAGAAATCCGGCAAAAACTCTGAGCCCTTTTGCCCTACGAGATCCGTTTTCTCGAGCGCTCCCTACTCTCTTCCTACCATTGCTCGCTGCTTTCGCAGGGCGGACTGTCCTCAGTTGAGCATACTAATCGGTAAGTTTGTTGATTTCTTTGCCCCGGTGTTGTTCTTATTTTGGTTTTGTTGTTTTGCGGCGGGGGGGAGGGATCTCTGTTGCTGACTGAACTGCTCTGCTCTGCGGCAAACTTGGGGAGAGGCCGTAGAAGGCGTTGTTGTAGCCTGTTGCTGACGAGCGCTAGGGTTTTGTTTTCTTCCCCTAGGTTAAGATGTCTTCTTCAAGTTCTGACCTGGCTTCCGAATCGGCTGCCAGGGGTCCCATTGTGGACGATGTGGAGAGGCTGGAGGACTGGCTCGGTTCGGAATCTCCGGAGACCGAAGTCGCTGACTGCTCCGAGAGCAGGGCTTCGTCTCCGTCTTTGTCTTCGTCTTCTGGGACTGGATCCTCGGAGACTGAAATACCGCACAGGGTGCGCCTTGCGGGTGCTCCGGCCATGAGCTACACCATTGGCAGAGGGAAGGATGCTGTGGTGTGTGATGAACCGGAGGGTAGCATGACCCCTGGAGAGATTGCAGCGTTCCGGGAAACGTGGGGTATCCCGGATGAGGTTCTGCTGCGGCCCCTGAATCCTGGAGAATCAGCCTGCAACCCGGAGGCAGGTTGGGTTGCCGTGCATCAGGACCAGTTCCGGCATGGACTCTCGCTCCCGCTACCAAATTTCGTGCAGTATATGCTCAGTGCGCTGCAAGTGTCGCCCGCGCAGCTTCCTGGGCTTCAGTGGAGGCGATTATTGAGCCTCGGCTGCCTATATGATCTGTCCGGAATGAGTATGCCAACGGTAAACGAATTCCGGTCCTTGTATAGGTTGTCCTACTCCAGGAAACAAGGGTCCCGGGGTTGCCTGTCCTTCAACGCCCGGAACCATCAACCGATCATCACCAATATGCCTACATGGGTAGACAACAGTTGGAGGAAGAAGGTGGTGATGGTGGGCGGGAGGTGGCAGGCGAGGAGTAAAATGTACCGGGTTCCTAGCGCCTTCCAACCCATTGGCGACCAGTCGTTCGAGCTATCCGATCTGGAGCATGAGAGGATCTCGACCATACTTGGATGTTGGGATGATCTGGAACGGAGTTCTTTCAACTTTATCCGGCGAGAAGTGCTAGAATACTGCCAACTCGGTTGGGGTCCCGGTGCGTAGGAAGCCCTTTAGCGGTGATACTTTGTGCTAGCTCTGGCAAAATGCTAACTGTTCGCTTTCCTTGCAGGTGCATCTTCCCGGGCGGTCATCAAGTCCGAAACCACTCTCTCAATGGACGGGGAAGACCTCCTTAACAAGCTGAAGGAGAAAGGCGAGACCGTCTCGCGGACATCGGTAGACGAGGAGTCCGGCCGGCTCACGACTCACCCGGAGCCGAGGGCCATGGATGTTGATGACGGCGCCTACGTCCTGAGGCGGGTGAAGACCCATCCTGCTCAGCCCCATGCGGTGCCTGGAAAGGGCAAGACTACCGGGGGGCCAGTGAGGATTCCCGGTGGGGTGAGCAGGATCCCCAACCGGCCGGTGTATGTGCCGCACGTGGCTCGTGTCGCTCGGGTAGGCGCACGATCTTCTTCTCCGGAAGGCCGGGGAGAGAAACGGAAAGGCGGGGACATTCCTTCCTCCTCGCTGGTGACGCTTACTGGCGGGTCGTCACGGGAGAACCTGGCCAAACGGTTCAGGGCAACCAGCGGTGCTCAACCTAACTCCGCCGGGGAGAAGGCTGCTGTTGCTGCCAGGCAGAGTAGTCCCACGCCTGCGGAGGCACCGAGGGGAAGCTCGGACAGTGCACTCGTCCAGCAAGTGGCGGCGGACTTGGCCGGCCTTGGTCTGGACAGGCCTGGGGTTGCTGGGGCCCTGGCTGGCGGGAACCGCCCAAAATGCAAGGAATCCGTTCTCCGGGTAAGCACTAAATGGTGCCACTACATTGCTTGTAGGTTGTGTGCCTTACTGCCCGATTAACTGTTTCTGTTGTTGTGCAGCTGCTGTACAGTCTGTACCAACCGGACACGAGCGAGGAACTGTCGGAGCTGAAGAGACAGATAGCTGCTTTATCGGAGGCCCGACAGCGCCTGGAGGTGGAGAAGTCCCGCTCGGA
This sequence comes from Potentilla sterilis, assembly GCA_963682095.1. Lineage (NCBI taxonomy): Eukaryota > Viridiplantae > Streptophyta > Magnoliopsida > Rosales > Rosaceae > Potentilla > Potentilla sterilis. Next base: position 32,641,287 of record OY821754.1, read on the forward strand.
TCGGGAGAAGACCAGATCAGAGGAGAGGGCCAAGAAGCTGGAGGAGCAGAACCGGAGCCTGGAGAAGGAGAGGGCCGAGCTGGAAGTCAAGGTGGACGAGCTACAAGTGGGAGCTGCCGCCACTGCCGCTGCGACCGGGGAAGACGACCCGGAACTCTACGAGCGGGTTGTTCTCAAGTACCGCGAGAGCGATCAGTTCCTGGAGTTTCTGGAGAAGGCTAGGGAAGAGGGCATCTCGGATGCGTACACGGAATGGGCGGGGAAGGGATGGTTAGATACTTCCCTAATGCTGATTGCTGCTGAAGGAGATATCCATGAGCAGTCGGACATCCATTAGGAGGCGGTGGAGGGGTAGCCGGAAGAAGCGATTCGCTCGGACTTGGATTCTTTTACCAACGGTGCCGAGTCTCCCCGAGCCAGAGTCAACACCGGAACTGAGGTCAACGACGAGGGTACCGCAGGAGAGGCTGGCGGATTGCCTGCTGAGGGCGGAGTCGTGGCTCCTTAGGATTTTCCTTGCTCTTCTCCTTGTAATCTTTCCGGAACGGTTACTGCTTGTATACTTGCTTGATTATGAATATATTTGAACTGGCAGAGCCGGTGAAATTTTCTCAAAAGTAGCTTGCATACATTTCTTGTGGTGTTACAACGGTTGAACCGGAGACATGTCAAACTAACCGCTCGGAGTTAGCGGGTTTACCAGGCCTGGTCACGTTCTCGGTCGGGGTCTGTTCTTCTTTCCCCTACGTACCGTTGGAGCTGGCCGTTATCGATCAAACCCTGCACCGCTGTCTTGAGAGCGCAGCACTGATTTGTTCGATGAGTAGCCTCATCATGATAAGAGCAGTACTTGCCCGTCTGTGCTGTTGTAAGTTTCCACTTCGGGTACTTTCTCTTGGGCGGTGGGGGAATGACGCTCCCGTTCTCAAGTAAAATATCCTCGTAGGAAGTGATGAGAGCGGTGAAGACTTCTTGACCGGTCGGTGGTGCTGGCATGATTGCCAGGGGGCGCTCTTGGCGGTACGGCGTCGGCTTGTGCTTGCCCTGGGGTTTATCAGAATAGGGCCTTTGCTGCCGCTATGGCCAGTTTCTGTTGTTGGCGTTCCGGCCGGGTCGAGCGGTGCGGTTCTCGGTCCGCTGACTGGGCTTGGCCTCCTGGCTGGGCGGAGGGTTCTCTTCCCGGGGATGGTCTTCCTGCTGCTCATCCCGCTTCCTCTTCAGTAGGTGGTGCCCATATGTCTCATGATCGGCCTGAGCATGCCGGATGGCCATAGCCATCAACTCGTCATACCCCTGCGGGAGTTCTACCCGGACGGCGTGGGAAAACTTACCCGCTCGGAGCCCCTGCTTAAACGCCATCTCGGCGATGCCTTTGTCCAGGTTCCGAACCCCGGCCGTAGTCGTCTGCCAGCGGTTGACGAAGGTTCTCAGCTCCTCTCCGGGGGCTTGTATGCAGTTGAAGAGGATGGTCGACGTTCGGGCTCCCTCGACTCGAAGAATGAAGCGGCCTATGAACCGGTCGGCTAACTGCTCGAACGTCTCGACCGAGTTCGCTGGAAGCTCGTAAAACCAGCTGAGCGCTTCTCCAGACAAAGTCTCCTGGAAGATGTTGCAGCAGACTGCATCGGAGTAGCCCTTGGCGCAGGTTTGGGACCGGAAACTGTCCAGGTGCTGATACGGGCAACCGGACCCTGAATAGGTGAGTTTGAGGGACTTCTGGTTGCCAGATCTCCCCAACTCTATGACCCTGTGCGAGAAAGGGCCCATGCGCTCATTAAACCGGGCGCCCTCCATCGGCCGCGCGGCTCTTCTCTCGTTGGCCTCCATTTGGGCCTTTAAGTCCGACACGGTGTTGGCTAACATCTGCAGCGCCCGTGCGGTCGGAGTCTCAACCTCATCCACAGACGAAGTGCGGAGTTGGCGGGAGGCTGACGTGCTCTTCGGCGGGCCTGCGCCTGCGGGCGACTTTTCTCGCACGGGATCACCGGGCCGACCGCCCGAAGACTGCCCTGCCTCGGTGTGTTGAGGTTGGACCGGTGGGAGTGCCACCTGCGCCTCGGCCATGGCGTCACTACGCTGCTGTCCCCTCTCCAGGGCGGCTACTAGGGCAGCATTCACCGCTTCCATCTCTTCGTACCGGGCGTTGGACTTAGCTCTGTCCCTGTCGCTCTCCTCTCTTAGACGATTGACCTCTGCGGCCATTGCCCGTATCTCTCCCGCCATACTGCTATGGCCGGGGCTGTACGTAGGGTCCCGGTCCGGGCTCTCAGATCGATCGCTCGGATCATCTGAGAACGTCAAGGAGAAGCCCCGTTGTTCTGGACTGTCTTCATCCCCTGCCGGGTCTTTCCCGCGTGAGCTGTCGTGGTGGGGCCCCGGCATGCCGGACGGTCCCCCACAGCTCCCTCCTTCCTGACCGTTGCCCCGGTCGCCGCGCGGCTCCCGCGTGACGGCCGGGGTGGAGGTGAGCGTCTGCACTAATGCAACACGTCCCTCCTCGGTGGTACCTTTCTCTTGACTCATTTCCGAATTCTCTTTCAACGGTGTTGCTTACACGGCTTTTCGTTCAAGCTTCCCACAGACGGCGCCAATTGTTTCTGCCTAAACCCGGGGGCCTGGTAGATACAGATGAATCCAACTTGATCTCCTGCAAACCTGCTCACTAAGGGGAATACCGGGCGGGCTGGTCTTCTCCTCTCCGATGCCTAAGTTAGTATAGTTGGAATATATATAACCTAAGCACGTATGTAAGTGGTGAGTGAGATAAGTTACCTATTAAAGAAGGTAGTTGGGGCCCTTATATAGGTGGTTGGGGGTGAGGGCTGGCCTCACCTTTCGATGTGGGACTGGTTCCCTTCTGTTTGTACATTCTGGTGCCTTCTTTGGCAGGCAGGCGCCCCCGGTCCCAGGGTCCCTGGTGGCAGGATAAAGTGCTGGACCCCGAGGTCGGGTGCTGGTGAGCCGGTCCCGGGCCTTGGGCCGGGCCCTGGTGCACTTGCTGCGGGTCTGTTGGCCTGCTGTAGCCTCTCTGCGGCTACTGTCAACATGTGTTAATTTTAATATGTATTTCTATTTCATCTTAATAAATAAATTTTATTTTTATTTCTCGAATTGGTGTGAGTTAATTAAAAATGGAAGTAGTATTTATAGGCAAATTTTTGGGAGAGT